>BJBW01003488.1:118110-325956 GCA_004320125.1 Scolopax mira
ACCCGGCACTTGGCCTTATTGAACCTCATTCCGTTGGTCTCAGCCCATCCAGCCAGCCTATCCATATCCCTCTACAAAGCCTCTACCCTCCAGCAGATCAACACTCACACCCAACTTGGTGTTGTCTGCGAATCTGCTGAGGGTGCAAATTCAGCCAAACATCCAGTCAAGCATGAAGAAAGGCAGAGACTCCTTCATCTGAGGAGTACAGAGAGGCAGATACTGGCTGTGGGGGAGCTAGACGCTGGAACCCCTAAAGCATCTATGACAGGAGCACTACACAGCTTAATAACATCAACAGGACTTCAGCAGCAGCAGCAATGCTAATAGTGTCCAAAGAACTCCTTGAGTGCACATGTGAGAGCGTGTGCTCATGAGAGTCTGTGTGTAGCATAACCGTGGCTACTGGATTAAATAACAATCTAACCAACAGCTCTGATGAAAATTCCCGTGGTAATTGCTATCAATGTTTAAATTATAAATCATTGGTATGAAAGACGCGATACATTCTCTCAGTACATTCAAAGTGAGTTTTGCATCTAAAGGATAGAGGATAAGGCTGCCTGCGGTTTTTTTTTCCTTTTTTTTTTTCTTTTTTTTCGGGGTGGGGGGGAAGGGGACAATGAGGAACAAGCTACTTTTCTATTTCCACTTCTGTCTTTTTTTTTTTTTTTCTTGCAAGTATCCAAGGGTAAAACAGTCTCTTGTTATGGATTTGTAGAGCATCTCACACACTGCATTCTTGAATAGTAAAAGAAAATGATTCCTAGCAAGAAACTCTCGGCATAAAACTCTAAATGCCCTTTTGCAGGAACCAGCACACAGACCAGTCTGAGGGTTCATGACTCCACGGTGCAGGCTGGCACCCCTGTTTGCTGCAGTGTTTCTCCTGCACACTGCAGAGGAGATATTTTGGTGCTCACTATTACACACTGAAATACATCACAGCAGGAGAGGCTGGAGGGTGCTTCAGAGAAAGGAGAATAGGGTGTGAGAGAGGGTTTGAAATAGGTGGGAAAGAGAGAGAGGTGTTCCTGGCAGGAGCTGCGGTGGAGAAAGCTCTTCCAGCAGCTGGAATGAAATAGTGGGAAAGGACAAAGGGAGCACAGAGGATGGAATGTCCCCCTTTGTATTCTCAAGCATGGATAAGGAAGAAATGTGAACATAACTGGCTGACATCAACTGTCAGAAGAAACTCCAAGTTTAGGTGAGTTGGGAGAGGAGCTAGATCCTGGATGGGCAGCTCTGAGAAGATTGAGGCAATGTGGAAGACGCTGATGAGAATGCTTTTGCATTAAATAAATTTTGCGTTCTTAGGAAGCTAGTGAAATGTGGGAAGTAGACCAAGTCAAGTAGGGTTTGGAACAACAGCTACAAGCTCAATCAGACAGAGAGCAATTTCAGATGGTTCCTTAGTAGAAACAGTCACGTGGGGTGGCCATGCTCATGGTTGTTGTGTGACACACAAAAGAGGTCACTCACCTGCTGTTCACTGATGAGCTATATGAGGGTAGAACTTAAGTCCAAGCTTAGGATCCCTGAGATGGAAAATCCAGACACC
Organism: Scolopax mira; assembly: GCA_004320125.1. Classification (NCBI taxonomy): domain Eukaryota; kingdom Metazoa; phylum Chordata; class Aves; order Charadriiformes; family Scolopacidae; genus Scolopax; species Scolopax mira. Next base: position 119,672 of record BJBW01003488.1, read on the forward strand.
TCTGTGAGAATTATGCAATAAGCATGAGAACCTGGGGTGCGAAATCGCTGCTGGAGTGCTACCAAGGAGAACCCACTTGGGGTATGCTCTCTGCTTGCCTGCCATCCGCTCCAAGGGCTGTCTTTAAGCAGCAGCCTTCAAGTGGCACAGGGTTTAGAGGGGCTGCACAGAAGATACCAATGGACAGAAGGAGAGGGCAAAGAATTTCAGAAGACCTGGACTGCAGGTGGCTTGGAACATCTCCAGGATAACTGGACTTACAAGCACCATTGTGCATTCCACCCATGGATGTCTAGCCTGGTACAGTTGCTGGATTGGGCTACCTGGATTCTTGCATTCAGTAGCAGTAGATCCCGCCAAAGATGTGATGTGGCTGTCAGCCACCCAGGGCTTCACTGGCTGTTGGGACCTGTGTTGGTATCTAACCTGCAAACTGGAGCTCACCAGCAAGAGAAAGGACCATGCTACCTGTGGAGTCTTGGAGCACAAAGCTCCTGCTCCTAGAGCAACAGCTCCAGCTGCAGCTTCTGCTGTCTCCCACTGAAAATTTTGTTGGTTCCATCAGCCAGAAATCCTCCTGCCCCTCCTTGCATTGCAAGAGCAACAATTATGCAGCCACTTTCCCTGAGAAGTTCATCAGCTTGTCTGTGGCACAGCGCTGAAGGAGGCACCTTCAGGACCACGTGGAATCAGCACAAGGTGAGGCCATGAGGACACCAGATGCTCCAGCCATTGGCAGCAGCTCTTTGCAGCCAGGATTGTGTGTCTGGACTCCAGTACTCTCTGTCTGAGGCATTTCTTCTGCAAAGGAATTGTAGCCTTCTGCCTGGAACATGATGCTACTGTGCAGTGGAGAGAGAAGGGGCATGGGATATCGGGACAGCCAAAGCCTTGCGACTCAGGGAAGCCCTAACTTTTACCATTCTGAATGTAACCAGAGGGACAGAGTAGACAAAGAATTAAATGGTGTGACCACGAATGGGATCAATCGCTAGCTATCTGTCTTATGTAGGCTTTCAAAAGGATTTTGCAAATCAAAGGGCCATCTTAAATCTTCCTGTGGGCTATGTGTGCTGGGTTCAAGGAAGCAGTACAGTGTTGAGTCTTTTCTGTTGTAAATGTCCAGTGTGTGAAGCTGGGAAGGTATACGCAGCTGCTGGCAAATTGAGGTAAAGCATGAGTTCCTTTAGAGGGGATGGGGTACACTGAGTGGGGGAGCAATCATGAAGGATTTGCATCCCACCTCTGCCCACTGTGACAATGGGGAACAGCTTTGTGTGACTGCAAGATAACTGTGACCCTCTAGGCTCTGCCAAGGTTGTTGGGGAATCAAGTCCCGTCAGGATCTGGGCAGGATTACGTCAGATGGCTGCACCATCAGGAGATTCAGACCTCTGATTCATAGAAGCTTAATAAATATTTAGTTCTTGCTTTAGGCTGGTTAGGAAGTACAGGGTCTGTGTGTGATGATGACTTCCTCTGATGCTGTTTATCTGACCTGCCACTGGGGTCCTGTACGAATGGAAATGCTGTTGGGATTGCTATGCTGCACTGTACTGCTCTGCTCTCTGAAACCTGTGAGGGGATATTGTCTCACAACCCACTAAGGTTTCCACTCCATCTTTCTGTGTCTCCCCAGTATGGAGTCAGCAGGAAGAACAGGCTGTTTCAAACTTACCTTTGACTAAATTCTGTCCAATTTCACTCGCTGCTGCTCACAATCACCCTCTAGCATTTTCCTATTAGTTTGCAATGAGCATGTACCGGTTATAATGGGAGCATCTGTGCGCCCAACATTTTTATTTTCTTTCCAGTGTTTGCGTTAGGTATGGGGAAGGGATGGCAGAGGACAGTGCATGGCATATTTGTGTGCAGGAGGGAAAATGGCAATGCAGAAATTATCCTGATCTCAGTGTTACTTCATAGTGGGGAGGTTACAGGAGTTTCTGGCCGTTAGTTTCTCACAGCATCATTTGTTGCAATGGGCACAGAACAGGAGCTCTCTCAAATGGCCCAGTTAGAAAAATTGGAACATTTATATGGTAGGAGTTCCTCTCTGGTGTTTACCTTCTTCTTCTTTCACTGTCTGCCTTGCCCTTTGCAGGATGTGGTGCCAAGAGAGCCTGATCTCTCAGATAATGTGAGCTAATATATAATGAACCATGTTTGACTTGGGAAGTCCATCCCTTTCCCAGTAAATAGTTGTCCACAAATACTAAAAAGTCAGTTGTAAGTGGAGAATAGCTTGTACAGTATGTAGCCAGCAAGGCATTTTAGAGCTTGTGCCTGTGTCCTTTCCTGACATTTCCAGACAGGAGGGAAATGCAGTGCTGTGATGGGAGGGGGAGCAGCAGAACACAGCAAAATACATCAGAAAACAGGCACTGGGGTAGGAGGTATGTCAGGTCAGAGCAGACCCTGCTGCTGCAGGGACTTGCTGATGGGGAGGAGGCACTGCGGGGAAGCTGGTGCCATTCTGCTCTGCTGCTCTGCAGGCTTTTAAATTATTCAGGTAATAATGGCATCTATATGTGCTTGGTGAGCCCACCCGTTATCAAGGTACTGGAATGAGGTGCGCAACGTTCTGGGAGCTTTCAAACTGTGCCCCATCCTCAGCGTCTGGTCCCTTGGCCAAGGTCTCTGCCCAGGAGGCACTCGCCGTGCACAGGGGATAAGCTCCCCCTGAAGCAAGTGCTTCGGGAAGATGAGATGCCAAGGAGAGTGCCCTTTGTGAAAGTCCTGGGCTCGACAGCCTGTGGGGCTCAGTTTATTCATGGTGGGAAGCTGCCTGTAGTGTGCTGAAGCTGAGGTACAGCAAGCTACATCTGAGCTCAAAGGAAAGCAGCTTTACAGAGTGCTAAAATTAGAAGTTTAGTCTGAATTATGCTAATTTGTTTTAATTGTCTAAGTATGTCAAGGTTCTTCAGAAATGTACCCTCTCTGTGATGGTCTGGGAAGGTGCAGCATCACTGGGGGTGTGATGGAAGGAAGGGTCAAGGATTGCAGAGATTTCTGGGTTCCGTGCCCTACTTACATCGCTACAGCAGTCGTCACCTCCAGCTCTCAAGATGCCATGAGGGTAGATTCTGAAAGCGTTAGCCCTGGATTGTTCAGACCAGCCTTGTTAAAATCTTAGATGAACCTCTGGGGTGCAGGGAAGTTCCTGACGCCTTCTCTCTATAAGGAGGGAGAGAAGGAGTTCTGCTCAGTATGGCAGAACCATCTGAAAATTTACATTTCCTTTCACATCTGAACTATGTCGTGTTTTGAGCCACAGCACTGCAAACAGCAGCAAAATTCAAGCTCCCTTCCTATTTGCAAACTAAATTTTGCTGACTGGGTGAAACATTAAGCCAGAGCTGTGCATTTCTGTAGGGGCTGCTAATGTAGGGGACTATGTGAAATCTATGGGTTCAAAATGTGGCAGCCTCAGTGAAAAATCTACAGCAGAAACAAAGCAGCAGGTGTATGCGCTGAAGTGTCTTGGGAGGCGGAGGGAGAGAATGCAGCAGCAGGAGAGCATTTAGAAAACAGACGAGGTTTCTATATTTATACAGAGATGAGGAAAGAAGGAGACAGTGAGCGCGCGCGTGTTTGTGTGTGTGTGTGTCCAGGTCACTGAGAAGACTCCTGTTCAAGCCAAAAGGTACTGCAGCAAGAAGCAAGCAGAAAAGAAGGCTATGGTCCTTCACTGCACTGTGGGGACAGGACTTCTCAGGGCTTGTAGGGAGAATTCCTATGTTCCTATGTTGGGCCTTTTAAGTGGGAAACACAGAGGTTAGTGTGCTGAAACCCTTTGCAGACTATAAACTATATTAAACTATACTGGTCTCTGCAAAAGAATAATAAATATTTTCACCTTTTTACAGTGTCATTTGTCCAGAAAACTTAAGGCTTCCAGATACTCTGCAGGAAATGCATAGTGTATTCAGAGCCCATTTAGTTCTGTCATGATGCCATGCCTGGAATGGGGAGCAGTGTGTCTTTCCCAGGACTTGCTGATTACAGCACAAAGCAAAGAATAAGATAAATGCTATGCGAATGTGCTGTTTTGGTGGGTGAGACAGACAGGTGTGGGGTGAGCTAAGGGCAGTTTCAGCTTTAACAGTGCCTTTCCTGACTTGCACAGAGCATCTCTGAGCACAGGGAAGATACTGCCCTTTCTGTGGTTGTCCCATGAGCACTGTGGAGATTTCTGTCTGCTGTCCATGGACAGCAAAGACGCTGACCCATCACTGTGACTGCTCCATCCACATCTTACTCCAATTCTGCCCCCTGTCATCTGGCGCTTTCAAGGACCTTGAGGCAGTGCAGATGCCTGCCACCGTGATGCACTGGATGGGATGTACTCTGAGGGTCTGTCATCTATTTTAAGGGACATATTTAAGAGGGTAGTGTCTGTGCTGTCACCTCACAGGGACGAAGCTGTCTGCTGAGCTCTCCTATCAACTGAACCTGGTTACGCAGGGTTTCAGAGCCTTGCCATGGGCGAGTGTTGTGGGAAATACTGTACTAAGCTTTCCAAGCATTTGACCATTCCACCTCCAAACATGCTGCTATTAAACTCACTATCTTTGCAGATACTTCATCAGCTTGCTTTCCTTCCTCTGTCCCCAGTTGCAGGCACTGAGAGCTGTGTCCAAGCATGCATACACCACTCTGCTTGGAGAAACACTTCTGCTGAGCATTTAGCCGCTGGTTTCTCCTATAGCCCAGCTTTAAGTTGTCATTTACAGGTTAACTGTTGTGAATGGCACTAAGAGACCTTGGAATCTCATGCAAATACAGAGGGTGCTGGGCAATCTCATAAGGCCGTACCATCAACCTGCTAGTTCCTCTTGTCTAGCCTTCTGGTGCACAGTGGTGAAGTTCTTATGCTGTTTCCTGGAGGAATGCCTTGGCCGTGCTGTTGGAGGTACTCTAATCTGCTTTGTTGTGTACCTGGCCTCTGTGATGTAGGAATTTGCAAAGAAGGAGATTCTTGTGCTGGTGCTTTGGATGGGTGTTGAACATGACTGGCTTTGCTCTTGGAACTGGAGAGTCCAAAGCAAGCCAGTCTCTTTTGCTCCATTGTTCTCTATAGTCTTTTAAAAACAAAGTTAAGCAGGTGTTATCAGCATGTGGAAAGATTCAGAAATTAACAACCTTTTTAACACCTTGTATTAGTTGGCTGGGAGCAGCAAAATCTTAACATGCAACATATCAAAACTGTGAAAATATACTGACACACAAAGCAAAATCTTTCAAGTCTGTTGTCTCTCTTTTTCCTGGTGTCACACAAACTGGAGTGATGGAGCACAGAAATGGCTGCTTTGGGCTGTTCCTGCTTCCAGTGGAGAACATCTGTCAGAGCTGTAGGCAGAGGTGAGATGCCAACCAAGCTCTTTCTTCCATTCATCTGAAGGGAGAGAGTTAAAAGGGATGTTCCTTTGGTCTTTCTGGAAATCAGCTGTGCTCTGTCGATGATAGAAGTGTGAGCTCTTACTGTGTGCTGTAATCATACACACCTCTTCCTTTCCTAGGTTCTTACTCTGCTATTTGAATCAATAATGTTCTACTGTAAGTTATTTCAATAGATTTGGTTATAGGAGTAAATGGCATGTTCTTAAATAAGATGCTAAACTTAATAATCCAGTGTCCTTGAATTAGGAATCCCTGCATAGAGTTTCTTTTTTTTTTTTTGAGGTGCTGGTTTGGGTTTTCTTTCTTTCCTTCTTTCTTTTCCCCCCTCCATTTGCCTTGTAGTAGATGAAAGTACTCGAGCTGGCAGTGGGCATGGGGAGCACAGTGTGGCATGGTGGTGTCCTAGAGAGTTTTCAGAAGGGGAAAACTTAACTAATTGACTTTTGATGTTGATCTGATTTTACTGCAGTGAGGAATGTTATGGTTCTCCTTCCCTTCTTTAATGCTGAAACAGAAGTTATATCTGTGGGCTGCTGCCTTTGGCATGGGGATATTTCAGCTCTAGGAGATGCCTGCATGGGATCTGTATTTGGTCTGCAGGCTATAATTTTCTAAGCTTTTTCATTCTTCAGCTCTTGTCCTGGCAGAATCATCTTAGCTTGGGGTGACAGTAGATTTGGTCCAAGCAGGAATTGCTCAGTGGAGCATGGCACGGCAGCTCTCTTTACATGCAGCTTGGATGTGCCACTGCACTGATGCATAGCAAGGTGCTCCTGTTAAAGAGCGCCTGATGGTCAGCAGGCTGATCCCCTTTCTCTGGGTGCCACAAAAAATGCTTCCTGTCAAGCCTGCTGTCAAATGGCTGCAGAGCTGAGATTGCAGTAAGAAGAGCTGCAGTATCACAGGACAAGAGTATAAAATATCTGCTGCCCATCAGTACTGTATCAGCAAAACTTCTCAAAACTTGTGCACTTGTCCCTGCCAACGGCAAGTCCACCTCTCAGACCTGCCAGAGAAGTTCTCCAAGGCCACCAGCAGCTCAATAAGGCAAGATCGCCCTCTCTCCATCCAAAATCCGAGGCAGCAGCATTTGCTGTCTCTTGACAACATTTCAGCAGCGATCATCAGCAGCTCCCTGTGGGGCCTCCCCACAGCTGATGTGGCACCACCATCAGCAGCAGCAGAGCAGTCACGAGGGATGTTTATTGCACTGTCACAGAAATTGTGGGTAAATTGCAGATATCTGGGCAGAGGAGTTGGGGTCCTTCACTAATTCCCTTTGCTTTAAAGTCATGCTTTAGAGATAAGTGACCCTTGGAGTGAGATGATTTTTTCACTCTGCTCACGGCTGCAATAGTGAAGCAGCGTCTTCATGAGGCTTGGATATAAACTCCATTCACTGTGAAGAGGTGTTCCACATTGGGAGTTTCATTCTGAACTGACCCTGCAGAGATGGTGCATTTTGCTGTAAATGAATGCAGCATTGCACACAGAGGAGCAGAATGGAGGGTGCCCAGTAATACCATATAAACCTTTAGTTTGCTCTTGACAGAAAGAATTTATTGTTACATACTGGGAGAAAAAAGTGGGCTCAGCAGAGCTTCTTTTATTGCTCTTGTGAGATTTCTGGAAAAAAACTCCAAACTAAGCAAGTAATGCACTTTTTGTCCTCTTTCTGGAGCTGCAGCCGCTGCAGTTGTCTCCCCACCCTCAAGCTGTCTGCTGTTTACTGCTGAGCTTTGCCAGCAGGTTAGCGAGATAAAGTTAGGCTTGTTTAATCATGAAAAGTACCTAGAAAATACCCATATATCATTTTAATGTTTAAATTAAAAGAGGTACATGACATACCCGTGACATGATCGGGAGCTTCCAGGCAACAACAGAAATGTAAGGTATCTCTTTGGGTGCCCAACCATGAAAACAATTTTGGACTTAATTTGGACTTAATTTTGGCTATATTTTCCAATCATCAAGACCAGCATGAACAAACATGTGTACAAACATGTTGTTTGAGGATGTTTTGCCTCTGAAGAGGTACTAAGGCTTGCAAAGAGGTAGGAAAACAGACTGTAATGCTGGAGTCTTCCAGCAGGCTCACACTCCAAACCACAGGGTGATGCACCAAAGCAGCTGCAATAAGACCGCTGAGCTCTCACGTCTGTGCCAGCTGGGCATCCTGGCTGGAACGCATTTCTCAATCTCTACCTGCTGGCAGGTGAAAATGGGTCCTCTTTTCTTTTGAAAAGAACTTGAGGAAGCCAAAAGAGGAAAATAAATAATAGGATTTTCTTTACTGTTTCATTCCATTCACTGGCATTCACAGACAGGGTATTCACTGTAAAGCAGGTACTTGGACTCCCCCTTTTTACTCTTTTAACTCTTTTAACTTTTAACTCTCCAAAGTTAAAAGGAGAAAATCTAAAGGTTTTAGGTGAGATGGCTATCCAGCATCCTCTATAGCTGCTGTCAAAGATCCTGTGATGTTTTTCCCAATAAAGTGTGTGTGTACACGTGTGTGGATTGAATCCTCTGTTCAGCCGAGACCTTTCTCAGGTAATTGCATTCTGTTTCCTTCCAGTCCCTCGTTTCTTCAGTTCCTTGCATTCTCTGCAGCATTTCTGTGTACTGCTGAAGGCTGCCTCCTCTTACTCTGGGTATGGGAACACTAGTTTAGAGAGAAACAAATTAATATAGAGGAAACTTTGCAATTGTGGAGTAGGCTGTCTTGAAATGCAAGTGGTAGAAATGGATACAGATGTTCTCTCTGTAGAAGACTACTTTGGGTTTCTGTGTTTCATATTGTCAAGGAAATTCTGTCAGAAGTCTAGCAAAAAAAACCCCCTCAAATGTTTCAAATCTTGTATGCTCTCACATTCAGACCATCCTGGGTTGTACTGACCGGGTAGCTCAGCGAGGGCATGGTGTTTGCAGGGTCAAGTCTAGCATTTCCTGGCACTGGCAGCACTGTTTTTTGCAAAGTCTCAGGGAATCCTAGTGCTAAATGCTACAAGAGTATTCATCTTTGAAGGGAAGCAGTTGTGCATCCTCCTGAGCCCAGAGGATCCTTGCAATGCAGGGGACTTCTGTGAGCTGCTAGGGAGGGGATCGAACATCCTGCTCTTCTGGGGTTTGCACAGGCTGTTTGTCATTTGGAATGACTCCCTGCTCCTCCATCTGTGATGCAGTGGGAGATGGGGACAGTGTTATGCTGCTCCTTGGCTCTGCTGGCTTTTCTGTGGCCTGTGACAGCTCTTCCCAATTCCCCATTAACTACTCTGTGGGTACCAATCCTGGGTGCTCAGCTCCCAGCACTTGGTGCCGGTGCTGATAACCTGGAGTCACAGCATCTTATTTTTGAATCAGTGGGGGGGATTTTTTATTAATAACCCCAATTATACCATGAAACAGCAGCTTGTCTGATGTTAAATATTAAACTCCACTAAGTGGGTGAGCCGGAGCACAGGACCAACAGCATGCTGGTAACGGCTCTGTGAAAGGAGACGGCAGTGGTCCCTGCCAGCGTCCATTTATCCTTGCTCCTTGGAGAACCTTCCATGTTCAGGGCAGTCAGGTGCTCCTCCATGCAGCTCCACAGCTTCTGAATGGCATTTTGTATGCTTTAAACAGATCAGCACATCAAAGGCTGGAGGATCCTCTCCCTGACGTTGCCATGGCAGCGGCAGCTGAGAGGATTGGGATGTTTCTGGGATGGGATTGTGTTGCTGGGTGTGTTGGGGCAGAGCAAGGATGCACCATGGGTCACTGTGGACAGGAGCCGCCCGGAGCTGCCCGTGGATCCCTTGCCATGTAAGGGGAGGGTCTGCCCTGCTCAGAGGGCTGCGGTGCAGGTCCCTGTGTCGGCACCACTCACCTCGTCTCTCTCCGGTCGGGGAGAGAAGGAGGGAGCCCTTCCCATGCTGCACCGCACGTGGAAGTAGGTCAGCTGAATTATACCCTCAGAAATGCTTGTTCCTCTCCACTGGCTCTCCAGGGAGGTGAGACAGCAAACCCTGCTTCAGGCGTTGACTCTGTAGGTGCCTAATGCTTATGGTGAGCCTGCCCTAGGGATCAATGTCTCAGGTGCCTCTTCTGTCCCCTGCAGCTCTGCTCATGGGATACAGTCATTTTCCAGGAGTGAACGTAAAGATGAGCTTTAAACACTGTGAAAATGTGACATTGGACTGGCTGTGGAGAGGAGCTATTGTACTGGTGTTGTGCAGGTGGCCAGTGAAGACTCCCCCGCATCTCCTGGACGGTGGCTGACAGAGCCTTGAGGGGCAGGTTCCAGACAGGCTTTGTTTCCAAAATTTTACTGCTGAGGCCAGGGAAAAGTGCTGGTACTGCAGACATTCAGTGGAAAAGGTCCACTGGGAGAAATAAAATAGTTGATCTCCTTCAATTTTAGAACAATAGTGAGACACCCGTTAGATCTGCGAGGTCAGTAGAGCTCTGTCCTACGGGGACAGGAGCTCACTCCTGTTCTGCAGAATTGCGCACTTTCTGAAGTATTGTATGAGTGAGTATTTCTGGGACTCGGCTTCTCTCATCTAGAGGCATCTTATGTAATTGAATTAGGCCTTCGAAAAAGCTACTGTGCGATGAAATCATCCTAAATGCTGATCAGCGAGAGCAGGGCTGTGGGCATACAACAGAGATACGCACATCTCTTCTGAATCATTCATTAATTACCCTTAAATGGAACTCCTGGGTTTCAAGATTTCAAGTGGATTTTCTGCAGATCTGCCAAACTATTCTTCAGAGCATTGCAGTAACTGGAGAAAGGTGCAGGGTGTTGTTCTGCGGGCAGAATGTGGAGTTTGCTTTTGGTGGAATCTGAAGCTGAAGAGTTACTGCTTTGTTTATTTTGGGGTTGGTTGGGGTTTTTTTTCTTTCTTTTTTTGTGGGGTTATTTGGTTTTGTGGTGGTATTTTTTTACACGGGAGCCAGAAGAGCAGAGACAAGTCCTGCTCTGTGAGCTGCTGCAGTATAAATATTTCATTATAATCTCAATGACTCTCACTGACCAATCCCCATGAGCAAATATTAGTGACAGATGGGTTTTGCTAGTGCTTTGTAGTTTCACACATATTCTTTGCGATGCCTGTTATGGATTTTGTTATTGATGGCGTAACCCAGTTATTGCTTATGCAGCTCCCAGGAGGTAGATGTCTAAAGACCCAGATCAATTATAGATATGCACAGAATGGAAACTTCCCATGACTTGTTTTCCTTTGATTGTTCCTTGACTCTGTGACCAGAAATTCATGGCAACCTGCCACTGGGAACAGCACTGCCACTGTCACAGGTGTTGCCTACAAATGGCTGGGTTACATTTAAAATTCCACCAAGTTTCTTGCTAATCCTCCTCATTTTGTTAATTCTGCCCAGCTACATGCCAGGTCTGTCCAGAGGAAAAAGTTGACCGAGTTGCAGACAACTGTGGTGTGAGCATAAATTGGAATTAGTTTCATTTCTGGTGCAAACCTTCCTGCCTCATTATTGGTATCTGAGCCCTTCATCAAACTTCACAGAATGTCTGTATAAAATCACAGGTGTACAGCTGGTTCTGTTTCTTGCTGTAAATATTAAAATAGAGACTTCCTTCTCTCCTCTGTGAGTTCCAGCAGATCTCTGGAAACCTGGCAGGTCTGCAGGAGAAGCAGGTGACAGGATCTACCTCACAGAGTGCCTGGAGGTTGAAGGCTCTTCTTGCTGATACAAGCACAGAAGAAAGTGTTTTGACAAATTAGAAGAGGTTTACAGAAATGGTTTTTAAGTTCTGAACTAATGTGGCTGAGCAAGAAGATCTTGGTGTGGACCATGGCATCAGGTACGTTGCAGACCCCAGAAACCAGGTAGCTGCTGAGAATGACGGTACATTGAATGTGTGGGGTTAGATCCGAGTTCTTGCTCTCTCGCTTGATGCTCAGCAGCAGAGCAGAAGGTTTCTTTCCGAGAGGAGCAGAGCACAGCCTGCCAGGTGGGACTGTGCATTCATCTGTTCGCACAGGAGGTCAGTCTGTGCTGCCTGCAGGCATGCACTGCAGCCAAGTGCTGGATATCTCTCCATCCTGAGATCCCCAAACAGGCATAGTATTGAGGCCTCTCAATAGTCTTGCAGATGCAGCAGGGCCACTGGATCCAACAGGATCAATAGCTGGAGTGGATTATCTACAGCCCAACAAGGGTCTTGTTACATCTTTCAGATTGGTACATGCCTGAATGAAAGCAGAAATCTGCACATGGCAGTAATTAAGATGTGATTTGCCCTTGGCCCATATTGTGGGCACAATGCCAAACTTTGAGTTCCCAGAGCTGGGATTTTTCAGATTCAGGCTGATTTGGGTGATACTATTTGCTCTCAGAACTGCCTTGTCTCTAACAGGGGAAAAAGAGTGGACGTTAATCCTGTGAGCGAGATGTCTTCTCCACCTGTGGAGCGAGGTCCACTGGTGGAGGAACGCTGGATGCAGAGGTTGCTGAACACTTTCTGTCTGTGCAGAAATCTTCCTTGCACTCAGAGTAGTACATAACTAAGCCACAGCGTAAACAATGGGCCGTGAATATTCTTTTCCTTTGGGAAACTCTTTCATGTCTTCACTCTGAGCCTGTCATCCTGGTTTTTGTGCCTGAGTGAGTATAAATAAGATAAATTGGTGTGATGAAATTTTCAGTTGCATTGCCGGCTTATACAAATGATGAGCAAGAGGAACACCTTATGACTCATGTCATAAGATGCCAGAGAGGCACATGTTGTGAAGCTGTCTGTCTGCTCAGTATGTGTCCAGGCATGGGCTAAAGGCTGCCTAAATGTCCTGATTTTGGGCTCAGACTCCTTGCTCTCCAGGAATTGAATTGTGGTTATACTGGCACCAGGCAGCTGGCTCTTGGAGTTAGAGAACGGGCTGCTTCATCTCCAAAATCATGCCTTTGGAGGCAACCATGTACCATTCAAGAAACACAACTTAAAGAGCATCTATTCAATTTGTTCTGGATTTTCTTTGTGAACCTCACAGCTCAAATAGTTCTGAACTGCTGGATGACTATGAAATGGTTTCTTCGATCGGGAGTATGATGGGGAGAGATTACTTATGTCTATTAGCTGCTGAGCTTTCCAAACCCAGTCCACTGGATTTCTTGCAAGTTTTCATTTGTCCCGTGCTTCTGGGTGTTTACTTCTTGAACTGGGGACTGGGGACTTGGATCTGAGAAGTACTTGTAAATTGGCTCTCCCCAGCCCCTGCAATGAAGAAGCTGCAAATCTTTGTCCCCCTCCCACCAGATCACATCGCATAGCTCCTCCTCTGACAGAGACAGAAAGTTGAGGAGCAGGTGCCAGTGTGGACCTTTCATATGCTTCCTTGGTTGCTCATGGATGATGATTACAGCACTTTGGAAGCTGAGGATTAACCATCCGAGCGGTGAGGCATCAGCAGCTCCTATGGAATTCCTGTGGAATTATGGATCACTGTGCCAGAAACCACAAATGCCACAGGAAAGCAAGCCCCAGCCTTGCTGTGCTCAGCTGACTGTCTGCTCCCAGCAGCAGAGTGCCTAGTTCGGCACTGCAGAGCAGTTATCTGCTTATTTATGCCTACATCACTGCTGTTTTTTTTAACAGGAGAAGGCAGCCTGACAGCGGCACTGTTTTTCATCCCAGCTCCCTCCTTGTGTGAATCTGAGTACCTTCCGTTATCCATGGTTGGGCAGCAGCAGCAGAATTGCTAACGATTTAAATTATTCAGCTTCTGTTGCTGACTCAGCTTTAAAATTGCATTCACATTTCCTAATATAACAGCTTGTTGACCAGAACCACGGAGTCCAGCTGCTCCTGGAAGACTCAGCGAGTGACAGGAGCGCAGGGAGTGTTTTCTCCTGTGAGTTGAAAGGGGACATGCTGGAGTAAGGCATCCTTGTCCTTGTACCAGGAGTGTACCAGCATACCAGTGACAGCAACAGCCCAGAGAGGAGCAGATCTCCTTCAGACCAGTGACTTCAGCCCTGGACCTCTCCTGGCATCGATTCTCTGACTGCTGAATGCAGAAGGGGCTGCACTTCATTCCCTGAGCAAAAGCACAGTTTCCTCAGCATATTGAAGCCCACTGTTAAATTGTTTATGCTCTCCAAGGCAATGTGTTTAAAGTTCTCTGCTGCACACACTATTCCCTTAAATGAAAGTTGAAGAACAGCTGAGGACAGATTTGCAGTTGCCAATGAAGTCCCTGGTGCTGGGAGATCACTTCTCCAGTTACATGGAAGACAACAACGCAGAGGAAGGAGCCTTGCATTCCTCCACAGCCACATCATAGTGCAGTTGAGAGTTTCTCCAAAGGTCAGAGACAGAACTTTGTCTCTTGAAAAAACAAAACTTTTTGTAGCTGAAGGAGTACTTTCCTCCAGACACCTCCTCTTCCTTCTAAATGTCTAACAGAGAGCTTCTGTCTGCCTAGTGAACTCAGGTGTAAACCCGAAATGCAGTGGCACTGGGGCACCAGAGCTGCTGAGTCCATCCCAAGAGCCAGCTTAGGACAGCAGAGGGAGAAATTATTTTTCCTGTGGGTATGATAGATACTATAGCATCGGGAACAGCACTCAATACTGTAACTCTGACTCAAAAAAATCCTCTGAAGGTCACGAGAGTGCACAGTGCCATAAGTGGGAGTCGAGAGCGATTATTCACCGTAACTCTTGGCCACTTTTTCTCAACATGGATTTGCTCTTTCTTAGAAAGTACTCCTGTTGTGTTCATTGTAAATCATTTCCCTTTGCAGAGCTCCAGTTTAACTCTGGGTTAGCTTTTGTGGGTGCAACATGACACCGACCTGTACAATCTCAGAGACCTTTAAGGGGACATTCATATGCTCAGATGTCACTAAGGAGAGGACACAGTATAAACTCTTAGGGAATGAGCAACCCCACCAATTTCAGTTTAGGGTCTGGAAACAGGTAAGTGTTAAGGAACTGCCTGAAACTGTAGTCTTTTGAGGTGTATTCATGGAAATGGAAAGAGCTCTTTGGATTAAGAACTATTAATTTATTAGAGCCATATTTGTTCATTTTCAAGCTCTTCCAGGCTCTGACTTCTCAGACGGGATTGTGCCCATACTGTTGGTTCCTCCAGAACTGCAGGCTGTGTCAAAGATTTACTGCTAGGTCTAACAGGCAAGATAATGGTGACAAACTGCTCACAAAGTATAGGGTGTTGGTTTTCAGTGCTGATACATGCAACTCACTTGTCTGCAGTTAGATGGGAAACTGCAGAGATGCCTCAGGTGGGGTGGTAACGAGTGAATAAGACCGAGTAGAGGGATCAGTGGGAAGTGTTCATAAAAATAGGATTAGTGAGGGGCAGCAATTAATGTAGCAAAGAAAACTGTTCCCTGAGAGGAGGGGTCTTAGCAAACAGGCGGAGCATCTCACAGGCATCTTCGCACTGTTTTTTTCCTGAGGTGTGGTTGGAGATAACCCCAAATGGATTGGAGGGCACAGCTCTTGTTTCTAGGGCTTTGTCAAGTGTGTTTGTTATCCTGGTGGCTATAGGATTGCAGAAAGTTTGCATTATGCTTTCAATAGAGTCATGAGCTCTGCTTGGTGAGGTCCTGTCTTCAGAGGACTCATATTTACATTCATGACATGCAGTTATGCAGGTGGGAAAAAAAATAAAAGCAGGATCTAAGGCATTGATGGCGTTGTTCTGTAGGTTCAGAGCAGCAACACCTTTTAGAGCAAATGTAGTGCGCTGTCCAGCAATTGCAGTGCCCATCCTTTTGAGAATTAACGTTGGAGCTCTACCTGCACTGGAGGTGGAGTCTATTATAACTCAAATACCAGAGGGATCCAGATCTCCAGGGAAGTGCTGAATAGCACTGGGCAAGGAGAAGGTATTTTCCTTAGAATGAGGTAAGGACTACTTTGCTTTATGTTTCAACATGGCCTTTGCTCTGCATAAAAATCTCAATTTCTATGTAATGCAAAGCATTTTTCAATCCTAACAGGTTATCTTGATCTACTTTTCCTGCCTGTCAGCTGGTATAAGCTTTCTCCGTGGTGGGCTGGGCTGTTTTATAGGAATTCCCCAGGGAGATACAGCTGTTTTTTCTCTCTGAAGCTATAGCGCCACAGGCCATATTTATCTGTTTGCTGCCCAGGCCTTCCCAGGTGCAATCACCTCACGGCCTTGCATTCACTGGTTTGGCCCCAGTGCCTGGAAGAAATGCCTTGGCCTTCTTGAACCTGTAACTGTAAAAAAAGGGCCAGGCAAACAGTAGCTAGAAATAGAAACCGAACCCTGCGGCTCCCCTGCAGTCTCCCGGTGCTTTGTCAAGATGGCCCCAGTTTAGTGTCTGGATCCAAGGTGGGGTTAGTGAAACACCAGCAGAAGAATGGCTCCTGCCAGCCGGGAGCATTGATTGCCCTGCGGTGCGTCACCCTGAGCCGGCGCTGGAGGAGAGGGTGGGATGGGAGCGGTCTCCAGGAGGTCTGTTCCTTTGAACAATCGGTGTGACTCCCTTGCGTGTCTTTCAGAGAGGGCATGCACCAACCACTGTGGACCCCTTGCCTTCTTGCTGCAAGCAAGGATCTCCTGAAGGGATGCTGGAGCAGGAGTCTGCTGTGCAGGTAGAAGGGGGGAAGGGGCGCGTTCATTATGTTGCAGCAGGCCCCGGGCCCGACAGAGGGCCTGGAGCTGCTGTCACTAGACCTCATTCGCCACTTCAGTTCCATCTCGGTGCCCTTCATTTGAGACTGTGCCCAGCCAAGGTCTGGCAGAAGCCAGGGGACAGTCTGGGGTCTTCTGCTACCTGCCTCCAGCCCAGCCTGCTTGGTGCAGCATGGACCAGGAGACAGAGTGCTGCTGGCCACAGAGCTGTTCCATTTCGCTTTGTATTTCTGAAGTTTCATCTTCCCTCGTACCGCCTGAAGAGCAGGGCTCACACATGTGGGCCCCTCCCTGTTTACAGCTCGCAGACATGTTTATGCAGCGTCCTCGGCCATGACACCGGCCAGAGGCTTCGTGTCCAGCCCAGCCGCTCTCCCCAGGCCCCTGACGTGGGACAACCTGTAATCTCCAGACTGCAGGCAGGAGCCTCCCTGCCATGCCAGCGTGCAGGCGAGTGTGAGCGGTGATAGCGCAGTCTTGCCGCTGATAAACCTCTTCCAGACGGGCTGCTCGCACTTGGCCGGGCTGCAGCACCCGGTGCGAGAGGGCTGACTGGCGCTGCAGACCCTGGCTGCCCAGGGCGGGCTCACCTTCTCCGGCAGCGATGCCATGCCTGCATTACTTGAGGGTGAGTACCTGGGCATGGTTATGGGCTCACTGGGAAGCACTAAGGGGACAGGAATCAGGTCAGATCTCAGGGTGTTGGTTTGCACGTGGGAGGCTAGGTATATCCTGGCCAGTAATGTGGACTTAAGTCTGGTCCAGAGAAAGTGGCCCTTGTCCCCAGAAGATTGCAGCTGGATGGACCACAGAATGGCAGGAAGGGTTTTCTGCCCTTCTTAGCTGGGAACTGGCCTGAGGTTGTACTGGGAGTCAGTGGCAGAGCCTGACACTGAATCCAGAAGGGCTACGTCCCTGTGGTGCTGTACTTGTCCTGTCCTTCTCCCCACTGCTTTGCTGGCAGACGGGAGGTGCTCCCAAGTGTTGGGTTTTTTTTTGCTCTATTGTAATGGTAAATGTTGATTTCTGTGTTGTCATCTTTCTCCCTTACCCACCTGAAGCTCTGGCCAGGTGCATAGGATGACGTGATAGGCACGGCACAGCATGGGCTCTGCGGCGGCTTTTTTTGCTTGCGTGTCCTCGCCAGGGAGCTGCTGGCAGAGACACATGGCCAGGCCTGGGCTTCAGGTGCTTTCCTGGCAATGCTTTCCTTCCTGCATGGCTTCCGGAGGCTGCACCCCAAGCGCTGGCCTGAGCAGCCTGGTTGAACGCTGCCAGCAGTGAATCCATCACAGCCGAGGCACAGGGACTGTTCTGCTGCTCCTCGGGGTGTGCAGATCCCAGCTCAACCCCCTTCTCAGCGCTTTCACTCCTGTGGACAAACAAAGCACGTGTGGACTAGCCATGCTGAAGCAGAGGTAGAGAGTGAGTCAGAACAGACTGCAGAAATTAGGAGCAGTTTAAAAGCATCACTAGAAAAGAGAGGGAATTTTCTTCAGGAGGCACGGGGACAGATCCTGATGGCACGATCTGGACTCCAGCACATCTGAGCCTGAGACTGCTCTGCAACGGCTGGTGTCAGGCAAGCTCAGAGCATGTCTCTGCTTTCCCTCTGCACTGGCAACCTGCTAGAGCCCTCTCAGCTCGCTAGCATCCAGTGCACACACCTGCCTAAGCCATGCCATGGTTCAAGGAAGTGCATTGGGGAAGTAGGAGGTAAAAAGCAGTTACAGTGCTGCTGTGTCTCTCTCAGCAGCTCTAAACCCTGTCATGTTGTTAGAAGAGGTGTAGCGCCTAAGCAAAAAGTTCTCTCACGTGTATTGTCTTCAGTCACAGTCTATGTATTTTCTGGTGAGGTAAAAATAGCTTTTCTTTTTCAGGATATGCAGAGAGCACAGGCTCCTGCTAACATCAAAGGAGAGTGACAGCTTTCCCCTGGGTGTGCGTGGCCTCAGCTGGCAGGAGCACAGATGTGTTAATTCTTGCCTTGTTTTGGCTCTATGTGAAAGGAACAATGTCCTGGTCTCCAGGTCCCAGTTCAGACCAGCCCCTGTTCCTCTCTCCACTCACTGCTGCTGGACCCAGCTCCGTACTTCATTAGGAAAGTGGTGGCTTGCAAATGACAGAACATGCTCTTGATGGTACTACTTAGAAAATGCATTCGTGGCAGGTGTGAACTGACAGAGGGAAGTTTTCATAGAGCTGCAGGCTGTAGCAACAGGGGACCCTTATCAGAAGGATCAGTCTGCTGCATAGAGCAGCTCCCAGTCCTTGCTCAAAGCAGATTAAGCTCTTTCTGGTACCCACCCTCCTGAATGTGTTCCAGCTTTAGCAGTAGGAAAGGGGATCGGGGGGGGGGGGGGGGGGGGGGGGGGGGGGGGGGGGGGGGAGGAAGGGAGAAGGAGCTGAATGGCAACCCAGATGCTGTCAGTATCTGAATATGCTCAGCAGGGGCCAAGATAACTTGGCCCTGAACTGCACAACCCGTGACAGTTCAGAACTGCCTTTGCTGTTAAGAGTGCATAAAAATGGGTTTTCTGAAAGCTAGTTATTCATGGCTTATGATGATGGAGGATTGCGCATGATGGAGGGGCCAGTCTGGTGCTTGCACCTGAAAGCTTGCCCCTTTCTTCAGTACTTTCAAAATGCTAATTGTCAACTTGCCTCCCTTCCCACAAACCTGCCAGGGGCCCTTCTTCTTTTGGGATGTCTCCTCTGCCTGCTGTGCTGAGTTCTCTTCCAGCTCTAACAGCACCTTGCTGCAGAAACACAAGCAGATCTTTCATTTCTTGCATGCTGCAATTCAACTGCTCCCCTTTGTATTCTGGTCTGGGGATCTCTGCTGGGCATATAAACCATCCCACTCTGTGGTACATGCTTTTGTGAGGCCTGTGGCTGTTGCAAAATCTCCACTCAACTAAAAGGAGCACAGGCAAAGGGTTTTCTCAGCTGGTGCATGGAATAAGAACAAACTTGCTTGGCAGAAGCCTTCCAGAGATGACCTCTTGTGCCTTGATGCTCATCGGTCTTATTAAGATCTGTGAACCTGTCCTAAATCATGTGGGCGGAAGTGGGGATGATTAGGTGATGAGGAAGTAGAACTTGGGCATATGGATTTATCTGTCTTAAATAATGTGGGCAGGGATGAGGATGATGAGAGAACAGAATTTGGGCATGTGGATTTATCCTTTCCCAATGCTGTTGCTATTCTCTTTCATCTGGGTTTGCAGTATGTAGCCTGCTCTCTGTGCTCTGCTGGGTGTCTGCCTGGCTTTGCTACTGTGGCCTCTCTGGAGATGCTGTGCTCTGCTGAATGCTGTCTTCTACTCAGAAGGCAGAAACCTGCCAGTAGGTCTTGTTTCCGCTGCAGGATCCACTGAGAGTGTCAAGTTTCTGTGAATAGGAGAGAAAGTTCCTGTAAAGCAGACAGCGTGAGTTCTGTTTCTGGGCATTTTGAGTTGAATCTCTGATTCAATTTTCCTGATCTTCCCTGATCATGTTAAAGAGACCCTCAGTGCCATCTTTGCTGTTAATCTCAGCAGCTGTTCCACTGTGTTTCTGGGACTGAGATATTCTTGTCTGATGAGGATCCAGGTTATCACCTGCAGACCTGGGCGCTTGATGTCTGCAAGGCAGGGACATCCAGAGAAATCCCTGGGTTAGGCTTAAAAGTAAACCACCACACTGATGTAAGTCTTTGCTGTCTCTGCTGGAAATAATGCCTCACAGGTAGGGATCATGCCCATTATGGGACCTAATCCCACATGAGCAAAGAAATGTCAAAGCTAATGTCAAGGGCAGTTGCAAGGTTCATTACAGTGCCTCCCTGGCTGGCACCCTTCCAGCATTGCAGCTGGAAGTGACTGGATGACCTCCTAGATGTGAGTTGGACATTTCCACTCCATCCAGGCAGGATGCCCATAGCAATACATAGCTTTGGTGCCAGGCTGAAGGTTTGCATCTTGCTGCTGATCCTGGGGCTCTGTGTTTGTTGGGGTGATTGTTGCTCCCCAGCCTGCCCTGTCCCCTGCGCCATGAGCCCCTGTCAATCTGGCTTCGTTTCCCCCTGTTCACCGGCAGATTGGCCACATACAGGAGGAGGATGTATGTCTGCTTGGCAGGGCCAAGAGCCACTGTGCCTTCCTTGGGCAAGGCCAGTGGTAAAACTGTGCCTCCCCCTTAGCAGCAGCAGCACCACCTGGTGCTTGGGAGGGACTGTGGCCCTCCTGCTGCCATTTCTCTGCTGTCATGCAGTTTGCACACCCCAGTTTGCAAGATGCCTCGGCTGGCTTTGCTCCTAAGGTGTCCCAGAGAGAGGGTGGCATGTGTTGCTCTTGGTACAGGGTTTTGAGGGAGTGTTAGAACAACGGAGCTGTGAACAGATGCCTGCAGTGTACAGAGCAGGAGCTGCTGAGCTTCTCACTGGAAGGAGCACATCTTCCAAAGAATACAAAAGAGACAAAAGGGTTTGAAGATGCAGAGTTATCATTAGCGGCAAAACTCAACAAAACTCATAAGACAGCAAGAGACCTGTGTAGTGATTTAATTGGGTGTAATTGCTTTTAAGATCTTTGCTATAGAGCAGCCATAGGAAGCTTTTCATGCCGCAAAGCCTGCTGCTCCTCACTGGCAATGTTCTCCAGTAGCAAGGTCTGGCAGAAACAAACCTGAACCAGTGTAGGGTTGGGGGGAAGGTGCCTGCTCCAGGGAGGGTGCACATGGGCCTGGTCTGCATCCTCCTGCCTGTGGCATGCAGGGACTAAGCCAGCTTCCCTCCCTTCCCATGCAGGTGTCAGCCGAGTGGCTCGGCAGCAGAGGAGCAGACACAAACTTGTTGGCTACTGGGTTTGCCGTTTGGCAAAAAGTGTTTTGCTGCCCAAGGTACGGGAAGCAATTTGTTACTTGAAATCTGCATTGCATTGCAATTCCTCTTCTCTAGCGTAAGAGCAGCGCTGCTCTTCAGTGAGGGCAGAGGCTCTGAAGATACGCAGAAGAGACCAGGGAAGGGGAAAGGCAGGAGCTGAATGGTCTGAGAATTGAGACTCTGGGAATTCCCTATAGCACTGCATGTTTTGAATGTAGCTCTGGCTGTGCGGTACTTCTGGGTAGCAGTGAAGAAATACAGCCCATTTCAAAAGTACCCAGTGACTGCAAGCTGCCCCACTCCTCCCTCTCTGTAACTTGTCCTTGCGGCTCTTCCAATTGAACAGGGAGTCGGCTGGTTTCAAGCATTGAAGCAGTGTTCCTGCAGGCAGTGAGAAGGTCCAGGGGATGCTTGCAGCCCCTGAGAGGGTGTGCTGCCTGTGCTGCCTGCGCTGCGAGCAGGGATGCTCTCCAGGGATGGCTGGAGTCAGAGACCTGTTGGAAAGGGCATCTAGTCCCTTTCTTTTGGCATCTTTGTCTCTCTCTGTAGCAGGATATGTTCCCAGGCAGTCCCACAGACCTGTGTACACATCCTTGCAGTAAAGGGCTCCCCACCTCCTCTGGAGCTCCTCAGTGAGAAGGCCTTTGGCCCCTCATGATGCTGGGTGCTCTATGAACAGCACAGGAGCTGCAGTCCCTGCTCAGGCTGCCTCATTGCTCAGCAAAACTGCAAATAGAGGAGACGAGTGGGCACACAGTGTAAAGAGGGCAGTGTAGCAGGATGCACATGTGCCTTTTTCCAGTCTGGAACAGTGTGGTGACTTGCCTCTTGCCTGTCTTTGTGTCCCAGAAAACATTGTGAGGTCAGCACAAGTCCCTAAACTCATTTGCACTTGGGAATCATCTAGTTGCAGCGTTTGGCAGCTTGTACAGAGTGGGGTCCTGACAAATGTGGACACCTTTCCCAGAAGGCGGCAATGTTGGGACCCTCCCTTACGTTATCAGTGATGTGCAGAAGGTGCTGGCAGCAGCTCCTCCCTGGGTGGGAGCAAGAGCCAGGCACTGCCAGAAGAGATTAGAGCAGGACTCCCACTGCAGCCAGAAGACAGAGCAGGATTACCCAGCTTCTGACTGCAGCCCTTGAAATCCAGCCTGAGCCTCCAGTTTGGCAGAACTTCCCCTATGCTTATTGCCTCGGCCACGGCTACAATGCAATGGGCTTGGTCAGGCCCATGAATATTATGTTGGGGGGAGGAGCTGGGAGATTCATTGAGCAGCAATAATGCTTTGTGGGGTGAGGCTGTGAATAGGAACAGGGGAAGCCACTAATTAGAGCCAGGAGAGGGAAAGGAAAAAACTTAGATTGTCAGCAGATGAGGGAAGCTTTTTCCTGATGAAAATAGAATAGAATAGAATAGAATAGAATAGAATAGAATAGAATAGAAGTGAAGTGAAGTGAAGTGAAGTGAAGTGAAGTGAAACACAGTCTGATGTGCTGTGCTTTGTTTTTTACTTTAGAAGGTCTTGCAGCACTTTGCAAAGTCCAGGTCCGAGGCTTCTCTCTTGGGGAATTGCTGGAAGCAGCCTCCTGACACCTCACAGCTTGAATGTCCACAAGTCTGTGGAGCAGGACACCCATGTGTAGGGTTTAGCGGCTGTGTAGGAGTGCAGGAGGTGCACAATGGCAAGTGAGGCAGGTTATTTTCTCCTCTGGAATAGCTCCTTCCTGGAAGGTAAAGGAGAATGGAAAGAAACACTGCAAACTCCAAAGAAATGAAAACCACTAGAGGCAGTCTCTGCCTCTGTAAGCAGCTGCTGTGTGTCCTGGGGTACATGGGGCAGCCAGTGACTGCGTGTGCACATCTGTACAAACACTGGGGTACAGGGAACATGCCCATGCTACGCTTTGTGCTTATTAGTGGATGGTAACTGTGCAATGTGTGTGTCTGTGGTTAAGAACACTGGTGGTGCTGACTGGGATATGTATCTATTTGATATGCACATCTACTTGTGTCCATCGGGTGTCTGCGTTTCTTACTGTCACTGCTCCTTTTTGCTGAAACTCCGGAGATGGCAGTGACTCACTCCCTACTTCAGCTCCCTGGCTAATCTAGCATTGTCTTGCTCTCTGACATCCCAAAACAAAGCAAGCTGTTCTGAATGAATGCCCCCAAGTGATAGGCAGGTAGCCCCAACATACACACTGACATCAGAAGGACAATATGACTGCGGATCTTTTCCCTCTGCTTTTACCATTTGAGCTGAGCTATCCCTTCTGCCGTGGCTGCATATCTGGTCTGCCTGGTGTCCTACATCCCTCTGTGCTTCTCTGAAAGGTGCTGCTGAGCATGGCCCGCAGAAGGGCAGTACCTCTGAAGCCTCAGCATGTTCTCCGAGGCTCCGGACGCAGCACCCCAGAGGGGTGGGAGGGAAGCATGACCTCTCTCCTTGGTGGCAGGCGTTACCTGTGAGATGCCAGGCTCCTGGGCACATCTGCAGGGCTGCTCTTTCTCTGCTGTTCCCGAGGTGGTACCTGCAGCTCTGACCTGTTCCCTGCTCTTGGCAGCAGTCATCTGCTTTCCGGAGGCAGCTTGGTATTAAATATCCTGTCTGACACAATAATGGAGAGAAAATGAACAAATTCCATTAGCGGCTGGCTATTCCTGCAGGGTCTGCGTTGAAGCGAGGAGGGAGCCTGTATTTTTAGATAGAATGCAATGTAACTTACTGGCTCTCTCAAAGCTGGGGAGTAGATAACCAAGGAGGGAGAGGGGGGACGCTGGGCTCAGGTTTCAGCTGAAGTGCCGGACTATGGCAGCACGAAAGGGCAGGTCCGGTCCAGACGTGGCTGTGAGTATACAACACACTTCTCCTCCCTGCCCTCAGAGACCTTCGCTTTGCTTTTCTGCTTGCTTTCTGCCTGTAGTCTCTGCTGCTGGGTGTTCTGGGGCTTTGGGAGCTCCTTTGCTGCTGCAGCTTGTAGAGATTTACCATTTTAAATCTTCGCAGGTCCATGTGTGTCCCATGGGTGGGAGAGCCTGGCTGAGCTGAGCTTTGATTTTCCAGGGGGTTTGCTGTGGACGGTCTGTGCTGTGGCTGGCATGCAGCCCTGTCATTGATCCCGACCAAGATGCAGAGGCTTCTAGCAGGATCTGGAGCTGGAAAAGCTCTGTGCATTGAACCTGTTGCTTGAAGCTGTTGGTGTTTCCTCTCTAGACCCCAGACAGCACACGCAGGGCTCAGTGTGGAAATGTGCACTGCAAGGCACAGCGCTGGCGCTGCCTCTGCCTCTCATGGTAGATCATCCTCTACGAGAGACACACAGAGCCGTGTCTCCTCTGTGCCCACAGTCCTCCTCAAAGCTGGCAGCTCTGCCGTGAATCTGGGGTCTCTCCCCAGCTGGACAGGGCTGTCCTCTGCAGTGGCAGCAAGTGGAACCAGCTGTCAGGGGAGGTCACGAGATGGGCATGTGTCCCCCTCCATGCGGAGGCTGCGTGCCAGGACAGGGCATGGTGCTGCTGCCCTGCTCTGCCTGTCCCTCTGCCCCTGGGCGGCCTGGGGGGCCATGGCACCTGGACACTGCCATGGGAGCCCAGGTCCAACAGAGCCCGCATGTGCCTGGCACAGTGGGGCTATGTTTCTTTGTGGTAGGAGGTTGGGCAGAAACGGTGGGCTGGGGGAGGCAGATGGAGGTGAGCAGAAAGTAGCCGAGTTGTGCTTCTCCAAAATCCAAATTTGAATAGCTGAGGCTGCAAAGAGAAGGGAAGAGAGGAGCCTTGAACCCATGTGGTGCATCATCCTGCCCAGGTCCTCTGTAGCTGTGCTACTTATAGCTCCTGTCCAGGAGCTTCCTCATCCTGGGTGCTCCTCAGCATCAAGGCTGTGGGCACTATGCGGTGGCCTGGGATAGCAGGATGTAGACTCTTGTAGCACAGAGGTCCCTTGGTCAGTCCCAGCATGAGCGGTACAGGAGGAGTTCTGATTTTCTGTTGGAGCTGAAGGCAGAGGAGCATGTCCTGTGCCCTTTCCATGGATGTCTCATGGCTCTTTGCTGCAGAGAGCCCTTTGGGACTAGCAGGTAGGAACCAGATCATAGTTACTGGTCCAAGGTCCCAACCTTACAGAGCCACATCACCGCATTTCCACCTATTTGTTCTCCAGCTTCTGGTGAGCCATCCCATGGTCATCATTTGCTGCCTTACACTGGTAAATAGCGTGGCTTGAAGTATTCCTGAGCCTTGCCTGTGGTGGCCACGTTTTAGTGATGCAGGCAGGCACTGCCTTGCCTCTGTTGGAAATGAGAGTTGTGACTTTCCTGGCTGCAGGCGCTCGGCCGCGGTCATTGTCCCTAGTGCTGGTCCTCAAGCCCACCACCACAGCTACCTGGCAGTTTCTGGAGGACTGCAGGGGTGGGCTCACCACAGCTGTAGTCTAAGCCTCATCCATCGCTGCAGTCACTCAGCCAGGACATGGAGATGTTTCCTGGGCCAAGGAGGCTGCTGTGGTTGGAGTCCCTTAGAGCTTCCTTCCTACCCCACCTGCAGTGCTGGGGCAAGCTGCAGACCTCAAGTGGCTCTCCTGCCCCATCATCTGGATGCTCTTCACTCTAAATCCAGGTCCCAGCTTTACTTCTTCCTGTCTTATTTGGGGCACCTCAGCCTGTCCCAGGAGGTCCCACCTCGACCTGCTTGGTCTCTGTGGTCATGGTCTCTGCAACCGAGTGAAGAGCTGGCCCTGTGCTGGTGGTGGGGGAAAACAGAGGGACTCAGTCTCATGCATTTTCTTTTTTTCCCCAAGGCTGATGCTGCAACCAGTTTCTTGAGAGCTGCAAGATCCGGGAATCTGGACAAAGCCTTGGATCACCTCAGGAATGGGGTAGATATTAACACCTGTAACCAGGTAGGTGAAACCTATGGGGCTTCTTGTACCATCTCTAGTTCATGTGAAAATATGCCACGCAGTGACTCCCCCAGGCCTGGTGACAGTCACTGCTCCCCTTTCCTGCGCTGCTCCTGTAGGATGGAGGCAGGCAGTACTGGCTGGAGCATAGCAAAGGGTGTTAACAGGTAAATGAAGAGGGAGATCTGAGGCTCCTGTGGGGTGACAAGGAACTGGGACAGCTGGGAGAGGCTCAGCCACTTATCAGAGGGCTGAACAGATAGATGTCTGTGGTCAGGTTGTCACAGGAATCACTCTTGGGGATATTCCCCTTGCCTGCAGTGCTCAGGCTTTCAGTTTCCCAGAAGCCGCAGTTTAACGCAAGCCATGGATGTTTAAAAAATGCTGGTCTTGGTGGCCTGGGAAGTGTTGGGCAGGTGGAAACCCTCCCAGCCCCGCACAGAGATGGGTCTGCCCCCAGAAAGGAGAACTGCAGGCACAGAAGAGTTGTTTGCACATAAACAGCAAAACAGTTTGGATCTGTGTAGTTGCCAAATGCAAGTGTCTGAGCCTGAGTTGGTGCAGGTGCTGCAGGGAGAGAACTGGGGGGCCTGGGCTGAGCAAGGGGTGACAGGGGCTGAGCCCTTGGCTGATTTCCTGAGCAGTAGTGATGCTGGGGGGACTGACGGGGCAGGTAGGACAGATGTATATTCACCTGGTTTAGTGTCAAGTCCCCAAACTAAGTGTAGTTAAGACCTACTGATTTGTGCACTGCAGTGCCCAGTGCAGTCACTGCAGTCAGGCTCCCCCAGGGAAGTCATCATCTCCTTTTCTTTTCTTACCGATGGTACCATGCAGGGATGCTGGGCTTCTGCAGACTCCTGGGGCATGCTACAGCTTGCATCTCCTCTCTGGGACACTTCATGGGGTTTGGGAAAAGCTCAGGAGTTGCTCATTTTGTTCACCACTGTATTATATTATGATCTGGATTATTAATTCATAATCAACAACCAGATACTCTGAAAGACTTCTGTCCTGGGGCTCTGTGGGGACATACAGGATTTAGATCAGAAGGGTCCTGTAGGGAGAAGAGATAGAAAATGTTCAGTTACAGAGTCCTTTGAAGACGAGCTTTTCCGTGTTGGTGGGCTAGAGGCTCTGACCCCATAACTACAGGGTTTGAAGAGAAGAGAGGTCATGTGGCACACTTTTAGCACTGGGCTTCAGGACATGGCCCGTGCTCAGCACTGAGCAGATCTCGTGTTTGCAACTTCCAAGTTGCTGTGTTTCATTTCAGAATTTGCCCCTGTCATTAAACCCAGCTGCTGCTTCCCTCATCTCCCCTGGGGGAGCAGCAGCCCCTGTAATTGAGCCACAGCAGTGGGCCAGGGGCTGAAAGCAAAGCAGTCACACTGCTCCTGCTTCCAAGCGCTTAGCTACAAACGAACAGAGACAAATTGGTGTTTAATGCACCCACCACTCCCTGACAGACCTCCAGGAGAGCAAGTCTCAGGGAGCAGGGATTCTGCCGCTCTCCTCCCCAGGAAGGACTGGAGATGCTGCCCTATGTAGGATGTTCCTGTGTGCAGAGGCTGGGGCAGAGCCTGGAGGGAAAATTACCTTTGCCCATTCACAAGTGTCTCAGAGAATCCCTCCCTGGCAGTTTCTGTGGGTGTCTGGAAGAGAGGGGCAGGAGTAGGTGGGGGCTGTGTTTGGCCGCACTGGCCCGAGCCATCTGAGATGGGAGACTCCACAAGCAGAGCGTGCCGTGGATGTCCACTCATTTCCAACACAAGCCTAAAACCAGAGGGAGGATTTCTACATCTGCTGCTCCTGTACTGCCCTAGTGCAGAGGAATATCTGGTTCTGGAGAGAGCCCTGCAAAGAATTAAAACAGGGAGACCCATCCACAAGATAAAGACGATGGCTTTGAACTTCTTCCTCACACAGACAGATGGTCAGTCATCAGCTGTCTCCACTGACTGGCTGTGAGTCCTGTTTCCAGCTAGATTTCTGGTGCTGGTAAGGGGATGCAACACCTTGATCGGGAGCACAGGGCTACGACAGTATGAGGCGCTTCCTTCACTGACATCTTTGCTCTGGTTCCTGCCATCTCCCTGGGGTTAGATGGCACTTTGGGGTTTCCTTCTGAGGAATATCAGACCTGTGGGAAAGGTCCAACCTCACATGTCCTGTATAGAATAAAGAGGGATATATGTGGTCAGACCTATCCCACAGGCCCTGTATTCTTACTCAAGTGCAGAGACCTTGACATGCCATCTGATCTTCATCCCGCCAATTTCATCCTCTCCATTGCTGCATTGTGTCTTCATTATCCACTTCTTCTGTTTTGAATTCCTGCATGCTCCCATCTCATCCATGAGGAGCCGGAGGCCTAAGGACAATCTACCAGGACCCTTGCCAGGAGGGAACAGTACTGAGCAAGCCAACAGGTTCCAGGAGATAGTCTCTGTTGGGGTGGTCACTCACAGTCCTGACGGGCACTCTAGGACAGCGCCCCACTTTGTCACAGGCTAAGTGTAAAGTCCCACCTTTTTTGTTTTCTGGGCTGTATTTGTCCCATTGACAGCCAGTAACTGGGATTTTTGGGAAGCACTTGCAGCACTTAGTAAGAAGAATACAGCGCCTTTCAAATGAAGCACATCCTGTGGCGGTTTTGGGTCAGAGGAGCTGTCAAGCCAAAGCAAATGTGCAAAACAGCCTGTATTGTTCCGGCAGCAGAAATATCGATGGGCTGCAGGGAAATGATCTTCTGCAAACATTGCACTTATTGCTGTAGGGCCAGAGAATAATGATTCCTCATGGGTTTTCAGCATTCAAAAGGTTATTTATGAATCCCTTGTGTAAAAGGGCACGTGTGCTGAGGAGAGCAACTGAACATCTGTGGTCTTGCACTCCAAGCATTTTTTCATGAGTGTAACCGAGAAAAAGTGTGTGTGTCTGTGGCCATATCCAGCTTGGGAGGTCATGAAGTTAAGCCCATCTGTATGGGGTTGTGTAGCTGTGTCTTAGTCAGGCTGGACTTGACCGAGGCAATGGGCTCAGTGGAGCCAGGCTGGGGAGCATGTCCTTTTGGTGGCTCTGTTCTGTGGTTGTTGCAGTGTTCCCACTTCATTTTCCCGTGGAAGCAGGCCTTTTGTGCTTGAGGGTCATAGGGACTTTGGAATTGGTATGCTGAGGAAGCCTGTGGATTTTTAGGTTTTTGCTCTTTGTGCTGTAATCAGAGTTGAGCAAAAGAATCTGTGAATCTTTGGCCATGATCCCTGGATAGCTGGTGGTTTGAACGAGAGGGTGGAAAACCTTTTTCCGGTATGATAACATTCCTGAAGCTGTTCTAAGCTTAACTAGAGCTTTGAGGACTGGAACTGGAGCCTCCCTGGGCATTTTTTGTTCTCCTACCTATATTCAGAGGGGGAAGGAGCAATTCTGTGAAGTGACCTTCCAGTGCTCCACAGGAGCCGAAACAGATGGTTGGGAGGTGGAGAGCTTGGGCAGGACCGTGTGCTCTCAGGGAGCTGGCGACTCTGCCAGGCGACAGCATTGCGTAGGGGTGAGTAAACATAGTGCATCTGCCTGGGAGAAGTGAGGGACAAGGAAGGTTTGCCTTGTGGGGAAAAAGTGACACCTGAAATTGCCAGCAATTATTTAACCTCTTTGCTAGCAAATATCCCAGCCCTTTTGTTCACATCTGGGAAGTGGAAGCAGGATGTCAGAAATAATGGAGCAGAAGCTGTTCTAGCCGCCTCTGGGGTACTGACTGCCCTGACAGCCCTGGGATGCTAAAAGGACACTGGGCAGCCCTTTGCCTCTAGAGCACAGGTCTCATATGTTGGAAAAAGGCGAGCTAAACTGGGGCACACGTAGAGCTGTTCCTGAGAAGTCACTTCAGTTGTTTGGGGCATTCCTGGAGCTGGTGGGATGTAGCAGTGGCCCAACCAGCACTTTCTCTGCACCCTTTGCTGCAGCCAAACTCTGAGCGAGTGGGCACACCCCAGGAGGCTGTGCCGCCATCCAGTGAGACCTGGACAGGCTGGAGAGAGAGCCAAGAGAAACCTAATGAAATTTAACAACGGATGTGTAGGGTGCTCACCTGGGGAGAAATAACTGTCTGCACCAGTACAGGTTGCAGGGAGTTCTTGTGGACAACAGGATGCTCATGAGCCAGCAATGTGCCCTTGTGGCTGAGAAGGCCAATGGCATCCTGGGGTGCATCAAGAATGTGGACAGCAGGTCGAGGGAGGTCATCCTGCCCCTCTACTCTGCCCTGGTGAGGCCCCATCTGGAGTACTGTGTCCAGTTCTGGGCTCCCCAGTTCAAGAAGGACAGGGAGCTGCTGGAGAGGGTACATCAAAGGGCTACAAAGATGATGAAGGGCCTAGAGCATCTCTCCTATGAAGAAAGATTGAGGGACTTGTGTCTTTTTAGTCTTGAGAAGAGAAGACTGAGGGGGGATCTGATCAACTCTTACAAATACTTAAAGGGAGGGTACCAGGAGGACAGGGCCGGTCTTTTCTCAGTAGCGCCCAGTGACAGGACAAGAGGAAATGGGTACAAACTTGAGTATAAGAAGTTCCACCTAAACATGAGGAGGAACTTCTTTACTGTGAGAGTGGTGGAGCCACTGTGAAGAGGCTGCCCAGAGAAGTGGTGGAGTCTCCTTCTCTGGAGACATTCAAAACCTGCCTGGACACGTTCCTGTGCAACGTACTCTAGGTAGACCCGCTCTGGTGGGGAGGTTGGACTAGATGATCCCCAGAGGTCCCTTCCAACCCCATATGATTCTATCATTCTGTGAAGCCGACCCTCTGCTGAGTGGGGGCTGCAGGATGGGGCTGTTGGTGGGCAGTCCACAAAACCAGGAGGGAGCTCCTCAACTGGTGTGAATTAAATTGGGCTGCTGGTTGATAAAATCATTGTCGCAGGCTGAGTTTCTTAGCCACTGCACTTCTGCCTGTGTCAGTGTTAAAGTTTAATGTTTGTATGGGCACTTTCACAGCAGCTCTGGGCTGTACAGAAAGCTCTGCTCTGTGCTTTAGGTTTGAAATGCTGGACTGCAGGCAGGCGATCGTGGGGAGCAACACCCCAAGGAAAGTCACTTGAGCAGAGACAGGAGTTGACATCAGGGATGTGCCATGAGCAGAGAGGACTGAAACAGTTCCTGTGGCAACAAACACACATGCTCTGGGCTGTAGTGACACCCACCTGTAGGAAATCATCTACAGGGGCTGCATGTTTTGCTCATGAGAAACCTCCAGCATTAGTCAGCAGCTCAGCATTCAGCACACAGTTGCCCTGACAGCCTGGAGATAACCATAGCTGTCGTGCTGGATGCCAGAACAGTGATCAAGGACAAGACCAGGGCTCCTGTTCTCACCAACCTCTCCATTCTCCAGCGTGGGCCAAGTGCCCACAGTTGTGTCCACACAGGACCTTGGAGGAAGGGGGTCCCTGCAGAGCCCCAGCCCCAGCAGGTGACTAATGCCTCTGTCCCACCTTCTCTCCCTCCAGAATGGGCTGAACGCCCTGCATTTGGCCTCCAAGGAGGGCCATGTGAAATTGGTGGTGGAGCTGCTGCACAAGGAGATCGTTTTGGAGACAACGACCAAGGTGAGGACAAGAGATTCTGGTCACGTTAGCCCCTGCCCCACATCCTGCCATTGCTGGCAGACATGGCAGCAGTAGCCAAGTGGTGAATCACGCTGTTTGCTTTCAGACCCTGGAAGGGGCTGTGGTGATGGTGGTGGGGCTGGGCTGGGCCTGGAGACCAGGCGGTGATTTCAGCCCAGCTGGAGCTGTGCTGGGCACCTCCAGGTGGGAGGTTCCTCTGGGCCACGGGGGCTACTGCGAGCTCAGGAGAGGAGTAATAGAAGCCACAACATCTGCTAGTGCTGTCTTCATCCACATCTCCTCCTGGCACTGGCTGCTGGCTGGGGTCAGCCCATGCTGCCCCATGGCACCCCTGCGTGGTGCAACAGGGAGATGGCCTTGGTACCATTCTCACAAGCCTGGAGAGTTCTTGCGCTCTGTAAATAACATCTCATTCTCTCCTTGCATCACCACGGCGGGGTGTGGTTCTTGCTTGGTGACGAGAGAGACACCGCGCAAGTGAGCCAGGCTGACAAATGAGCAGCTTCCAGCACCATCTGAAGGGCTGTGAGAGCTGGGGGGGCGGCGGGGGGCTGGCTCCCCCACCTCCCTACCACTCTGGCAGGGCTCAGGGCACAGAGCAGAGCCTGGCATTCTGCCACACCACCCAAAGGCACGAGTCGGAGGAGCCCCTGTCTGCATTTTCCAGCTTGCTTATTATCCCTTAGCTCTGCCGGGATGCCTTGGCTTCCAGGGCGCACACTGCAGTTCTGCCTGAAGGCTGCCAGCTCAGCCCCCCTGTCCTCCCTCACCTCCTCGTCTTTTGGTGCTGGAGACACACAGGGCCTGACAGCACACACAGCTTTTGCTGCCAGTAACTTCATGGGAGAGATGAAATCACTCTCTTCCCTGGCCGGCAAACGGGAAGGGTAGGGTAGCTGCCCGCTCTGTAGCGGGGATGGGGCATGGAGCAAGGGCTGTGTGGCCCCACAGGCTTCTCCTGGCCAGCTGCTATTTGCACGGCTTGTTAGCATGTCAGGCCCATCTTTCCTCAGCATCGTGGCTAGTCCAGCTCCTGAGCGCTGCCCTGTGGTGTCTTTCAGAAGGGAAACACAGCCCTGCACATCGCTGCCCTGGCTGGACAACAGGACGTGGTCCGGGAACTGGTGAACTATGGGGCCAACGTCAATGCGCAGTCACAGGTGGAGTGACCTGGGCTGGGGTGGGAAAAGCATCCAGCATGCATGGTGGTGGTGTCCTCGTGGTGGGAACTGTGCCCAGCACCGGCACTTCAGCAGCCCTTTACAGTTTCTCTCTAGTTGTTTTCTGGGACAAAGACTGCTCTGCCAGACTCCTGAAAGAAGATGAGTGTGCGAGTGGTGGGAAAGGGGTCTGGGGGGATGCTGGGAGACCAGCAGGGTCTCTCTGCTGAGGGAGTCCATGACAGCACATTGAACTCATCCTGTGAGGACTTGTGACCGATGCCTCCCTGGCAAAGCCTGCAGCAACCCCTGCAGCTCTGTACACTTCTTTCTCTCTTTCTTGGCCCTGGTGTGGCTGCAAGCTCTTCAGCTTTTTGCTGATGAGAGAAGCACCCCTGAAGCAAGGGACAGTAGTGGCAATGAGTGGAAGGCAGTGTCTCCTGCGTTGACTGTTGTGGAGCATTTCCCTGGTTCTTTCTAGACTTGGGGAGCCTTGAGCCCCAGCTCTCTGTGATTTTTCCACCATTGCCAGTTTTTTCCTTTCCCCCCCAAGACTGTGTATGCTTTTGCTCTAGTTCAATGAGCTGGGTGTTGATGGGGTGTAGGTCTGCAAGGAGTTTCAGAAACTTAAAGGGTTGTGTTGATGTGCATGGCCTTGTATTTGCAGAAAGGCTTTACTCCCCTCTACATGGCAGCACAGGAAAATCACCTGGAAGTTGTCAAGTTCTTATTGGAAAATGGAGCCAATCAGAGTGTAGCCACAGAGGTGAGATCCTTAGGGAGGACTCTAGGGCCCTGCCTGTTGGGGCTGCTGTTGGATATGCCAGGTGCTGCCATGGCTCCTCAGCTCTCCCCCTCTCACCCACCTCTCCTTGGCAGGATGGCTTCACACCACTTGCTGTGGCTCTGCAACAAGGGCATGAGAATGTGGTTGCTCACCTTATCAACTATGGGACAAAGGGTAAGGTCCGCCTGCCTGCCCTGCACATCGCAGCCCGCAACGATGACACTCGCACAGCTGCCGTGCTGCTGCAGAATGACCCCAATGCTGATGTCCTCTCCAAGGTGTGTGGCTTTCCCATCCAGTCTCTGGGAGCTTTCCCACTTCCCCAGGGAGAGCAGCAGCTTGGTATGCTGTGTTTATCCATCCTTTCAGCAGGGACCATGTGTCTGGCTGGGCTGATTCCTTCTTCTTTCTCCTAGACTGGATTTACCCCCTTGCACATTGCAGCCCACTATGAGAACCTCAATGTGGCCCAATTACTGCTGAACCGTGGAGCCAGTGTCAACTTCACACCCCAGGTGAGTGCAGAATGGGACGGGTACTACTGCGATGCCAGAGGAGGATGCTGTGGCTCCTTCCTATGTAGGTGCCATGCAGAAGGTAGCACACTGACGTATGCCTGGGGAGTTGCCGTTAATAACCAGCATGGACCTTTTCTACTATGTCTTCCCTCTGTTGGATGCAGCCATACATCTCTGGAAGCTCTTGAGACCTTGTGTCCAGGCTGAGGGAAAACTGATGCTGTCACTGCAGGGCAGAGCTTGTATCCCTGCAATTTGTGTGCCTCTTCCAGTCCCATGGGTGCAGACAAATCCATGAGCTGGTGCTTTTCTGCGAGCTGTGTGTGGCTCCTGTCCTCTCTGTCCTTTGTTCACTCCATGTGTCCTTGTAGCTCTGTGGGGGAAAGAGAAAGGGCTGCTCCCTCTAACGTGCTGCTGTTCCTTCTCCCAGAATGGGATCACTCCCCTGCATATAGCCTCCCGCCGGGGCAACATCATCATGGTACGGCTGCTGCTGGACCGCGGGGCCCAGATAGAGACAAGGACCAAGGTGAGACTGCTTTTGTACCACCTCCAAGTACTTGGGTTGTCTCCCTCCCCGAGCAACCTGTGTCCAGGGAGCACTGCCCAGTGCACACCCTGTGAACATCTCGCTGGGTGGGTGAGGGAGGGTCCCTGGTGCACTAAGGAATGGACCAGGTTTTTTGCTGGTGCATGTAGAGGTGAGAGGAGGCTGCATGGCCTGCAGTGGGTGTGTCCTGGGGGATGAGGGCTCAGTTTCACCTTATTTTTGAAAAATAGGTCAAAGACACTGTTAATTTCCTGCCTGAGGGAAGCCCTGCCCTTTCTTGCCCATGATGAGCCCTTGAACTTTTCTCTCTCTCCAGGATGAGCTGACCCCTCTCCACTGTGCAGCTCGCAATGGACATGTGCGAATCACAGAGATCCTGCTGGACCATGGGGCTCCCATTCAAGCCAAAACCAAGGTACCCATGGGACTCTGTGGGGTTGTGCTTGGTGCCAGGTCCCAGGGCCACACAGGAGGTAACAAGCTGGGCACAGTTGCTGGATGCCACCCGTGGCTGAGCTGGTGCTGAGATTTTGGCTTCCCAAGGGGCAAGGAGCTTCCTGACCTCCTCCTCTGCCCTAGGGCTGGAGCCCTAGCACCAAGCTGGGCTGCATGCTTCCAAGGGATCAGCCCTGAGAAGGGGATGGCCTGGGGACAACTTGCCTCATGGCAGCAGCTCTTCAGGCCCTTCCCTCTGCTCAGCTGTGAGTCTTAGTGAGGGATTCTGGGGCTCCTCTCTGGTAGCACCCCGGGGAACACACCATCTCTTCTGTCCCAGAGCTGTGGCCAGGGGAGCAAGGCAGGGGCTGTCTGGGTTGCCTGTCCCCCTACTGGCCCAGCCCTGAGGCCCCGTTCCACGGTCACAGAATGGCTTGTCGCCGATCCACATGGCAGCACAGGGTGATCACCTGGACTGCGTGCGCCTGCTCCTGCAGTACAGTGCCGAGATCGATGACATCACCTTGGACCACCTAACGCCGCTGCATGTGGCCGCACACTGTGGGCACCACCGAGTGGCCAAACTGCTGGTGGAGAAGGGGGCCAAACCCAACTCCCGAGCCCTGGTGAGTGAGGGACAGGCAGGACTGGAGCAAGGGAGAGGGAGAGTTCTCGCAAATGACTGTACACCTGCCCATCCATCTGCAGAATGGCTTCACGCCCCTCCATATCGCCTGCAAGAAGAACCACATCCGGGTGATGGAGCTGCTGCTGAAGACGGGTGCCTCCATCGATGCTGTCACAGAGGTAGGTGGGCTGTGACCCAGCCCCAGCTCTCTGGGGGATACTGCAGAGGGATGGTGGCCCCCAGCCTCTGCTGGTCCCTAGGCACCTTCTTCATTGCAGCTTAGAGCTCTTTGCAGCTCAGGACCTGCTAAGTCTGTCAGCATCTCCTCACTACAGGGCAGACGACTGTGGGGGAGGCAGCAGCTCTCTGTGTTCCCCTCAGTTCACCTGCCGGTGTGCTAGGGCCAGGCTGGGGACCCTGAGTTTGCTTCTCTGCTGGAACATGCCCTGGAGGGCAGAGGAGGGAGCTGGAAGAGATGTTGGAAAGGCCATCAGCCCCAATCTTGCCTTCTTGCCCCTTTCTCCCCACAGTCTGGCCTGACCCCCCTGCATGTGGCTGCCTTCATGGGGCACCTGTCCATCGTCAAGACCCTGCTGCAGCGTGGAGCCTCTCCGAATGTCTCCAATGTGGTGAGTCCCACCCTGTCTGGGGCTGTGGAAACTTGGCATGGTGGGGTCCAGCAGGAGGTGGGAATTGCCTGAGTCCTGCTCTCTCTGCTCTCCTGAGCAATCCCTTGTGCTCCTGGCTTTGTGCTGGCAGGGGGAACTGGTAGGGGCCTGAAAAGGTCATGGGCACTGCTCTCCTGTGCTCAGACCAGAATGACTGCAGGAGGGCATATCCCCTCCTACAGTCTCACCAATTTATCTTGTCCTTGGTGCAGAAAGTGGAGACACCCCTACACATGGCAGCCAGAGCTGGGCACATGGATGTGGCAAAGTACCTGCTGCAGAACAAAGCCAAAGCCAACTCCAAGGCCAAGGTAAACGATAGTCCAGTTCCTGTCCTGCCAGAGGCTGTTCAACAGCAGGAGCAGGGCGGGGGGCCCTTTGTCATGGCAAGCATGGGACTGGTCCACGTCTGCCAAAACAGTTTCTCTGCCTCTCTTGCAGGATGACCAGACCCCTCTGCACTGTGCTGCACGCATCGGACACACAGGCATGGTCAAACTGCTGCTGGAGAACAACGCAAACCCCAACCTGGCCACAACAGCGGGGCACACGCCCCTGCACATCACTGCCAGGGAGGGGCATGTAGACACAGCCCTGGCCCTGCTGGAGAAGGGGGCCTCACAGACCTGCATGACCAAGGTA
Source organism: Scolopax mira (assembly GCA_004320125.1). Taxonomy (NCBI): domain Eukaryota; kingdom Metazoa; phylum Chordata; class Aves; order Charadriiformes; family Scolopacidae; genus Scolopax; species Scolopax mira. The sequence goes on from BJBW01003488.1 coordinate 156,510, forward strand.
GGCTGCTGTGGCCACCATCACTGAAGGCATGGCCTGGCTGGGCAGGCTGGTGGCTCAGTGTCCTGTCACAGGAGGGGCAGCCTCTTCCTGTGCTGCAGCATCCCTTCCCATGTGTGTGCCAGTGCTCTCCTCCTCATCCCTGTGATGGGCTGCCTTTCTCCTCAGAAAGGATTTACCCCTCTCCACGTGGCAGCCAAGTATGGGAAGGTGGATGTGGCAGAGCTGCTGCTGGCACATGATGCTCAGCCCAACGCAGCAGGGAAGGTGAGTACTGCTCCTGCGGCAGTGGGAGGAGTTGGGTAGGGGGAGAGGCTCTGTATCACTTCTCCCTCTTCCCCTCCCCAGAATGGCCTGACCCCTCTGCACATGGCTGTGCACCACAACAACCTGGAGATCGTCAGGCTACTGCTTCCCAAGGGGAGCTCCCCACACAGCTCAGCCTGGGTAAGGCTGGACCAGGTATACCTGGGGATGTGGGGATGTGTCCTGTGGCAGTGGGTGCCAGCCTGGGGCCAGCATTGTTCCTCAGCCCTGGGACTTGGAGAGTGTGCAATGGACTGATCACCACCAGACACTCTTTGTGTCTGTCCCTGGCAGCAGAACAGGGGGCCAGGGTCATCCCAACCCTGCAGACAGGGTATGTCAGGATAGTCCCTGCTGCTGGTGTTGGCTGTTGCTGGGGGATGTGTTTCCGTGGCAAGCCCTGCCGAGCAGTGATGCAGTCTGGCAGTTTGGGAAACCACACGCGAATGTTTGCATGCAGCTGAGAAGCAATGACTCAGAAAACCCACCAGCTCGTGAGTGTCACCCCACTCTGCCTGAGCACGGGGAACGTCCTCCCAAAGAGCAGACCAGCAGCCCTCACAGAGCAGACCGGCAGCTCTTTCCATGTTGTTTGCAGAAACTGTATCCTTGTAACAGATGAGCGTCTGCTAGTGCCGGCCCTCCCCATCTGTCATCCCCTGTCCCCTGAGCTGGTGGACTCGCTGTGCAGGCACTGGGAGCAGCCAGCACCGGCGCCAGTCCCCCATCGGTCTGCGTCACTGACAGCCCACACGTCACCCTGGGCAGAGCCCGTCTGCCAGCTGCTGTGCTCCTGCAGCGTGGCGGCAAAGGCAGCACACAGGGCCCTGCAGTCTCCGCATGAATACTAATCCCCCTAATAGCGCGAGGTTTTCCGCCACACCTCAGACAGGCACATTCTGGGAGGTGTCTGTCTGCCCTGGCCTCTCAGCTCTGGGTGGCTGAATGCTGCCGTAGTAATTCATGTGTGGAAAACTCCAGGACAAGCTGATACCAACTGAACCTGAAGCAGGTGGTCTTTGAAACCCCTGTCTTGGCTTCCCTCTTGGGAAAGAGGGATTTGGCCTCAGCATCAGGGCTAGTTGCTGTCAGGGAGATGGTTTGGGTGTGAGGCTGCATCCCTGAGCTCTGGAGGTGACTAGGAAAGGCAGGAGAGGCAAGGTGGCACCTTCTGTCCTTGCTGGTCTGCTCGTCAGGGGCTGCGCTCTGCAATGAGCCTCTTTCCCTGCAGAACGGGTACACCCCCCTGCACATTGCTGCCAAGCAGAACCAGTTGGAGGTGGCCAGCAGCTTGCTGCAGTATGGGGCTTCTGCAAATGCCGAGTCTGCGCAGGGAGTCACCCCCCTGCACCTGGCTTCCCAGGAGGGGCACGCAGACATGGTGGCACTGCTGTTCTCCAAACAAGCCAACGGCGACGTAGGCAACAAGGTAAGTTGTCCCAGCGCATCCCACCAGGCTGGAAGAGAACACCCCAGCAGGGAGCAGCAGGGAGGGTGTTAGTCCAGGCCCTGGTGCCTCCCTCCATTCAGGCCATGGCTCACTGGCCAACAGCACAGTGCTGGTCAGTTTGCCAGGTTGGAGACCTGACTTACAGTCTCTGCTGGTGGTAGTGCTGCAGTGGTAGCATTGCCACTGTGCTGAGACCTCCTCTGTTTGCAGAGTGGCTTGACTCCTCTCCATCTCGTGGCCCAAGAGGGGCATGTGCTGGTTGCTGATGTTCTGGTGAAACACGGAGTCACAGTGGACGCGACAACCAGGGTAACATAGTTCATTGACTATGGCCGTGGTGAAAAACATGTGGGGGACCTACCTCTAGGCCTCCTTCAGGAGGAACATTGCTTTTCATGTTCTTTGTGCAAGACTCTCTCCTCTCTCAAGCATTCGTACCATTTTGTCTGTGTCTTGGGGACTCTTCCTTCCCTTCCACCCACCTCCATAGAGGGATGATTCTTGCCCAATCCCACAGGTCACTCCTGTACCCCTGGGCACAGCCTGGTGTGGTCTGCCTTGGCCTTGGGCTCTCAGGCAGCAACCACACGCATGCAGCTTCATGTATGGGGGCTTGCCCATGGGATGAGCCAGAAGGGCATCATTGAGGGCAGGCTGAGACCTAATCTTGTCTTTCAGATGGGCTATACCCCTCTGCATGTAGCCAGCCACTATGGAAACATTAAGCTGGTGAAGTTTTTGCTGCAGCACCAGGCTGATGTCAATGCCAAGACTAAGGTACAGAGATATCCTGTGCTCCAAGGACCCTTCTGCCCTGGGCAACAGCATCCAGGTTGCTGGGGAAGGCTTAACCTCCCTCCTTGCTTCCAATTCTCCCCCCACCCCCACGCCACATTGCTCCAAGCCTTCCTGTCTCTTTGTCTGGAAGCTGCTGTATTCTGACTACAGCCCCGGGAGAGTGCTGGGTTCTGCAGAGCCCTTTGCTTACCCTGGAAAGGAGGGAGCTGCCCTCCTGCTCCAGGCATACAGCACAGTGTGAGGCCTGGGGGCATTTCTGTGGCAGCAGAGTCCCAGGACCAATGGCAGCACCCTCTGTCCCCCCCTGCAGCTGGGATATACCCCTCTGCACCAGGCAGCACAGCAGGGACACACGGACATTGTAACACTACTGCTGAAGCACGGTGCCTCTCCCAACGAGATCAGCACAGTGAGTATGGTGCTCGCCTGTGCCTCCTCACCCATGGCAAGCTCAGTCACCTGCCCAGGCTTCCCTATGGCTGCTGCTGACTCCATCCTTCCTCCCTGCACAGAACGGCACCACTCCCCTGGCCATTGCAAAGCGGCTTGGCTACATCTCTGTCACAGATGTGCTCAAGATTGTCACAGAGGAAACTGACATCCTGGTGAGTCCCAGGGAGGGCTGGGGCTGGGAGCTGCCCGGCAAAGGCCCACTGGGCAGAGCTGGGCAGTGAGCCCTGGGCAGCAGCTGTGGCCTCACTTGGGGCAGAGGGAGTCGAGCCTGGGCACGAGGAGGGGGCTGCAGAGGCTGCTCAGCGAAGGGCTGGCCTCCTCTGACTTCACTCTGCTCCCACAGTCAGTTGGTGACAAGCACCGCATGAGCTTCCCGGAGACCGTAGACGAGATTCTGGATGTGTCAGAGGACGAAGGTGAGGGGCTGGAGCTGGGTCGCACCATCCCAGAGGTCTGCCAGTTGGGCCAGTGTAGCTGGCAGCAGCCACATGGGCACTGGCATTCCTGACGTCTGGGATGGGGGGGCTGTGGCCCCATGGTGGTCTTGTGGAGAAGATGAGGGGAGCCCACCAGACTCCTGGTGTGGCACCTCCCAGCTCAGGTGCAGGAGGGATATGCCTGAGTGTCTCCATGGTTCCATGCCCCAGGCACAGTGTGCAGAGAGGCCTTGGCACGCAGAGCCCCCCACCGTATCCTGTTCCACGGAGTGGTACCAGCTCCCAGCCTGGCTGCAGCTGGTCTACTCCGGTTCCCTCACACCAAGACCTCACCTTTGCCTCTTCTTACTTTGCAGGCACTGCTCATGTCACAGTAATGGGTATGAAATGTGTCCCCCTGCCCCAGCTCAATGGCCCATTTCACCCCATGGCCACTAACCATCCGCACGCCACCTCCATCTGCTGAGCCTTCTGCTGGGCTGGTGCCATCCAGCGCAGCCTCGCTATCCCACCCTGCCCATCTGTGTCTGTGCTTCTTGCTGTGGTCTGACTGCATGAATAGGGCCATCCCCACAGTGTCGGGGAATCCTGGCTCCCAGTTGGCCCCAGGCCCTGTCCCCAGTAGGTGGAAGAGCCTGTGACAAACTCCTGTGCCCCTCCACAACTGCCCTGTGCCATCCTGGCCATCTTGGCCAGGACAGGGATGAGCCTGAGTGCTTGAAGGTCTCTGTCCTGCTGTGGTCCCCTCCCCAATTCTGGGGCTCTCTCCCTGCTGTGGGAGATGCTGGACTCCCCTCCCTTAGGGCAATAGCGAGAGTCATTCTGTGGTGAACTCCTTAACACCCATTAATTTGGCCAGCAGGCAGTACTGGCCAGGCTTGTGCCTCCAAGGAGGGATGCGTGTTAGAGCATCCTTCCCACGCCCGCAGCCCTGCCTAGTCTCCTGTCCCTAGCATCCAATGGCAGGGTGTCCCCCCCAGCAGGCTCCATTCTGTGCTTGGTGCTGAGAAAGGGGTCGGCCAGCAGCCGAAACTCCTGACAACTACCACAGTCCTGTCCCACTGACCTGCAGCACGGGTCCTGCCCCTGGCAGAGATGGGCCATGGATCCAGCTCTGGGGAGGGGTGGGGGTAATGGCTGGATGTCTGTGCTCCCTTGTCCTTCTGCCTCTGCATGCTGAGCCAGCTCTCACTTTCAGAGGAGGAACTGATTGCACCGAAACCCAGGGACCGGGAGGGCAAGAGGGAGATGTTGGAGTTTGTGACTGCGACACTGGAGCAAACGTAAGAGGCACTGGGTGGTGGGGAGGGAGCAAGCACAGGGCACAGAGTGGTGCTGGGGTGGGATGCCAGTGGAGCAGGGACAGCTCTGGCCAAGGAATGGATCACTGAGCCCCCACCAGCTATAGCAAAGATAGTCCTTGTTGGTCCTGGAGCAGAACATGGGTCTGCTGCCGAGTTTGCCTTTGTCCAGAGGTTCCAGGACTCCCTGGAGGGACGGTGGGGGACTGAGTGGCCCAGACCTGCCACTTCAGTGTCTGTCACTGCCCTTTCCTGCCAGGGTGGAGTCTCCAGCTGTCCTACAGGTCCCTTGCATCCCACCCGAGACTGTGGTGACCAGAGCGGAGGAGACTGAGCAGGTAGGACCTGTGGAGACAGAAGCTGAGCAAGTCAGCCTGCTGCATGCGCCCTCAGCGTCCCCACAGGAGGTGAGCATGAGACACAGCCTGTCTTGGCTCCCCCAGGCATTCCTTGCCAGGGAGAGCCCCCCATCATCAAAGAACCATAATGTGGGGTGGGTGGTGGGGAGGGACCTGGTGGCATGGGACTGCCCAGAGAGGGTTGTGAGACTGCGGAGGAGTGGGTAGGCTCAGCACCCCCACATAGGACCCTGTGCCCATGTGGTGCCTTCCCTGCCTTACACAGCCCTCCAAGGAGTTCGATGAGGACTCCCTGATCCCCAGCAGCCCCGCCACTGAGACTTCGGATAACATCAGCCCAGTGGCCAGCCCCGTGCACACAGGGTGAGTGCCCAGCCTGTGCGGCACATGCAGGTGCTGTTCATGAGCTGGCTGCAAGGTACTCACCTGCCCGTGCCTCTGCCCATTCCAGGTTCCTGGTCAGCTTCATGGTGGATGCCCGTGGCGGCTCCATGCGGGGCAGCCGGCACCATGGGCTGCGCGTGGTCATTCCTCCCCGTGCCTGCGCAGCCCCCACCCGCATCACTTGCCGCTTGGTGAAGCCCCAAAAGCTGCCTGCACCCCCAACGCTGGCTGAGGAGGAGGGTCTGGCCAGCCGGATCATTGCCCTGGGGCCTGCCGGCGCCCAGTTCCTCAGGTGAGCACAGCTGGGAGCAGAGGCGATAGGGCTGGCGGCAGAGTGGCTGTCCCTCAGGACTGGGGACAGGTCTGGGCTCCTCTGGAGTCTCTGCCAGCTGTGGCAAGACCTCTGCCTGTCTCTGCTCTGGGGTCTGGTGCAGGGGTGGTGCATCCCACCTTTGGCCAGGCACAGCATGTTTCTGGGGTGGGTTGTTCCGGTGTAATGGATCAGCGGCTGTGTTCTGGTAGGAAAAGCCCTGACCAGCACAGTCCTGAGAGGTGCAGACCCCATTTCCCAGAGAGAGGAGTGTGAGCAGTCCTGCCTTCCTCCTCTGGTGGCTGTAGGGCATGGGCAGGCCCTCTGCCCAGGGCCTCCTTGTGTGTCCTGGCGGCAGCACCTGGGTGCAATCACCTTCCCCTGCAGCCCTGTCATTGTGGAGATCCCACACTTTGCCTCCTACGGGCGTGGGGACCGTGAGCTGGTGGTGCTGCGCAGTGAGAACGGGTCTGTCTGGAAGGAGCACCGCAACCGCTATGAGGAGAGCTACATGGACCAGCTGCTCAATGGCATGGATGAGGGTGAGCGGGAGGGGGCTTGACACCGCAGGTAGGGCTGCAGCCGGCTTGGGTGGTGGGACAGGGCTGAGTGTGGCATGGTAGGTGACAGCCTCGGGCTTGGTGTGTGAGCACTGATGGCTGTGCTGTCCTTGCAGAGCTGGAGAGCCTGGATGAACTGGAGAAGAAAAGAGTCTGCCGCATCATCACCACCGACTTCCCTCTCTACTTTGTGGTCATGTCCCGGATTTGCCAGGACTGCGACATGATCGGCCCTGAGGGAGGGTGTTTGAAAAGCACACTGGTGCCCATGGTACAGGCCACCTTCCCTGACGCCGCTGTCACCAAGGGAGTGAGGCTGGCCCTGCAGGTGAGCCTAGCCTGGGGGTCAGCAACGGGCCCAGGCTGTGCTCCAGCCTGGGGACACTGGCCCTGACACCCCTGCTTGTGCTACCTGCAGGCGCAGCCCGTGCCCGACGAGTTGGTGACCAAGCTGCTGGGGAACCAGGCGACCTTCAGCCCCATTGTCACGGTGGAGCCGCGCCGGAGGAAATTCCACCGCCCCATTGGCCTCCGCATCCCACTGCCACCATCCTGGAAGGACAATCCCCGAGACAGCGGCGAGGGTGACACCACCAGCCTGCGCCTGCTCTGCAGTGTGATCGGTGAGGCCACCAGCCTGTGCTCTCTGGCAGGGATGGGCTGGGTCACCTCAGTGGGCTGCAGCTCCTGGGAGCTGAGAACAGGTTATGGTGGTGGAGAGAGCAAATGCCAAGGGGGATGCAGACCCCAGGTTTATGGAAAGGCAGTGCACTCATCCTTGCTTTCTCCTGCAGGAGGGACAGCCCAAGCCCAGTGGGAAGACATAACAGGCACCACAAAGCTGGTCTATGAAAATGAGTGTGCTAACTTCACCACCAACGTGTCTGCCAGGTAAGGCTCGGCAAGTGTGTGCTCATGTCTCCTCTCCTCAGGCACTGTTGGGGTGCAGTCTGTACCAGGAGGAGTCTTCCACCCCTGTGCTCACTGTGGTGCTGCCCCATTCCCACATGTCTCCAGCCTTGAGACCCCCATGCTGCCTCAGCATGTGTTGGGGAACACTCACAACAAATGAATGCACAGAGAGAAGGGGGCATTCTCTGTGCTTGGGTGGGTTCCCATCATGGATGGGGCTGCTCCTCTACCCTGAACTCTTGGGGCACCTTCTGCAGTGCTATCGGGGAGGGCAGCAGCTCTCCTGGTGCCTCTGGGGAACCTGCCCAGCAGTCCCCAACCCGTCTCTCCCCCAGGTTCTGGCTGGCCGATTGCCCGCGCACAGCCGAGGCCGTGCACTTTGCCACGATGCTGTATAAGGAGCTGACAGCTGTGCCCTACATGGCCAAATTCGTGGTGTTTGCCAAGATGAATGATTCACGGGAAGGCCGGCTGCGCTGCTACTGCATGACTGATGACAAAATTGACAAGACTTTAGAGCAACACGAAAACTTCACCGAGGTGGCCCGCAGCAGGGACATTGAGGTTTGTCCCCAGCAGAAGCGTTGGGTGCAGAAGGGAACGGGGAGACTCACGCCAGTGGAGGGGCCTGGCATTGTCCTAGGGCAGGGGAAGCAGCTCTGCAGAGGGTCTGATGCTGTTTTCTGCTCCCTGCCAGGTGGTAGAGGGGATGCCTTTGCATGTTGAGCTCTCAGGGAACCTGGTGCCTGTCAAGAAGGCCACTCAGCCACGCACCTTCCTCTTCCAGTCCTTCCGGGAGAATCGTCTCGCCATCCCCATCAAGGTAATGGCAGGGTGCAGGGCTGGGCTGCAGTGGGCTCCTGCGTCTGTCCTGGTCCAGGCCACCTAACCAGGGTCTCTGTGCTTAGGTTCGGGACAGCAGCCGGGAAGCCAGTGGCTCCCTGTCTTTTCTGCGCAAGGCCATGAAGTACGAGGACCTTCAGCATGCGCTCTGCCACCTGAACATCAGCATACCACCCTGCACGAAGGTCAGTGCCAGTTCTCTGGCACCTCTGGGAGGGGGCAGTGGGGACCCATCCCTTCACCAGGCACAGGAGGCAGCTCTTGCTATCAGCTCTTCTTCCTTGGCTGCTCCACATGGCCATGCCATGCCACTCTGGGGCTGCAGGAGAAGCAGTGGTGCGAGGGCAGAGCTCTTTCCAAGCTGTTGATACTTTGGTTTGTCCCCACCATCACAGGGAAGCAGCAGTGAGGAGCGGAGGAGGACACTGACGCCGCTGTCCCTGAGGGAGCGATACAGCATCCTAAGCGAGACCAGTTTCGGTATGCAGCCTGCTGGGACTGTCCAGACCCTCTCCCAACCTGCACTTGGGTGCTCAACCCCAGTGGAAGGGCTGAGATGACTCTGTCATACTCACTTTCGTGGCACTCCCCTTTCCCTGCGGGTTTCCTTGGTCCTGCCTACAGGGCAGTGCCTATGGGGCTGTGAGACCCTCACAGCCAGCACCCCTTCCTCCTTCCCACCCTGGTGGAGGGTCCTGCGCAGCCAAAACTGTGGCTCCCTCTTCTCTTCCAGGCTCTCTGAGCAGCACAGACAAGGCAGATCAGAAGATGGTCGACATAGCAGAGCAGCTGGGCCTCAGCTGGGCTGGTGAGTCCACATGCAATGGCTCTGAGAGTGTACAACACTCCTCAGAAAGCTGGCACGTAGGAAAGCCAGGGAGGAGTGCACGTGCTTTACTCTGCCCAGGGTGTTGGGCCCCGCTGCTGTTGGTATGAGCCCAGTCTGCACTAACTCCTCTGCAGGCTGGCCTCACCTCCCAGCCCTTCTGTTAAACTGAGCATACCATGGCACTGAAATGGACCTTCTTGCAGCTGTGCATGCATTCACACATGCACACACATGCCAGGCAAGGGTCTTGTTCAGAGTCATACATATCGCTGCTGTTTGCAGAGGCTCAGCCCTGTCGTTGCAGCCACACACCCAACAGCAGCTCCCACGCTCCCCCTTAGTGTCACAGCTAAGGTCACAGCCAGCCTGGGCAGAGGCACTTCAACCACTGCCCATCAGCTCCTGCATGTTCTGCTGTGTTCGTGGTGTGTGATGTGGGGGGCTGTGCTGGGTCTGGCTGAGCACTTCAAAATGTCACAAGCCCTTTGGCTCAGGAGCTGGTGGTGGGCATCAGAGGGTGCTGAACTGTGATGTCTCCCCCAGAGCTGGCACGTGAGCTGCAGTTTGGGGTGGATGACATCAACAGGATTCGGGTGGAGAACCCCAACTCCCTGCTGGAGCAGAGCATAGCCTTACTTAACCTCTGGGTCAGCCGCGAGGGCAAGAGTGTCAAGAGTGAGTACCTGCAGTGCCCTGTTACAGGTACAGAGCATCCTGTGTGTGCTCAGGGGTCCCTGGCTGGCTTTACACCAGTGTTTCATGAACACCTGCCTGCCTGGAGTGGGTCTGGGTCCCAGCTGTGCTCCCCCAGTGACCAGTTTGCTGACACTGGCTTTTCTCCACAGTTGAGAGTCTGTACACAGCGCTGAGGAACATCGACCGCAGCGAGATCATCAACACTCTGGAGGGCTCCGGCCGGCAGAGCCGCAGCCTGAAGGGCGGCTGGCGCTACACGGACAGAGACTACTCCCTCTCACCGTCCCAAATGAATGGTGAGTCCTGGCTTCTGGCAGGGACTGTGGGAGGGCTCTGGGGGCTGGGCCCATGCAGACAGATTGAGGCTGATGTCTTGCCTGACCAAGGTGCTCCAGTGACCCACTGGGAGCTCAGTGGGCACAAGGTGTTGCTGACAGATGTGGCCTCTTCACTGGGGCTTATGCTGCAGGGAGCTTGGCCCAGCCATACTGCCTTCTCAGAAGCTCTCCAGGTGGGGTGGAAACACGTTCCTTATCCTGATGTGCCAGTGAGAGGTGTCTTTGTGTAAGCTGAGTGGCATCTGGGAGCAAAGAGTCCTGGCTGCCGCGACGCAGCCGGGCTGATCCTGCCTGGGTGCAGGGATGCAGCCAGGGAGCCAGCACGCCGGGCAGGGACGGAGCTGTCTGCTGACGCAGTCCTGCGCTGTGGTGCTGCCCGTGCAGCTCCGGCTCATCGCTCTCTCCTCTCTGTCTCTCCCTTGTTCTGCTCTCTCAAACATGCCACCCAGCGCCGTCAGGTGCGGGCACTCCTGTGGGTCACTTCTTGCCACCTCTCTTCTCTGAGCTCAGCCTGGCCTCTCCTTCTCTCATCTTCCTCCACTGCCTGTCTCCACTGTCTTCACCTCAGCTGAGCCCTCCAAGAGCCGTGTCCTGCTCCAGCGACTGCATGTCACCAGGGACTGTCCCTCTTATGGCTGCTGTGCTTGCAGGCGGCCGCCCCAGACCTTCTCTTCCTGCACTGCCTGCGCTCTGTCCCTGCCTGGCTCTGCACTGCTTGGGCACCTGTACAGCAGAGAGGTGCCCTTTCTGCACTGAGGGTCCCAGCTGTCCTCCATGCCTTGTCTGTGGCTGGCAATCCCTGGCTGCTTGGGGACCAGAACAGGTTCTCTGCTCACGTCTTGGGGTGGAAGAGGGACTAGTGGCTCAGAGCTGAAAAAGGCTGAGTGAAGTCCACTGGCTAGTGGGGAGAGTCTGGCTTGGCTGTAGCCATATCCCTGGGCTGTGCATGGGGCCCCAGGTGACAGGGACATGACAACTGCTTGTAGCCCTGGAGACACCAACAGGGTTGTAGGGTCCTGGGTGCATGCTGCAGGGTCTTGGGGTTGCATGACATGTACCAGGGACATCCTTCCCTGCTCATGGTGCTACTTCCAGCCTGCTCCTCTGTGCTGCAGAGTGGGATTGACTTTGGGAGTCGTTGCCTGCCAGACTTGGCCACCCAAGCTCCCGGCTGACCATTAGCCAGGTGATGCTGAACGGGGGCTGTGGGCAGAGACCAGAGGGCTGATGGAGCAGGGTAGCAAAGAGGGCACTTTGTCCTGCAGTGTGGATATGGCATTATGTGGACACTGGGTTGGTCCTCCCCAGAGGTAGCGGGCAGCCCCAGGGCCTGCCCAAATCACCCTCAGTTCTCTAAGGGAGCCATGGCAGCACTTGCAGGGATTGTGCAAAGGCAGCAGCTGCTGTGAGCGCAGCCCGGCTCAGCCCAGCCTCTGGGCTCTGTGCCGTGGCCACTGCTGTCCTGGGGGCAGGTACCCTCCTGGAGGCTGTTTCCCTTCTTGCCTTGCTGTGCTTGTGTGCGCGTGGGACGGCTGCTGGAGATATTGCCTCTGTCTGCCCATATAGGTTACGCTTCGCTGCAGGACGAGCTGCTGTCCCCTGCCTCCCTGCATTACATGCTGCCATCCCCGCTGCGTGCCGACCAGTACTGGAATGAGGTGGCCATCATGGATGCTATCCCCATGGCTGCCACCGAGCAGGATGCCCTGATGGAGATGTCCGACATACAGGTGTGGTCCTCAGGGCTCACCCCCTCGCTGGTGACTGCTGAGGACTCCTCTCTGGAGTGCAGCAAGGCCGAGGACTCGGATGCCACAAGTGAAGGCCGGTTCCCAGGGCAGCTTCTAGCAGATGCACATGGCCCGGACCACATGGGCTCTATGGACCTGGTTGAGGATGACACAGTGGACTCAGATGCCATGAATGGCCTGATTGACCTTCTAGAGCAGGAGGAGGGGCAGAGGCCAGAGGGGAAGATGTCAACCAGTGATCACCCACCAGGGACCGGGGAGCAGGACCTGGAGAGTGAAGTCTCTTTTGTTTCAGTTCAGCAGAAGGTGCAAGCCAGGTTCACAGCATCACCTACCATTAGCCACATCGTGGAAGAGAGCACAGACAGGTACTGTGGCCTGGGGGGACCAGGCTGGCTCCCCCCCTCCCCGGGGGAGGGGAGCAGAACTGCTTTTCCAGCGATTGCCCTGTGCTAGGCCAGCTGCAATTATCTCCCAGCTTTGCTTGCTTCTCTGCTGGTCTCCAGTTCTGGAGCCTGGGCATCCCCGGCAGAGAGCAGTGCCTTGCACCTCTCTGGACATGCTCTGGGGGGCTCCTTGTGGAGCATATGGGGGGACACCAGGCAGACAGCCGGGCCCTGCATGTCGGTTGTGCTGATCAGAGCCATCTCAGTCTGGGCTGTGTCCTCCTGCGTCCCCAGCGGCACCAGTCCCATGAGATGCCTGTCAGAGCCCAGCAATGCTCCGCAGGCTGCGAGGCTGTGGGGTGGGCAGGGAGCTGGTGGGGAGGGGGCCTGTGCCCTTTGTGCATCTGCATTTTGTGCTGCTTGTGCCGGGTGCCTGGCAGTGCCATGAGCTGGGGAACCCAGAGCCTGGTGGGGTGCAGGCTGCACCAACGTGTCTGCCAAAGGCAGGCTGCTGCTCAGAGGGCAGCACTCCACGGCAAAGCTGACTGCCTCTCTCTCTCTGTCTCTCTCTCCCTGTCCCTCTCCGGTGCCCAGGCTGAGGGACTGGAATGCAGAAGGCTCCTTTATCTCCTGCCTACAGGACCTGACAGCGGGCTCCTGGCAGGAGGGGGTCACCCGAAGGCTGCTCCCGATGCACACCATGGCCTCTGGGGCACAGGGCCAGGAGCAAGAGCAGGTCCTGGCGCCAGCTGTGGAGCTGATGCGGGTCAGCTCCGCAGAGGACAGCGAGTGGCAGCCCCAGCACCCCACGGGCAGCTGGCAGGAGGAAGCAGACAGCCGCTTCTTTGGCCAGGTGAGGGTAAGAGCAGGGGGACCTGGCCCTACAGGAGGTAGAGACCCTATGGACAGCCCTTCGCTGAGCCTGCCTGAGCCACCACAAGGCCAGCCAGGCAGGCTAGGTGCTTGCTGAGGCACAAGTCCTCTGGCACGCTTCCTGCCCTCTGCCCCTGGGGGTGCCTCTCAGCCCAGAATAGCCTGCTGTGCTTGATACCTGAGCTCTCGCTCTCCATTTATAACTCAGCCAGCCTCCCTGCCTGCTTCCTTATTGAGTATCTGCCCTGGCCACTGGCCCAACAGCCTTCTAGAACCAGAAATAGAGCTGGTCTAGTGGTCCAGGCAGGGTGGTGGGCACACAGCCACCTGGAGCTGACAGGTACAAGGTGAAGGCAAGAACCTTTCCCCGATCAGGGCACACACAGTTATCCTGGCAGTGCGGCCATGCTTGGATGTGGTTGCTCAGCCTCTGCAGTGTGTGTCTCCCGAGCTAAGTGTGATTCCAGTGACACCTCAAGCCCCTGGCTCCCGCCCAGGGCTTCCTTTGCCCTGTGACAGGACGGCATGCTGCCCTCCCACCACAGCCAGGAGGACAGGTTGTTGGCCAGCTGACGGAGAAGGAGGACAGGGCTGTCCCATTTACTGCCTGGCTGGGGACGGGTGGTTCTGTGGCCCCATGACTTTGACAGAAGCTGTGAGCTGTGAGCACAGAGGACGCCCCACCTGCCTCACTCCTTTCTCGCCACCCCCAGCCAGCTGAGCTGCGGCAGCTTGGGTTACAGCATCCCCCCACAGAGCCAGGCACCGCGCCGGCAGCCAGCTTGCCCACAGGGCTGGGGGCTCTGCGTGTCCCTGCCGATAGTATGGCTGGGCTCTGAGTGGCGGGCTCAGACTTGTGGGCACACGTGCTGAGGCGGGATGTGGACTTTCCTGGCCCAGCTGCTGGTCGCCCTGGTGCTGCTGGCCTTCTTCCTGGTCAGCTGCCAGAACGTCATGCACATCGTCAGGGGCTCCGTCCGCTTCCTGCTCAAACACGCCCACCACGAGCTGGACAAGGAGCTTGGGGAGAGCCAGGGGCTGGCGGACGATGAGGAGACTCTCTCCACCAGGGTTGTCCGCCGGCGCGTCCTTGTGAAGGTAATGAGCAGGGAACTGAGAGACCAGTCCCTGGGCAGAGGCAGAAGAGAGAAGGAACGGGACGAGGCAGGGAGGGGGACGGAGGCTCTGGGCTGCATCAGGCGTGCTGTTCTGTGCCTTCCCCTCCTGAAGTGCCCTGCTGTCCCTCCTGTCACTGCAGGGAAATGAAGTCCTCCATCTCCCTGGGGAGCAGGTGACTGAGGAGCAATTCACAGATGATCAAGGCAATATCATCACCAAGAAGGTGAGTTGATCAAGGACATGGTGTGGGCAAGGGGCATGCTGTAGCCTTTCTCCTCTCCCCTCTGCCTGGTGGCCCTGCTCCTCCCCGCAGCCCAGGGGCCCAAGCAGGGCACCCTGTGTCTCGCTGTCTTCGGTTACGGTCACGGCACTTCAGCCAGACCCCGTGCAAGGGACAGAGGCTGCACACTGCCTGCAGTCCAGGGCCAGGCCAGGCGAAAAGGGAACTGTGGTGCCAGGGGCTAGCTGTGATGCCCGGCTGTGTGGGTCTCCACAGGTCATCCGGAAGGTGGTGCGTCAGCTGGGCCCTGGTGACACAGGTGACAGGCAGGAGCAGGAGGAGCTGATTCTGGAGGGCTCCCTGCAAGACTCCCAAGACCAGGAGGCTGAGGACGATCACTTCATGAAATACTCCATCCTCCACCGTGACGGTCTGGGGGCCAAGGTACAGTGTGGGTTATAGCCCTGCCTTGCAGGCACCCTGCCTGGGGCCAGCACCACCTTTGCAGGACTCACAGGCTCTGGGGCTTTGCCACCCTCTGTCCTTTCTTCTGCCCTGATCTCCTCTCCTGTTTCCCCTCTAAGGCTTCTAGGGCAGCTCTTGCCCACTGCATCAATCTTCTCGCTCAGTGTCTTCCAACTGACTCTGCTTTTCCCTCTCCTGTCCTCTTCTGTATGTCTGTCTGTTCACCTGGGTGATGTCCTGCTTCCTGCCCCTGCGGTTTCCTCAGGATGAGGTGCGAATGCGTGTCCCGAAACCAGAGGTCGCCGGGGGCAGAATGGGGGCTCAGATAGTGAAACGAGCCAGCCTGAAAAGGGGGAAGCAATGACCCCTCACATGGCCTCTTGTGAGGTAACCCCACCTTTGCTCTTCCTTCTGTCCCAGCTCCCCAAGATGCTGCCTGTACTGAGCTGCTGGTCATGCACAGCCTCCTGGGGAAAGCGTGAGAGGGCTGTTCCCAGCCCTCAGCTGCGGAGAGGGGTTGTGGTGCTGCAGCAAAACATAGAGGGTGGGCAGCAGTGTCACCCTGCTGCTGATCTGGTCCCAGGGCTTGGGTGCAAATGGCAGGGAGTGTCCGGCTCTGCAGCAATGCCCCGACCATGGGCTGCTGCTGTGGTCACAACACCCTGGGTCCTTGGGGCAATGGTTCCCAGTGACAGGGCCATGCGGTTGTCACTGCTGGTTACACTGGGCTACAGCAGAGGGATGAGCTTTGTCCAAAAACTGCTCCTGGGAGTGTATAGCATTTGCATGGGGTCTGAGCAGAGCTGTCCCCTTCATCCCCAAGCAGTAACTGCAGGCCTTGGGGCAGCCTTGGAGCCTGGTGGCCCCACGTCCCCTTCCCCCGGGGTGCAGCCAGGAGCCCTCTGAGAGGTGTCGCAGTTCTGCTGGGCTGTGTCCTGCTGTCTCTGCTGGCAGCTTTCCTGCTGGGAGCAGCAAGCGGCGGCTGCTGCCAGCCACCATCGCGGCAGGAGAGGGCGGCAGAGAGGTCTCTGCAGCGCCCGTGGCCCGTGCCCGTGGCAGGGGGTGCCCACCATCTGCTGGGGGGAAGCAGGGTATCAGGGATGCAGGAGTTGGGGGGGTGCAGGAACATGATGCTTCATGTAGGGGTTGAGGACAAATGTCCTTTGACCCAGGACATTTCTTGCATTGATCCCCGCTGTAAGCAGTGGATCACCCCCTGAGTCCTGTGTGTGTCCTGGTCCCCGCGACTTCCCTGCCGGGTGGGACTAGAGCGGGCTGAAGGTGGGGTGCTCAGCACAGCACACTTGGACCCAGCTGCATTATTGTTCTCTGCACGCTTGCTGCTGGGCTGCGCAGCTCTCAGGAGATGGTGCTGCACGTGTGTTCCATGGACTGAGGAGGAGCTGCCAAGCAGGGGCAGTCCAGTCCTCTGGCCTCTGCTGTACGTGCATGGCTGTGTCTGTCTGCCTGTCCTCACACTCCCTCCTCTCCCCACTCTGTTAGTGGGCTCTCTGTGGGTGCATGATAGTCAAGAGGCTCGTGCTTGTGGGCACACATTCATGCAGATTGTGTCCTCACTCCTCCTGCCTGCCCCACTCCCCGGACAACCCCTGGGTCTCCCTCTTCTGGGGTGCTATTCCTGCTGCTTTGCTCTTGCTGGTTCCCGTAGGCTGAATTGGCCCAGGGGGAACAGGCCCATTAGGAATGTGGGGGTCCTACCCGCTGCTGTGTGGGTGAGGTACTGCTATGGGTGTTGTGTGGGTGAGGTGCAGTCAGTCACCCTAGTTGAGGCCTGGGGCCTCAGGGCTGGCTGCCTCTATCACAGAGCCTACAGCAGCCCTCCCAGCTCCTTCCCAGTGCCACACTGCCTTTGGTGCAGCTCAGCCCCTGCTTTTTGCTGCTCTCTGCAGCTGGGACAGCACCAGCAATGGCATCTATGCCATTGCTGCTGTTTCCAGGCAGGACACTTATTGGTGCCCTGTCACTGTCTCTCTGACACCCCCAAAACTTGTGGTATCTGGGCAGGATGGGTGTATGCAGGTCAAGCACTGGATGCAGAAGGGGCTGGGGCTGCATGTACCTGGCTGCCCCCACCCTTTCTCCTGGCCACCATGAATGTCCAGTAACTCCACCTCTCTCTCTCTCTCTCTTCAGGATCTCACCTCAACACCAAATCACGGAACTCCACACACGTTCTGACACATACCTGAGAAGAGAGGAGAGAAAAGCAGAGAGTGGAAGGGAGCAGGGCTGGCTGTACATGTTTCTATAGGCTAATGGCATGATTTCTGTATGAGACATACTTACCGTCCTATCCGCATGACTGACTGACTGCAAGACGCATGAGCTACCGTACTTAAAACCAACGGAGGGGCCTCCGTCCCTGCCCCATTGCTGCCAGGAGCCCAGCGACAGCAGCACATGCCAGGGGCATCATCCTCTCAGCAACTCTGGGAGACAAAAGCTGGACTGGCAGAAAACGAGAAGGAAGGAGACGTCACTCTCGTGCGTTTGCGTGTCTGAATGCATCCCCACGCCCGTGCTCCTGCTGCAAGAGGGAAGCTGGGGGCAGCATGGCTCTGCTCACCATGGAAGGAGAGCGGCTCAACCCCCCCAGTCGCCCATGCTGCCTCCGCGGGACTCACCTCTCCCTCTCCGTGAGTGCTGGGTTGTGGGGAGGGCAGCAGTTGCCAGGGGTGTGAGGGGTGGGGGTTTCAGGGAGCACAATGGCCCTGGGCAGAGGGGCTGGCGCGGGGCCCTTCCTCTCCCCAGCACGTGCAGTGTCTCCCGCCCGGGCAGGGCTCTGGGCTGAGCACTGAGCTCGATGCTTGTGTTGAAAGTGTAAACTGTACAGCAATCAGCCTTGTGTATATGAACCAATAAATACTATGCAAACCCCTAGGGACACTCTAGCAGTATCTACAAAGCACTAACAGCTCTGCTCCCAAATACCTCTTCAGGCTGCAGGATGGACAAGACCTTTGGAGAAGGTGAGCAGCTCTGGTGAATGGAGCTGGGAGGCTGTAGGACAAGGGCAGCAGACTGGCCGGTGCCCCTCCATCTGAGCCTGGCCCCTCCTGGCCTGAAGAGGGTCCCACAGGTGCAGTCCCAGGGGCCTGTCCATGGCGCAAGCTCCGGTTTGGGTTAGATCCCGCTGGGGTGAAGCTGTAAGGCCTGCGCTGAGGTGCTTAGGGCCCAGGGACGGTGGGTAGTGAGACAGAGCAGGGGACACTTGTGCCACACATGGGGTCATGCCTAGGTCCACTCAGCACAAAATCTGCTCAGGAGATGAGTCAGGAGCTGGCAGGAGCCAGCAGCTGTATGTACCCCACGAAAGGGCTTTGCAGGGTCCCCTGCCCTCCCTCCAGGGGCACAAGATGAGCATAGCCCCTTGTTCCCATGGATGCTGACCCTCCCGGGACCAGCCGCAGAGACGTGGGGGGCTGCTCCCCCGGTTGTCTGCTCTGTGGCCAGGTGACCGGGCCCCACTGCGGCAGCCTGGCCCAAACAGTCACCCTGGGAGCCAGGGAAGACCTGGGGCCAGCTGCCCAAGCAGGAGGCCAGTGATGGGCAGAGCCACCCAGGCAACGTTGAAGTGTGCAGTGGGTTGAGTCTGCTGTGACACTTCACCCCAGGAGGACCAGATGCAGGCAGTGGCAGTTAGGTCCCATGTCCCCAAGTCTGTCCTTTACCTAACCAACATGGGGGCCTGCTCCTTGTAGCACAGTGGTGTGGGGACCCCCTGCTCTTTCCCCTGGGGGTGGCCATGGACTTGTTTTGCAGGGCCTGAGTTTGCTCTCTGTGACCACATGCAGAACAAGCCCACCTCCAGTTTCAGGCTGGTGGCCCCAGCAGGCCAGCACCCAGAGGGTGCGCATCTGCTGGGAAAACCCCTGGCTCCCCTGCAGTTGGGAAGACGCCTTGCTGCAGTGAAGCAACTAACCCAGCTTAGCCTCGGAGAGCAAGGCGACCCCTTCCCACCCGAGTTGAGCCATATAGGCACAGGCTCTCCATCCATCGCCCTTGCTGTGTACAATAACCTCCCTAGACCCAGCTGACTCCGTAGCATCACCATAGAGTTGTGTGTGGGTCCTGTGCTTTGGCCTTGTCTACGCCTTAGGGAATGTGCTGTGCTGCAACTGTGCCAGGCACCTGCAGTGACATTGCTTTGCGCTCGGATTGCTCGTAGGGCTGGTAGGGGAGGCTGCACCCGACATTGAGCCTAGAGAATGCTGCAGTCTGCACACTAGAAGCTTTTTAGAAATTTTAAAAATTACTTTTATTTCCTTTTTTTAATTGTTATGGAAACAAGCCTTTTGGATCTCCCTGTCTTAGCCCCTGATGTATAGATCATTTCCCTGTACACCAGCTATCAGACTATGAATTAATAAAGAAACCAACACAGACCCTGTCTCGTCTCTGCTTTTCCAAGGGTGTGGGGAAGGCTGAGGCTCGGGGTGGGCGGCTGGTCGGGTCCCCTCTGCCCGTGCCCCATTGCCAGGAGGGCGGGGGACGGTCGTGGAGGCTGGCAGCTCTAAATGGGCACAGATCCCCGTGCAGGTCCCGGGGCTAATCCCACCGGGCTCTCCCGGCCGACCAGGCGATGCTACTGGCGCCCCGGGCCGCTGCAGGGGACGTCGTAGGGGGGTTCCTCCCAACCTCCCCGGCGCTGCTGTACCCCACCCGCGGGTATTCCGCAATCCCCCGGCCCACCCCATCCCCGTGCCGCGTCCCGCCGCATTCCGCCCCTCCCGGCGCTGTCCAGCGTCCCCGCCGCCCGCTCCCCACCCCATTCTATCTCACCCCACCCCGTCCCGTCCCGTCCCGTCCCGTCCCCCGTCCCCCGTGCCCCGTGCCCCGGCCATCCCGGCGCTGTCCAGCGCGCGCCGCGTCCCCCCGCCGCCGCCTTTCAAAGCGCAATTTGTCTGGGCCGGGCCAATCCCGCGCTGTCTCCGCGGCGCAGCCAATGGCGACCGAGGCCGCCGAGAGCCGGCCAATGGGAGACGCCACCTGCCGCCGCCTGGCCAATGGGAGCCGCGTATTCTAATGCGCCTGGGCTTTATCAGAGAAATGTTGGCTCGTCCCAAGCCCAAGTTGGGTCCGGAGCTGGAGCCACCTCAGCGAGGTCACCCGGGGCCTGGCCCTGCCTGTGGCCGGCCACCTGCCCAGGACGTGGCCCTTGGTCAGCCTGACAGGGCCCCAGGGCCACCCAGGTGCCCCCCAGCTGGGGCGGGTGCCAGGGCCCAGTAGCCCTTGAGTTGGTGGGGATGGGCTGGCCATCACACCTCGGGGAAACTGGGCTCTGAGGGCCGTCTCGACATTGGAGCCATGGACGCCAACCTGCCAGGCACCTTCCTGCTCAATGGCCCCTCGCTGGGCCCCTTCCCGGAGGCCAAGGCGCCTGTCTGCCAGTACTCGGTGCAGAGCTCCTTCTACAAGCTGGGCCCCCCTGGGCTCGGTGCCCAGCTGGCTGCTGGCACCCCCCACGGCATCTCCGACATCCTCAGCAGGCCCGCGGCGACGCCGAACAGTGGCCTCCTCCCCGGCTACCCCCACGCGGGCGGATTTAACGGACTGACCTCCCCGGGCGTCTATTACGGGCCCCAGGTGGGGGCCCTCCCTAAGGCCGGTGGCGAGTACCTGCCACGGGGCCGGAGCTGCTGGGCAGAGGCGGCCCCGGAGTGGCGGGGTGGCCGGCAGTGCGGCGGCCGTAAGTACCATGGGGGCGGGTGGGTGGCGGGTGGGTGCTGCAGATGGAGGGCACCCTGCAGAGCCCCGACCCATAGGCACCAGGGCAGGGATGTGGGCCAGCTGCCCAGGATGCATGTTCTCGGCTGGTCACCCTGTAGGCTGCCCCAGGAGGGTGGGAATGGCCCTGGCACCAGAGCTGACAGACCTCAGTCTGCCGCAGAGGTTTTGGCTCAAGAGTAGGGGCAGCTCCAATGGCAGATATTAACTCTGCTTAGCCCCTGCTTGAGCCACAGCTGGCAAGGACAGGCAGAGCCCACTGCCCCGTCCCTCCAGCAGCATCACTGGGGTTGGTTCCTGGCTCAGGTCAAGCAGAGACAGGTGGGATGGCCGGCCCTGGGCTTGCAGCACTGCCTGCCTGGTGGAGAGCTGGCAGGGGCATTACAAACCATGTTACTGCCATCCCAGAGGGTGGGCAAGATGGGAGCACCCACCATCCTGTGGGGAGCCCCAGGAGGCTCCAGATACAGCTGCTCAGACCCTGCAGCCACAGCATCTCCAGGGTGATGTTCCTGGAGCAGATGGGTCAGGCAGGGCAGTGTGGCTCCTGGCTGGGCGATGAGCCATTCAGCCCTGCCTGCCTTCCTGTCGTATGTCCTGCAAGGTGTGGGGTGTGGGAGCACAGTGTCCCCAGTGCTGCGTGGCTCTGGGGCTATGCACTGCTGCTGACAACCCTTTCTCCTCAGCACAAGTTAGTGCTGTCACTGAGCAGGAATCACAGCTCGGCTCTGGCTCTGTGGGGCAGGTGGAGAGGGCACCTCATCCCACCTGGGATGAGGCTGAAGCCTTGAGACCAAGATATGGTTTTAATCTGGATGGCAGCCAGCGTGGAGGGACTCTGTCGGTGTCGAGGGCTCATGCCGTGTTCAGGAAGGCTAGAGCTGTCCTGAGCCACGCATGGCAGTGAGCCTGGGTGCTCACCCGCCGCCCTCCTCTCCCACAGCCCCTGCTCACCTGGCCGACAGCATCCATAAGAAAAAGCACACACGCCCAACCTTCACAGGACACCAGATTTTCGCGCTGGAGAAGACTTTTGAGCAGACCAAGTACCTAGCAGGTCCAGAGAGAGCACGTCTGGCCTATTCCCTTGGCATGACAGAGTCGCAGGTGAAGGTGAGTGTGGGTCCCTGCATGGCAGGGGGTGCGTGGCGTGGTGGCTGCTAACCGAGCCGGTCCCATGGGGCGGCAGGTCTGGTTCCAGAATCGACGGACCAAATGGAGGAAGAAGAGTGCCCTGGAGCCCTCCTCATCCTCACAGCGGGCGGGGGGCTCTGGTGGAGAGCGAGCAGCCTCTGAGACCGAGGATGATGAGTACAACAAGCCCCTGGACCCCGACTCGGATGATGAGAAGATCCGGCTGCTGCTGAGGAAGCACCGTGCGGCCTTCTCAGTGCTGGGCTTGGGCACACACAGCGGCTGAGCCCCTCTGGGCAATGGGGCACCTGGCCCAGCCACCTGTTTCCTGCTGGGGGGTGACCCCCACACAGACTCCTGGCTGTGGGGATGGGGCATCAGTCGCACCCCTCCTGGTGGCTCATGCCTAGGGAAGGTGGCTCTCAGGGCTGGGAGCAGCACGTCTGGGCAGTGTCGGTCGTGGCCGAGCTGTTGGCATTGATGAAATAAAGGTCCCAGCCAAGTCCCAGCACTTGCTTCGCGGGTGTGCGGTCCAGGGTGCCCCCTCAGGCTGGGCCGGAGAAGGGGCTGGGATGATGCATGTGGGACAGGGTCTGTATGCAGGCAGCGGACGGGGCCGCTGCTGTGGTGCTGTGTGTGGGGCAGGAAGAGTCCACAGGAGTGGGGGAGCCTTGGGGATGGTTCCCAGGGTTTTCCCTGCTTTGGGCGTGTACCGGCAACAAGAGGTGTTGGTTCAAAAGTCACTCATTGGGGCCTCTTGTTGGAACCTATTAGCAGCAAATAAATATCATTTATCTTAACGATATGAGTGAGAGCCCATTCACCTGTCGGGGCTGCAGGATTGATGTAGTGTCAATAGCCCCCTCTGTGTTTGCTGCCAACCTGGTGGGCCTCCCCCTGCCGTGCTGCTCGTACACTAGTGTGCACATGGGCCTGCATGAACCCTGCAATGGCTCCTCACAGCTCAGCACTGGCACACCAAGGGTGGGTGCTGCATGGGACTGTTTGTCCCAGCCACCCAGGATGCCAAAGGGGCTCCTGGGGGCACTGGCATGATGCTGGGGGCCTTAGTGAGCATGGCAGTTGTTCAGCCAAGAGCCAACTAAGTGCCAGCCAGGTGTGAGCAAACAGACTGGCCGTGGAAAGGAGGAAATCGATTGGAGATAAAGTGCTGCCGGCCCATCGTGTACTGATTAGCAGCATGGCATGGGCATGGAGGGGCTGCAACCCAAGCTGCCCTCCTCTGTAGCCACAGGCAGCATCCGGGGACAGGCCAGTGGCCAAGTCCAGCCCTGGAGAGGGACAAAGGCCCCCAAGCACTGGGGCTTTGCAGCAACCCCGAGCACCAGCCTTGTGGTAGGGAGTCATAGTGTGGGGCTGCAGCCCCCCCCCCCCCCCCCCCCCCCCCCCGTGACACCTCTGCCTGGGCCCCAGGGCCCACATTTGGCTTCAAGTTCTCTCCAATCTGTCACTTTCTGCCACATGCTGGGCTGGGGGGACTTTGCAAGGAGCCCAAATCACTTGGCAGCACTTTCCTAGAGCTTAGGGAAGACTGATACAGACCCCCAGAGAATGTGGGGACCTTAACACCTCCCCCTTAGCCACACAGTCCCTCCACTCCCTCGATGGGACGGCTGCCACTGACAGACCCTTGGCCGGGGCAGTGCAGGGCTGGGGTGGGGGCTGTGTCCCCACAGGGACAGCCACGTCACCATCCATGGGCAGAGACAGCGCTCAGCAGGAACCGGCTCCGCACGGCATGAGAAGTGCGGGGTTGCTGGTGGGATATTTTTTTGACATTTTCTAAGCTGCCCAGCGTGGCTGACAATTTTTAATGTACTAACTGCCTGGTCCAGTGAGCTGATTAATTGGTGCTGTGGAAATCAATACAAAACAGAAAATTAAAACAATTTTAAAGTGATTAAGTAGTTTAACACCTGTCTGATGCCACGTCAGAGCTGGGAGACAAATAAAGCAGGTGGCAAAGGGCCTGCTGCAGCCGGGGAGAGTGACAAATCGCAGCTGCAGCCCGGCTGCTCCTCCGAGCATCCCCGCAGCTGGACGGGTCCCCGAGCAGTGGCCAGGACCTTCCGGTCCCTCTGCTCTGCCCAGCGCTGCTCCTGCTGCCTGGACAGGCGGCACTGGCCACTCACTGCTGCCGCAGAGCGGTCCCCAGCTGGTCTGAGGGGCTTGGCCCCAGCCTGGACCATGGTGAACAGCAGCTCTGTCCCCCCAGTCCCACCTTGTGCCCCTGGGCAGCCCTGGGGTGCTCGGCCGGGGCTGTGTCGAGTGCAGCCGGGCTCGGGGCCGGCTGCTCTGGGGGCGTGCGGGTGCGAGCATGGGCCGGGGGGCCTGGCAGGCAGATGGATAGCAGCTCCGCTTCAATTCTGCATCCCTTTTCTCTCAGACAAACCCCGTCGGATTTTCATAAATCAAAGCGCCACACTGTTTAATAAAAATTTATTGACTTACAAGTGATTATTTATCAAAAGGCCATTAATAGCGGCTCCGGGAATGATGTGCTACTGGGTGGTGCGTGGAGACTAATAGCAAATCAATGCCAGCATCCGGGCAGAATGCATATAAGGGCCCCCGGCCCCAGCGGGCTGCATGGCTGTTGCAGCCGGAGCCCACAGCCCCTACCCCACAGGCCGCCCAGCGCTTCCCCCGGTTATTTATTGCTTACAAATGAAATGATCGATACTTTTAATCTAGAGCTAAATTTATTAACTTTCCCATCGGAGAGAGACATATTGACTGGGGGCATGGGAGGGGGAGCTGAGGAAAGATGGATGTGTGCCTCCTAACCTGTCCAGCCAGCTCCCTGCCTGCTTCAGAGTATCCCGGCAGCAGAGGGTAGGTTGGGGGTCCCACGGAGCCAGAGAGATGGGCAGTCAGGAGAGGGCTCCTGCCTGTCACCACGGCTTCTGTGACAAGGACTGGGGGGGCGACCTGTGAGCAGAAAACTTGTGGGCACCCGCAGGCAGGTCTGAGCACCCAGGGGTGCTACCACAGGCATGAAAGCATGTGTGGAGTCTGCCCTGGGGGAGGCTGAAGGCAATGTCCATACCCCCAGAGAGGAGACCACGGCATGTTGCGCGTCTTAGTCCAAATGGACCCTCCAAGCACGGTGAAAGTTTTGCAAGCCTTGGGGCCGGAGCAGCAGTGCTCAGCCAGGCAAAGCTGGGGCTGGCTCACGGAGGTCAGCAGTAGCTTTTTGGGCAAACATGTGTCTCAGGCAGGAACTGGAGCAAATACAGCTTCTAAAAATGTCATAATTAAATGGTAAAGGCAAGTGCTGTAGGGTAACACCCACCTGCTTGGCAGCTGAAGCTTAACCACACTACAGGTTAACTCCTGTAAGTCATATGCCATACCCAGACTTTCTTACACAACTTAAAGGTGATGATCACAAACTGCATAAATGTAGCACTGCTGAGGAGAAGGGCTGAGCTTTCCTTTCCTTTGTTTTTTGGTTTGTTTTTTTTTAAGTAGCAAAGTAACAGCCCTCTCAGTTATCAGACACAGATGGAGGATCAGTGAGCTGGTGTTAAGAACTGTTACCTAAGAAGCTGGGTAAAATAAGTAAACCAAAATACTGGTGAATAGACCCCTAATGCCATAACAAACTCCTAATGAGGGGAGGATCCTTGTCTGGGTGACTGATAGCTAGTAGTAATTAGCAGTTGTTTTGTTGGAAAGTGTAAGCACAAGCAACACACTTTAGCCCTGTGGCTGTTGGTGTGTCCTATCTCAGCTGCTTTTGGTTTGTTATTTCAGATGGAAAGGAAAACATACCAGACTTTGCTTCTTGTTCTTCCCCCTTCTCCCCCAGTCAATTGCCAAAGCTGAAGTTGGGCAGAATATTAGAAAATTGGGGTAACAGTAAAAAGTCTGGGGCCAGGGAGGGTGTCCCCATCACCAAAGAGCAGGTGTTAATGGGGATCTTGTCTTACACATCTCTGGTAACCGAATGCAGTGTTTGTGTAGGTAACTGTCTGAGTGTGTGTATTTATAAAGGATCACATTTCGGGCAGTAAAAGAAGCAAAGGTAAATCAATTCAGTATAGAAATATTTCCCATAACTGCATGTTGACAGCTCACACGCCATTAAGTGCAGCTTCACATCCCCTCATGAGTGAGGAAACTGTCCCCTCCCCACTGTCGCACTGGGAAGTTTAGTTTATTTGTGCGTGAGTTGATAGTCCAGGGATAGGTGGGAAATAGTGCACCGTGAGGAAGACCTGTTCTTACCTGGCTCGCACGTGGTCTGGTCTGCACGCAGATAAAGACCTGACTGACACAAAAGAAGGGTTTTGAACACAAAGGCCACACGGAACTGAACAATGTGAGAGTGTGCACCGTCTCTTGGAAAAGGTCTGGGGAGTTTCTGGAATCTATCTCTGCTGCTTGCTATTCTCTGTCTCTTTCTTAATAAAATGGTGTTTTACCCAAATGAAAGCAAGAAGGAAGTAAACTACCTTGAATCCCTGCTGGTAACCAGTGCAGGGAAACTCAGATTTAAGGACACTGACACAAAAATGCTGCCCTGACCTGGGGGCAGCAGATGCCCTCCCCCAACAAACACCAATTTGGGCACAAAGGAGGCACTTCAGCATTGGCTTCTCCAGTGTTAAAGCAAATGCAAAGAGGCTTCTGCAGGTGAAACAGCATCTGCTCATCAGAGCAGGCAGAGAAACCAGTGGAAGTGCTGAAGTTTGTAGGAACACAAGGAAAATTGGAAAGTACATGGGATGAAAGCTCAAATGCAAATTTTTTTTGAGTAATACACTTGCAGAGCCAAAGGGAAAGGTGCTACCACCTCCAGGACAAGATTTCCATCTCCTTGCAATGAGCTGAGATTATATATGTGCATGTTGGTGCATAACAGCATCAGGTCCCACCACTGCCCTCAGGAGATGTTTCCTGCTCAACCACAGAGACTCGGGGCTCTCCCACCCCCCCCCCCCCACCCGGAGGTCTCATCACGGCACATATGGATTCCCCAAAAGCCCTCCCAGTGACAAATGCACCCCCAGTTCCAGGGACAGAGACAGGCTGCCAAGGAGGAACCCCAGCAGAGGCTGTTTCCTGGGTGCTGGAGAGCAATGATCTGGGTCAGGCTACAACAGGAGGGTGGGCAAAGAAAAAGGAAAGGTTTCTCCTTCTGGAAGTAAAGCTGCAGATGGTCTGAGGCCACACGCTGCTCCTGAGAGGTTTATGCTGCAGACATGACAGGCACAGGCTCACAAAGACTCCCTCAGTTGTCAAGGCAGCTAATTTCAGTGCAGCTCACCCGTTTCTGAGCCGTGGGAGACTTGTGACTGACATACATGCACATCAACACACCAGTCCTCCCCCTGGGCCTGTAAACACCATATGGAAGCACATGACACCATAAGTGTTTCATTTAATATTGCCCCTGCACAGGGCTCCACTGTAAGAGTAACAAGAAGGCATCTTTGCAAGAAGCTGCTCAGGGTCTAAGGACTCCAGGCAGGAATGGTGCCTCTGGGGAAGAATGGCCTGAGGAGGAAGGAGTGAGTCCAAGCAGCTCTGGGGTAGCCAAAGTCCAAAGATTCAGAGCTGCTCCAGAGAAGCCCTGTCTCATGTGGGAGGCAGAGGGCTCTGGCCAGGCCCAGGATCGGTGCTGGAGGAGAAGAGCTCAGGAGCGGCTCCGGTCTTCATGGTTGCCTACAATCATTTTGCTGTAGAGTTTCTGTTGCTCCTCCTTGAACGTGTCTTTCACCTTCTCCCTCTTCAGTCCTCCATCCCTGGGGAGAAAGTCACACCAGAGGCACTGCAGGTGGGTCCTGTCTGAAACCTCAGCTAGGGCTGTTTAGGGCTGGTTGGAGCTCCCACAACACCCAGACAGGTATGGATGTGCCGTGTGTTGCCGACTGTCCCTGAGGGCAGTTACTTCCACACCTTGCCCTGCCAGGAGCTGCACCCACAGCCCTGCACTGTGCTCAACACAGCAGCTCTGCCAGAAGCGTGCGCTGCTCTGACACCACAACAGTCTTTCTGCCTCCCAGGCTCTGAAGACCTCAGTGCCTGAAAAAGGAGGCTCCCAGGCTCAACCCACAGTGCTGAGCAGCATCAAATCAGAATCAGGGCACCCCAGTGCAAACTGGAATTACACAATAAATCCCTGGTGCCCAACACACACAGCAGAAGCAAAGACTTTGGTCCCTGCTACAGAAAAGCAGGGCACAAACTTAGCTCTAGAGCCCACAAGCACCTACTGGCTCCCAGGAACAAGGAACCCTGGCATTAGGAGGAGAAAAGCCTGCCTGAACTCACCAGAGAAGATCCACAAGGCCCCCCTGCCTGGCAATGGCTGACTTCACACGATTGGCAAACTGGACGGCATCCTCTTCAGGCTGTGGCAAAACAACACCGTTCAGCAGGAGCGAAGGGTCAAGGAGGCAGCAGATTCGACAGGAGGGTTCACGTTCCTTACCTGCCTGGTCATCGGGGGCAAGTACCAGACACTGCAGACAATGGCCCAGCTGGTCATCATCCTCAGGAGGTAGGTCACCATCCCATACTTGCTGCTGTTCCAAAAGGCATCTCCAAACTGCGGATCATACTACAGAGGCAGAAGAGCTCATAAAAGTCAGGCAGCGGCTGCACCTTCCCCGAGGCTCCAGGTTTGCCCAGCCCCACCAGAGCAACAGAGTGACCTCAGTGTCCCTGAGCCCCCAAACCAGGCTGTTGACCCAGCAGTGCAAAGACTGAGCTGTCACACAGGGAACTACTTGTGCTGTAAAAACATTTGCCTTCTCATACCTTGATGGCTACAGGGTAAACGGTGGCTCCAATTTCAAAGCTCCCCTTTTTGAACATCATCACAGAGGTGTTATTGATGCAGGTTCCTGAAATGGGCAAGAACAACCTCCTCAACATCCTTTTGCAAGTCAGTGCAGAGGTCTAAGGGCTCGGCCGTGGGCACTCAGCACCTGCCCCCCAACACCCACTGCACCCCCTGTTCTTTGCATGCACAGGACGTGTCACATCATCTATCTGACTTCCACATTTGGGGTTTAGTCAGCTCTAAAGATGCCATGTCCCCTTTGTCTCAGTGAAGGGTCTCAAGGCCCCGAGGTGCTGTCCCGATGTGACCCCTCCAGCAACTGCTCCACAACCCACCTTCCGGGAAGATGAGAATCGGCAGTTTGCTCTTGTCCTGGACATGCTCTGTAAGCCTAAAGAGAAGAATGTCACCAATTACCACAGGAGCTGTCATTAGCAACCCACACAGCACAGTCCTTATCCTGCAGTCACTGGGAACCATCTGGGTGCCAGCAAGCGGCACAGGCTCCCGACACCCCTGAAGCAAAGGCAGCATCCTCACCCAGGGGAAATGGGCAGCCCCTCTTTCCCAGCCTCCTGACCCCCCCTCGCCCCGCAGCCAACCACTGTCCCACCTTCTGGCGACGAGGTGACGATCTTTGACCTCAGAGCGTTCAAACCAGACGTGGGGGCAAGCTTTCACCATGGCTCGCTGTATCACACCCATGAGCCCGCCGTGGATCTGACCCACCTGGGCATGGCAAGAAGACACAGGTTACAAGACCTGGGGACACACAAAGGTGCCAGCTCCCAACTCCACCTAGAGGTTCATCTTTCTACCCCTGCCCTAAAAAAGCTGAGAGAAGAAATCCCAGGCTCTGACTGGAAGGACTTAGCAAGCCCCAAGTGCTTTCCACATTGCTGGAGGCCCAGCTAGGGAAGTGTTGTGCCCAGAGCTCTATGTGCAAAGCTGTGCCCAAGGATCCCTGGTGTGGGGAAAAGCAGCTCTCCGCACTCAAAAGTCTCTTGCTGTCTGCTCTTTGTCACACACAATGCACTTCCTGCTCCCACCACGCATGCGGCCAGGCCCTGGCAGGCAGAGCCGGGGCTGGGGTGCAGATCTTACCATGGCATAGTAGCCATCACTGGCCAGAATGATCACATCGATGGGAGATGTGTGGTTGGCCACGCAGATGCCTCCGTTGCGGGGTCTGTTTTCCCTAAGTGCGAAAGGAAGGCACAAGTGAGGACAGAGGAAAGAAGCACAACGCCTGCAGGAGGCAGGGCACGGAGCAGCTGGTGTGGAAGATGCCCTGCAGCAGATGGTGCCTCCTTACCGGTCGTGGTAGGTGATGATGGCCGTGAGGGCACGCACACAGATCCGGTAGCACATGAGGTGGACATGCTTGCTCAGGAACTCCTTACACCTGCAGCCCAGGACAGAGACTGTCACTCCCAGGTCCACATTCCCCACTCAGCCCAGCTGCCCTTGGCCACCAGACCCAACCCAGACCTCACATCTCTCCCTCAGAAACACGTCTCAGACGGGGGTTTTGCCATCAGCTTATGACTACTGATGCTTAAATCATGAGAACCAAACTCTGGCTTTTGCTCTTTTCTGTTCTTATTCTTTTCAGAGTCTAGGGCTCTGCGTCAGGCTTTGCGCTCACATCTACAGCTGTTGTTTGAAATGCCGGTATCTGTTCCTGAGGGGCCACAGATGCCAGGAGCACCTCCTTGGTGCAGGTGGAACAGACTGGATTTGCAGGTCTCAAATCCTGCAAATCTCTTCAGGATTATCAGGTCTCAAACTGCTCAGGAGGGTCCCCATTCCCTCTCTTCCTGCAAAGATGAACTCACCTTCCATTTGGCAAATATCCCACCACCGTAGTACCGGTCACCAACAAGCTGATGCCAGTAAACGCCAGAGCTATCCTGCAGAAAGAGGGAAGCTACAGGCTAGCAAAACCACGCCACCGGCCCTACTCATCAAGTAGCCCATCTCTCCTGTTCATGTTGAACAGGTCATGGGACTCGGAGACCAGTTCAAT
The DNA here is from genome assembly GCA_004320125.1 of Scolopax mira. Classification (NCBI taxonomy): domain Eukaryota; kingdom Metazoa; phylum Chordata; class Aves; order Charadriiformes; family Scolopacidae; genus Scolopax; species Scolopax mira. The sequence continues at coordinate 187,025 of BJBW01003488.1, forward strand.
GGCTGCTGTGGGACCAGGCCACTGGGACCACCTCAGCAGTTGCTGCGGCAGCGCTCACCTGAGAGGCAGGAGGAAGCAGTAGCGGATGAGCACACCCAGACCCCAAAGCACAGTGAGGCGCAGGCTGATGTACTGGAAGTTGTAGTTGGTCCTGCTGAGCAGATTCCAGGACTCCAGTTCTTCAGCGGAGAATCTCTTGGTCACTTCATCATCCATGATGGTCTCAATGCCTTTGCGGCAGAAATAGAAGATATCTGAGAGCTCAAACTCTGGGGTGTCGAGGGCTTTGCTGCTGCCACTCCGTCGGATCTCCTTGATCTCCTCTTCCAGTGACGTTGGTTCCTTTGCAATGATCCCTGCAACATGCCACCAGCAGCTCTGAGCAATTCAAACAGCTCTCAAACAGCTGAGAGCCAGGGCCCTTCCTCACCTGCTCTCCCCAGCAAGCCCTTCCTTTCTCCAGTACAAACAAGTATAAACCAGTCCCCCCAACTACCTAGAAATGAAGCACCCCAGGGGTCCTTCCCTTCTCCAGTACAAACAAGTATAAACCTGTCCCCCCATCTACCTAGAAATGAAGCACCCCAGGGGTCCTTCCCTCCCCTTCCTCAGAAAATGGACCATTGCTTCCTCCAATCCATCTACCTGAAAAAAGCTTCCTAAACTGACCCGCTCAGAGACACCACATTTATCCGACCTCCCAAAAAGAATTTTGAACTTCGTATGTACCCAGGATCTTACCATTGACGTAGGGCTTGTATAAGGGATGGTTCTTCTCCTTGGCACCACGCTCTATTCTCAGTGTTGCCCACTGCAAGAGACACACACCATGATCGGGATTCACAAAGCCTGTAGCTCCACTTAAAACTATCCTTGTTTTACAGCCAGCTTCCAGGGAAGGCCATGGTTAAGAAGTAAAAAAGGGGTTAAAGCAGGAGGCTTCTGTACAGAACTGAACCCAGCTGAACTGGGGCGAAGCAGAGGCTGGCCCAGGAAGAAGGTTTTTACATCAGAGATGCGGGCTGGATTCCTGCCTGCCCCCCAGGTCACCCTCTCAGTCTCACACTCTTCTGCATAATACAGGCTGCTTGTGTTCTTGCGTACAACATGCTGATTGCTTCAGGTTACCTGCTCCATCGGGAGCTGTGAAGAAGGGGAAACCACTGGGAAACTCCTGGCATCCTGGTCTCAGCCCACGCCAGCATCAGATCAGGAGCCAGTGATGTGGGAACACTAATTGCATATGGATAGTCCGGCTCATCTAGAAGCCTCCTCTGCCAGCAAAAGGAACTGCAGGATTGCAGATGATTGTCTAGACACTGATGTCCCAAGAGAGGTCAGAAGAACAGCTCTGACCCCACAGGAGCTGGACAGTCTCTGGAGAAGGCGTTCCTTGCCAGCCCAGCAAGTCTCCATCCTGACCGCAGCAGCGGAAAACCCAGACTCTCACCTGGGAAGGGCCAGGCAGGTCCCTCACCACCATCAGAGATGTGCTACTGCCATCCATGGCCGCTGCTCCATCTGTTCCCACCTCTGGGCGAGAGGCAACACCAGCCTCTAGAGCTGGGAAAATCTTTCAGGTAAATAACACTTCCCCCAAAAACACAATTCTGAACGACCAAACCTAGTGAGTGCATTTTCCACCAAATCTGTGAGAAGTTGTGCTCCTCTCTCCCATTACAAAGAATCTTTGATAAAAGCTGAAATAGACTTCAGAGTCTTTTCAGAAAAGTAGTTTCAAAACTAAACACCAAAGTAGGTGTGGAGATTAAGCCTTCCTGAATTGAAGAAAGAAAAAAAAAATTAAAACAAGGTGAAAAGTTCCATTTCAGATGAACCAAACTTACTAATTTTTTTTTCCCAGTTCAGCCACTAAATTTGAAGTCAGGTCTTCAGACATCTGTGTTAACAAAGCACCTCAGGCTTTTGGGAGGACTTGAAATAGAAAGAGCTAAATGTTGCAAGCCCCAGGGCTGCCTTCCCAAGCCCAGGAGACGGACCCTCCCGGGGAAGGCCAGCCCTGGCCAATCAGCAGTAGCTGTACCATGAATCCTTTTGCAGTTTGAACTCCACATTTAAGAGCCTAAAACCTCCCTGCCAAGCACAGGGCACCCCTCTTCCTTTTGCTCAGGCTGACAGGGTAGGGTGCTGCAGGCTTTATCTACTAGGAGTTTGGCAAAAGTTCTGGTCTCACCAGGGACTTGCTTCAAGAAGTGCTGGCTGTGAGACAGCCCATAAAATTAATCTGCCAAAGGCAGGCAAAGGAACAGTGTGACCCCAAGTTGGAAAATTCCACTTGGCCTCCCTGTGCCAAAAGGGTCAGCAAGGGCTGCTGGTCGGCCTCGGAGGCTGCAGGTCCAGATGTGGCTGCTGGGCTGGGCAGATAAGCAGGCGGCTCTCCAGGACAGACGGGTGTCACGAGCTCTGGGCTCTGGCCACAGACCACTCAGGGCCCAAGTGCAGAAAGTCCTGCCTCACCAAACATGTGCGGGAGGAGGAGCCCAGAGACCGCAGCCTCATCCCTCCCCATCGCACCCTACAGCCCTTTTGGCTCCTTTCCTCATCAAACTGTGTCAGCGCTTGGCCTTGCCTGGGACATTAACCCGTCCCAGCACTCATCTCCTCCCAGCACATCCACAGAGCCCACCCTACGACAGCGGACTCATGGGACACACTACCCCACCACTTTACTTGAAGAGTTATTTGATTAATTACAGGGAAAAAACAGCCCATGACCAGAGGCCTAGTAACTTGCATTTGGCTGAGATGACTCAAACGGGTCATCTAGCACCAGCACGTCACCAAAAAACCCAGCCTCCCCACCCCAGCCACCTGCAATGCCCCGCTGAGGGGCAAAAGTCACTCCTGACACCACCACAACCCCCACAAACACACAGGAACTTCTGAAAATGTGACTTACCTGGAAAATTTTTAATAATGTTTTCATGTAAACCTTGCGGATGCCAAAGGAGACTCCAAAAATTGCTGGCACAATGATGAAAACCAGAAGCAGAGTGAAGAGGACAGTTATGGAAATCCCCAAGAGATTAACAACCAGGCTGTCAAAGGGGAGCAGGAGGAACATGGTGAAGGGCCCAGGCAAGGCTGTTGCCCTGCAGCCAGAGAGAACAGCTGCCCGCAGCGGTTACCAACTCCTCTGTTATTCAGCAACAGTCTCGCACACACACTGAGTCCGCAGCCTGCTCACAGACCCCATTCCAAAGTTCACATCCCTTCTGGGCTCTGCGAGAGAGGGGATGAAGCAGGATCAGGGAGAGCCGCCGGGACAAGCAGCACACAGTCTGCCTGGAGCAGGGTGAGTTCAGACAGTGACGGCTGAGGAGCTCAGAGAAGAGGGAGCAGGCACATGGGTTCCTCCATGGGCACGGCAGTGACACGACTGCGTGAAGGGATATCCCCCCAAGGCGCCGCTGAGCAAGTCCTGCTGTGGGGCGGCTTGTGAAGGAGCCGGCAGCAGAATTCCCTTCTGGCTGCTGAAAGCATGCAGAGTCTCTTCACTGGGACAAGGTGGAGTCCATCCCTGAGCCTGCATTGGAGGAGATCGAGGGAGTTGGCACTTGCAGGAGCCTACCGTATGTGGAGCTATTATTGTTCTTTCCGTGAGGACACAGGCACCAGTGCAGGTCCTCGCATGACGCCTGGAACAAGTTTAATTCTGGAGGCCCCTGGCATCTGCTCGTGCTGAAGGGTCGTTACAGACACGAACAGAAGCCGTGTCCCCAGAAACCTCTTCAAACGGCGTGTTGGCTTCCTGGCAGAGGAGACACTCACATGCCACCAGCACTAGTGGAAAAAAGAGAAACCAAAGTCAGGCAAGTCACCCAGCTCGCAGAGACGTCAACCCGGAGGGTGGCAGGAGGCCAGGGACAGTGGGCTTTGAAACCTGGAAGGCAACAGTTGGGCTGAGGTCACATAACTCAGCGGAGCTCCTGAGGGACAGCAGGGTCGGGCTGGCACTCCGGCTACCACCTGGCACTGTCACAGCTTGGGAATCACCCCTGCTGCTGCTCGCCCTGTGTGTTCATACCCTCCACACCACTGGGCAAGTAGCACCACACCCAGAGCACGGGAGGCTGCAATCAGGTCCCAAGGACAGGAAAGGAGCTAATGGAGTGACAAAAAACCCTTCCTCATGACAAAGATCTTATCGCCTCTCTCATTTCAGAGGCATCCTAGCACCAGCACAGAGCCAGCCAGGTGCCCAGATTCCTGGGAAGGAATCACTTCCTCTCTCTCGTACACACACCTCACCCCGGCCTCAGGGGGCTGCTCGGGGACAGGAAGCTAGCCCAAGGGGACAATTACTGCCGATGATTAGCCAAAGTGGAACTCGCTGGGGCACGGGAAGCAGCCAAAGGTCAGGCACCCCGGGGGAGGAAGGGCACGCAGAGGGCCATCTGAGGCTACCGGAGAGAGCCTGCTCGGGGGACATTTCCCTCTGGGCGCCACCCTCACCCGGCTGCGGAGCGCCAGCCCCGGGGCGGGATTGAACGGGAGCCCGACAAGCTCAGGGAGCCGAGGAGAGGCCGGGGGGGATCCCCCTGCTGTCCCAGCGCCGCGGCACCGGGGACACCCGGGCGCACCGGCACTAACCCTGTCCGTGACGCCGGAGCCGTCACCCCCGCGACCGGCCCCGCCGCCCTACGAAGGGCTCGGTGACGGCCTTTCTGCCCGCTGTCACTCTGCCGTGGACCGGCCGCGCTGGCAGCCCTGCCCGCAGCCTTCGGGGGTCAGGCCCGGCCCCACCCCGGGGCTCAGCACGGCTGCCGACCCGGGTTGCGGTCTCGTCCCGCACGGCGGCGGCGGGGAAGCCCCAGGCTGGGCGCGGCCGGCGGCGGGTATCGCGCTCTGCTTTATTCAACGGGAGGGCGGCGGGACACGGCCCAGGGCGCAGCGAATCGGGGACGGGCCGGGGCTCGGCCCAGCGACCTTCGGCCCCGGCGGGTGCGCGCCGGCTCCGGGCAGCGCGGGGGGAGCTCACGCCGCGCCAGAAAGGGCCCCGCAAGGCCGGCCGGCCCCGCTCTTCCGTACCGAGGGGAGGGGGGGGCAAACCCGTCCCGCCCGGCGCAGGGGGCGCTGCGGCGCGGTCCGCAGCACGGCGGAGAGGCCGCGCTCCCACCGGTTAACGGTCCGCGCCCTGCCTGGCGGCACGTCCCCGCCGAGCGCAGCGGGGAGGGCGGGGGAGGGTGGGGGCGGCGGCGGGGGGGTAGAACGAGGCGTGTGGGGGTGGCCGGCCCAGGCCGGCCCCGGACTCACCTGCCGCCACCGCCGCCGGGCCCCGGCTCCGCCCCCGCCACGTGCCGTGCGCGCCACCGCCCCGCGCTGCGTGCGCTGACGTCAGCACGCCGCCCCGCGGGGCCGCGCCCGCAAGAGCGCATCGCTGCGCCCCACGCCCCCGGCGCCGGTAGGGGGCGCTCCTCGCCGCCGCGCGGGCGCCGGAATCGGCTAGAGAGGCAGGACTCGTCGAACGCCGTCACTTTATTGTAAACTCCCCGATACAGCACCGACCGCCGAAGTCGCCCCCGCCCGACACGCCGGGCCCCACGCCGTCGCCGCTGCCCGGGCTCCGCGGGGCAGCGCGCCTCTCCCAGCAGCTCCACACAAGGCACTTGGGCAGCACCGGGAGCCCGCGGGTGACAGGACTGGCTCCCACCGGGAGCAGCTGCAACTTCTGTCGCTGGCCTGCTCTGGGGCGCCCGCGGTGACACCGTGCAGCAGCTCCCGTCTCTGCAGCAGGACCCAGTGGAAAAGCAGCTCCCATGGGGACCGGCAGCTGCTCAAAGGGGAGCCAGCCAGACTGATGGAGGAGCCAACAGAACCGTGAGCGGCAGCTTGTGCAGCTGACCCCTCCCCAAAGACCCCCGGGGCACAGTCTTGGGGGGTGGAAGGGACCCGCACCTCTCCACACGCTGCTCTCCTACCAATACGGAGCCTGGATCTCTGAGCAGCGCCAGGTCTGCAGGTGAGAAAGGACCAGGGCAGCTGCCCTAGAGGTGCCAAGATGCTCCCAGGCCCTGTTGGCACTCTTGATGGCCTGGGAGGGTGGGCGGATCACGCCCACATGGCAGATCTTGTAGTTCTTCCCGTGGTTGTTGTCCCAGTAGGTCTTCCGTCCACACTGGAAGGAGATGCAGAACTCTGTGGCCCTGCGGGAAACGGATGGCTTGGGCAGGGCCAGCTCAAAAGAGAAGGTGTCTGTGTCAGCTGAGCCATACGTGCTGTGCATGTACTGGCAGGGGATGTCCCGGAAGCTCTTCCAGCCATCGAAGGTGATGCGGACCGTCACTTTCTTCTCGTACTCAATGTTTCTGACCTTCACTGTCCCCGACAGGGCACGGTCCTGGATCAGGCAGTTCTCCAGGCAGACAAGGCTGCTGTGTAGGTAGCTGCGGAAACTCTTGTAGTCCGCAGAGGGCTGTGGGAAGTCCAGCACATACCTGCACACCTCTGGGCGTGAGTCCCGCAGCTTAGGTCGGAAGCAGGCAAGGTCAGAGAGGGCATGCTGCAAGTCACAGAGGTCCTCCTCGATCTTTGAGAAGAAGCGAACAGCTGTCAGCGACAGCCCCTTCATGTCTGCAAACACAACCCTCTTCTTCTGGCCCTTGGAGCTCTTAGTGCTGTCTCGCCACTCAGGCTCGGGTTCTGCACTCAGCTTCTGGTTGAGACAGGATCGGAGGGGCTTGCACCCCCGGTTGCCCCGTAGCTCCTCATAGGAGTTCAGCAACTTGCGGATGGGGGGCGAGTGGCTCAGGCAAAGCCGCACGGCCAGGTCCACGGGCATGGCTGGGGGGGCGCGACGGCCCGCGCGCTGCACACCTACAAGAGCCTAGGGGCGAAGAGGGGGTCAGGCGGCGAGTCCTGGGCCCCGGCCCCTCCGCCCGCCCCCGCCCCACGCTCACTTGCCCCAGCTCATCGCCGCCCGCCCGCTCCACCGCCTCCGCGCGATCAATGGAGCCGTGGGAGCGCCGCCGCCGGGACACCCCGCGGCGGCAGCCAATCAGCGTCGGAGACACGCCCCGCACCGGCCAATAGGGGCGAGGGCCGCCTGGCTCCGCCCATCAGCCCCACCCGCCGGCGCTGGCGAGGAGCCCCGAGGAGGAGGACGGGCGGGCCCGGGGCGGCGGAGCCCCCGGAACCGGGCAGAGACCGAGCCAGCGCAGCGACCCGCTTCCCCGCTCCCGGTCCGGGCGGCGGCCTGCCCGTCCGCGGGGGGGGGGGGGCAACCGGAGGAGCTGCTTCTAATGCCAGAAAAACGGGAGTGCTTTTGGAAAACGGGGGTTTGCTGAGCTGTCAGCGCCGGGAGCGGGGTACAGAGGGGAGAAGAGCACGTTCCTCCCACGGTCTCTTTAGCGGTGGGAGGGTCTGAACTGTTTTCACACGTCCCTTCTCCGGTGCCTGTCCAAAGACAGGGATTCTAAGCACAAAGGAAATCCCGGACTCGCCCTACATCAAAAGTAAGCCCAACTCCCAAGCTTCTTACCCTGCAAAAGAAATTGACCAATGCCTGAGCAAGCAAGAGGCCCTGCGGTGTCCCTGACACCTATATTCAAAATCACCTTCGCTGTTCAGCTCACATGTGACTCCTTGACAGAAGAGACTGTCACCTCAGACAGATCACCCCTGCCCTGCACAGCCCACTAATCCCTGACGAGCTGTCTAGTCATTTACGTTAAGTAGCCCTGAAGGTTCCTGCTGACAACACAGATTTTCATCAGCCCACGAAACAACCTGCCTATGGGTATTTATGCATGGCTTTCCATCGCCACTGTGTCAGTGTCTCCAGCACAGGACACCTCTCGCAGGGTGGCCAGGAGAAGTGAGCTTGAACCCAGCCCCTGGCTGGCTAAAAATCTGCATTCAGCCTGGCTGTCGCTCAGCAAAAACAACAGAAAAAGCAGCAAGAGAGTCAAAGCTGCGCTGTCCCCTAGAAGGGTGTGTGGCACTCGTGTCACTGCTGGCCTGATACTGGGGAGGAGCAAGACACCAATCTCTGTGGGTGACCAGGAGCCAGATGCACTTGCCTGGCCGGGCCTGCAGGAGCCAGAGGTGTCTGCTGGTGGCTGGCACTCCTGTGGCCACACACGTGGCAAACACCCAGCGGCAGAAGCCTCCAGCCCAAGCCCTAGAGGTGCCTGTGCTCAGGCCCCAGCTGGAGGCAGTGTTCTGTTCTTGAGGCCACATCCTTCCCGAGGGCAGCAGGAGGATCTGCTGCAGCGTATGCACCCCTGCCAAGTCCAACTGTGACCACCCAAAGTCAAACCCATGTGACATCTCCCAAGGTCACACAGCAAACTGCCTGCCTTTTCCCTGAGCTGAGGGCTCTTGCTCATGGTCTCACACACTGAACCTCTGAGCACTTGCCATGAATCAGTTTTCAGCGGTTGCTTCCCAAGAACCATCTTTTCATCATACCCTCTCAGGCTGATGCTGCATTTCCCCCCCCACTTCAGTGACGTCAGGGAGTCAGCACAGACACGAGAGAGGCTTCCTGGCAATGAGATCCCCACCTTTCTCCTGTGCTCAGGAGAGCGGATCCGGCTTAGGCTGGGAAACCACAGTGCACCATCAGTGCCCTCCTTGTGACCTCTCTCACCATCCACCTACTTTACCTTCAGAGCTAATCACTCAGTAAACCCAAGCTACCCTCACATTGGAGGGAGCAGAGAACAGGGGGATGCATTTTTGAGCTCAAGCCTTACAGAAGACCTTACAGAAGCTGGAAAAGCTGCTCCCACTCTGCACATTCTCTTCCAAAGGCAGAGGTTAATGTGGATGGATTGCTGGGTTTTCTCCTGCATCTGAAAATACAAGCCAAAAGCATCGCTTCCCTGACAAGAGCTGTGGACACTTCCTCGTCCCCCAGCACAGGACAGAGGCACCGAGCGAGCAGTGAGGCTGTATCCAGTCCCAGAACTGTCCCAGTACTTTGTCAGGGAACGACACAAAGAACAGACAGCAGCATTTTCAGGTATGCCTGAACTAAATCTCACTGATAGTCTGGCTGATTTCAGCCTACCAGCCACCTCCAGAAGTCCTGCACAGCCATGATGTGTGCTAGCCATCAGGCTCCAGACAGGAGCTGGACTGAAGGCACCCTGGAAAGAACCAGACCCTGTTAGGATTCAGCTGCTGGAAGAGGATGGGTGCCCTGTATGCTCACATGGCTGCAGCCACGTGAGGTGCAATGGTGAGGAATCAGCCGCTTGGACAATCATTCAGTCAAACTTAATAGGGCCAAGGAGAAAGTCTACCAGACGTGCCAGATAGACATCCTTCAAGCAGCTCTTCTGTAGCACACTTCTGCACAGTGGATTAACCACGACTTTGGCTGGAGCTTCAGTCACCTCTGGGAAGCTGCCTGAGTTGGTGACATGGGCACAATCCACAGCCCTGGTATGAGTATGTGCTACTGATTCCTAAGGATTAAACGCAGCCTCCTCTTAACATCTATATTTAAAAGAATCTTCTTTACCTAAATGGATTTATTAAGAACTCTATAAAGCACACATGCAAAGCCACACACACATTGTGTCACTCCTCATGGGGCAGAGGATATTAGGGGGGCAACCAAACTGCCCCCCACCAAGCTCCAATGTGGGGAAGACCCTGCCCTGAAGGAACACAAGCCACTGTCTGTCCACGTTCCTGACAGCACTGAGGTGAGGGAGCACGGGATACTCTGGCCTCTCCAACTAGAGGAAGCACACACAGGTCACCAGGGCCGGAGCTTTCCCTCTGTGTAACCAGCAAAGAATCTGCTTGTCCCTCTTTCACAGCAGAAAGGTGTTTGACAGTTTCTATCCTCACAACTTCCATAAGAAGGTGTACCAGAACCCCTCGTTCTGTGGAGGGACTGTCTTCAGATCACAAACAGTAGAAAGCTGCTCTCTCCTGAGCCCATGACTGCAGCTGTTCCATTTTAGTGAAATTGGCCACCACTGGTCTTAAAGAAGACATCCCAGCAGCTATCCAGTGAAGCCTTCCAGAAAATGCCCTGACTCGTCACTTTGCATTTGTTCTATTGATCCAAGTCTCACTGCACAGGGAATGCTCTGCTGCAGAAATCAGATACAGAACACTGGCTTGATAGGAAGCATCGTGAATAACACACAAACAGAAACCCAGGCAAAGACAAAACTCCTATTCTCACCCTGCAGCAAGAGACCGTTCTGGGAAAGCTCTGCCAGCTTCATGTTCCAGTATCTTTCTAAACAACACCAAGGCACCACAAGACCCTAAAACTCACAGAATTCTTCAGGGCTCTTCCACACCGCTCAGCTGCTGATCACACAGACCACCCTGTACCAAGGGCCCCAACTTGCTCTGCAGTTCACTGACCACAGCAGCCTTGAGGATTAGCTGTGACTGTGGTGCAACGTCCCTGGAGTCAGCCAGTCCAAAGCAGCAGGTCAGAAAAGGCTGGAAAAGAGCAAGGTCTCTCACCCCTTCTTGTTTGATCCACATGTAGAATTTCAGGAGGTGAAATTGCAGCACTTAAACCCTCTTTGTAGGATTTGCTCTGGTGGTGGCTTCATGCATGCATCAGAACAGCAAGATCTGAACACAAATTTTACAGGGGCAGCATGAAGACCCCACGGCTCTGCCACAAACACCCTCAAGCATGAACCAGTTGCTCTGGTTAAAAAGAGGTTTCTGACAAAACTGCAAATGTTGCCTGACATTTCCAAAGCTTTGATGGTGATTGCACCATTCACAACCTGATCAGAACGAACACAGCTGCTTGTGGCTCCTGGAGGCACTTGCTCCTTGGCCCAGGGCAAGAAATGCCGTTATCAGCACAAGGGCCAGGAAGCAAATCAAAATCCAGGCAAACCTGCAAGGGTGAATGCTTTCCAAGGATAGTGCTATTATTGCCACAGTGCCAGGAAAAACCAGCACAACCCCTCTCTGGCCATATGAGAAAGGGCTGTGCCGACACAGCTGTATCCACACTGGGACACAGGCTGCGCAGGCAGAACAAAGCCCATACCTTCCCAAGGACAGATGGACTGGCTGTCTGACCCACATAACAATGCTTCAAGGGAGAAACTCAAGGCCAGCAGAAACCCTGAATTCCTAAGCTCATGGCCACCTCCCGGCCGATATCGTCAGAAAGACAAAGGAACAAACTTGGTAAGCTCTTCACCCTCCCTGCCCACTGCAGGTAACGAGGTAGTGCTAAGCACCCTGCACAGGAGCCTGTGGCTTTCCTGTGACATTCCCTCTGCTCTGAGCTTTAGTTTCCATCCTTAAAGTGTGTCCCAATCCCTCCTGCTCCTTCTGCAAGAACACAGATTTGCCCTGCCAGCAAATGTCTTGATGTGGTGGTTTTTTGCTCAATGGACCAGGGGCAGAGATGGTGCAGAGGTATTCCCCCAGCTCACCTCAGAGCAATCAGCAACTTGCAAAACATCCAGAATTGCACAGACTCTGACACGAGATCAGAGCTGATGGGAAAGGTGGAGTTTACACAGCTGGTTGCCACAGCATTGGGTCAGTCAGGTTCCAGCTGATAATTTAAAGAACAGTGCTAAACTGGAACAGGAATGAACACAGAGGGCAGGTTTAAAAAGAGAGCATCCTACTATTTACAATGGCCTTTGAGGACAGACGTGCTCTGCCCACACCTGCTGTCAAACCAGCCTGGGAACTGGGAGAGGCGATAGCTACACTCATCCCTCCTTTGGACACCAAGGGAACTGTGGCACAACTGCTGCAGAGCCTCGTTGTAGGGAGTGCAGTGACACAGATTGCTCTCGCTCAGGGGCATCAGCAGAAGGAGTCTGGCTGTATTCCTGGCATGTCATAAAGAATTAGGAGTTTGATGAGCAGTGGAGGTTACAAGGGAAAGATGTCCTGCTGGTTTATTTGTATGCTTTCAAGGGTATACCCCTTCCAACATCTCTGCTGCCCTGACCAGACATGCCACCTCCAGGGGGAACATGGCTGGCCCCACACCACTCTGCTACGCTGCCCCAGCGCCACCTGCTGTCTCAACCCGCCGGTACAGCAGGACACGCCGTGGGTGGCGGTGGTGGCCATGGGTGACAGACATGGCAGGCCTGGCCCCTCACTTACCGCTTGCCCTTCAGATGAGCTGCACGGCTCCCGAGGCCACCAGTGGGGCAATGGTCCTGTAGCGGATGAGGTGCTGCGAGCCCTCCTCCAGGTCGATGGTGTACTCCCTGCAGAGATGGGCCAGACGTTACACTGCTGCTCCCGTTTCGCCAGAACCCACACCGCTTTTGTGAAACAAACTTATTTATGTTCACCACATGGGGAAGCGCCCACCTACCTCTGCTCATCCGTCTCTGGCTCGACCAGGATGTTCTCCTGACGCTCCAACACCCGCAGGAACACAAAGGAGTCCAGGTTGGGCTTCGGAACTGCAGAGAAGGGATTCAGAGCACAAGCTCAGAACTCGTTTATGTCCCTCTGCAGGACTGAGTGAATGGAGGGGTGTGAGGGACAGCAAACTCATGGCCAATAAAGGGAATGCCAAACACTTCTGATCAAATGCCATGTTCACAGCCTCGAGGGAAGACAAGACTTGATAGCAGGGTCTGTCACAGTCCTGACAGCAGCATCACGCCACATACCACACAGCAAAGCAGTGCCATGATTCTGTCACCACATTTTTGCTTCTGCTGCATGCCAGCTGGAGAACTAATTATCCTTGAACATTTCAGGCTCCCCAGAGCTTTCCCCACACCCTTACTGCTGTAAGGTTCAGGTTACCCTGGATGTACTCACCTGATTTTAGGAGAGACACTTTCTGCAGGTTGGGCGGCATGTGTTTCAGGGCCACATTTTTCAGATAAGTCTCTGTGTTTGCCATGTACCTGAAACAAATCAATGGAGCGCTTACTGATTTAATAAAATATAAATCTGTAGGGAGAGCACTGACTCAAACCAGGCAGCATCTCCTGGTCACACAGGCACGGCCAGAAATGAGACTAATGGCTTGCCCTGGTAACTGGTTCAGAGTTACCAGAGGTATTTTACTTCAGGTCGTTCCTTATCCATAAGAAAACTTCCCGGTAAAACTCATAATTCCTCCTGAAAACCTGTCTAAGGCTAACAGTCTCAAGAACTGCTCAGCACAAGACACAGGCCAGTTCTGTAACCTATATAAAGGGAGGGAGACGCAGCCAAAAAGTACTCACTCTTTAGCAAAAGCAAACTCCTCTGGTGACAGAATGGAAGGTTCCCCTTCAGCTCGAGACTTCTCCTTCTCCAGGATGTGGGGGAAAAACTTCTCTATCTGTTATTGGAACAAAACCCCCAGGACTGTAAGAGACCTCTCTCACAGTAGTTCAGTGCCTACAATCCCCACTCCCCAGCAAGCAGTGATCACTGCCACAGGCCTGCCCAAATACCGACTCCTGAATTCACAGGAGCCAGCTGGGGTCTCCAAGCTGCACAACTACACATGTACATGGTAGGACCCAGGCAGAACGAGCAAGCATTCAATTGTGCCACTCTGGGTGCAGAAAACACTCATCAATGCTGTGATCCTCCTTCATCACAACAGAAAAGCGTGTGGAAGGAATTAATTCCTTTGGGTTGCTCTTCAGAGGACACATAGAGAAAGCCCACTTTAATTTAGTGCCTTGCTGAAGCAGAAGTCAGTATATGGGTAAAAATCACTTCTCAAGTCATCCTTTTTCATCCCCCGGGCAGCACAGCAAGTATTACCTTCACCAGCCTACATCTTAGGTAGCTGCTGAGCACGTAACGGATCCTTTCAATCTCCATGCGGTGAACGCTGACCTTCAAGTCTCCTCTCTTTGCCCGTTTCAGGTTTGCCTCCTACAAGGAAAGGCAAAGAGAAGTTAATCCGTTGAAATGTCAAACAAGAGACAGAGAGGAAGCTGGGTTTTGTACATAACAAACTGCACAAGAACAGACTACAGCTGCTTTTGGTGACACAAAGCACACTGTCTCTCCCAGTCCCCTCTCCAAGACAAGCTCGAAGAAGGCGCTCAGAAGAGCGTATCCCAGGGACAGAGGAGCAGACAATCCCCAAGCGTGTATCTGCTAGACCAGGAAAGCAGGGCCTGCCTGCACCACCCCCCAGAACCCACCATGTGGTCCAGCTGCTCCACAACGCACTCGATGATCTCGGGTTTGCTCTCCAGCAGCTCTGGAGCAAACTTCTCGTTCAGCCAGGCCTGAAAGGAGATACGCTGTAGGTAGAAGCGAGGAACTCACCCGCTGTACGCCCCTGTCCCCAGAGAAGCCGGACACTCAGCCTTCCCCAGCTCCCCCCGCGAGCCTCGGGCCCAGCTCTCGGTCGCCCCCAGACCTCTCCAGGAAGCCCAGGTGCTGGACCCCAGCCGCTCTCTCTAGCTCACAGCACCTGCTCCAGGCTGCGGATGAGCTGCGCCGGGGTGAGCACTAGCTCCTCGCTGCCGCCGTCCGAGTCCGCCTCTGTCCCCTCAGCTCCGGCGGCCGCCATCTCCCGCCACCGCCGCCGCGCACGCGCCGCCCGCCCCACTGCGCAGGCGCACCCTCTGCTTCCACTGCGCATGCGCTCCCTCCCACCCCCGTGGAGCCAAGATGGCGGCGCGGGCGAGGCGGGCGCCAGCAGAAAGGCGGTTGGAAAACGACGCCGCGTTATAAGCGGACAAAAGGGCTGCGGCTTAGAGACCACCGTGTCTTTGACCACGCAGGCTTACAGTCACCATGACAGGAAAAAAAAAGGCCGAGCGCTGCCTACAGGGCCCTGCTAATTAGCTACTACTTCACAGAGCTCATGTCTTTGATTGTGAGCAGCCCAGGTGGAAAGAAGGCAAGGGAGGAGCAGGTCACAAAGCCACCAGCGTTACAGATGTGCTTTTTACATTCTCCATCAACAGACTATAAGCACGAGTTTCACATGAAATAAACCAAATTGCATCAACTAATCATGAGGTGACACTGGCTGCTTGCTCACAAGCTTAACCCTGCTGCCCCATGAGTGAAAATCTCACCTTCGTGCAAAGCAGTGCTATCAAATACGACACAGACACGGTTTAGGAAAAAATTTACTAATCCATTAGTACTTCTGCCAATATTGCAACAGATGTGAAAGGCAAACACCGTTACAGTTTAGAAAAAACAAGTTTTATACAATTAAAATACTAAATTAAAAAAAAAAAAAAAATCAGTGGCTGAGTAATGAGCCTGGAATTTCAGCTCCAGAATTAGCACCTGCAGCACCACCGAAGCCAAAACTCCATCTGCTCTGCCATATCTTCTCCTTTTCTAAATTCTCCAATTCCTTCTATAGTTGGACAATTACAACCTAACGCAGGACATCCTCGCATAGGGACAAGGGAGAAGGATACAAGAGAAAATGCTAAGCCAGTTGGGTTTGTAGGAACTTCACTGTTGTGGGTGTTGCTGGGGAAGGTGTGTGGGGAACAGGAAATAAAGCAGTTCTATGCCCCAGGACTGCACCAGCAGACAGAACTGAGAAACCATCTCATACAACATGTAACAGCTTGTCAGATCAAGGTTTTCCTATAAATTATAGATAACAAACCCATAAAGAAACAGTTTTACACTTCACATATTAATCAGAATAGGGCGGGAATTGTTACGTTTATCGGTTCAGCATCCATTTTATTGTACTTCCACAAATTGACCCCCTCTCCTGGCGAGCACTGACAGATGCAACAACAGCACAGATACAGCAGTAGAAAAAACACCAGTAATAAAGTCCGGCTATTCCTCCCCCTTCTAGGAACAACCAAAACATTAAAACAAATAACACTTTGCCTTCTGCTTTTCCGCGAGAATCAGCATGGGGGAGTGTAAAATGCTTGTTGCCTTGAGTCCCTCCTGGACAGGCAGAGGCACCACATCTCCCCTCACTCCAATACGGAATGGGAGCAAAGGCCTTGTTTCTGGAAAATTCCCAACTCTGACTTGTAGCTTCCAAAGCCCAACTGATAGACAGAGGGCTTACGGACTAGGGAGGAACAGCACTGCGCTTACGGGACTAAAACTAGACTTCTGCTGGGCTAAGCGCCCTGATTCTTTCAGAAAAGTATGTAGCTTTACCATTACTGCTTTTTCTTGAAGAAAAACCCTACAAAGTTTGCCACAAAATGGATGCTGACCAGCAAGGTCACCCCACATGGAGCAGTTTTAGGAAGTTAGTCCTTGTAGTAGATGGCACTGTGGATCCGGCAGCAGAGAAAGGAATGATGCTCTAAAGTAGGAGGTAGGGGAACTTTGATACAGCGAGTCCACTCTGGAGCCGTCTGCTAGAAAAGGAGTTTCACATTATTAGAAACTATTACTAAATAAAGCCAACAAAACCCCACACAAACCTTGACATAGCTATATTTTGTTATCTTAGGATAAGTATAAGCAGGATCACCATGTGCTGCAGTGAGCAGCAGAACAGAAACCAACACTAGATTTCTTTTGTCTAACAGGAAATAAAGACCTTCACTTCCTTGTTTTTTTCTGCATAATAGACATAAAGATTTCCAATTTTTTTCTGCACACATTGCCAAGAACCTCCACTTTGGACTACCACCCCCCTCTGCAGAGTGCCTTAGACAAGGGACCCAGTTCAAATCTGAGCTTTTCAAAACCAAAGCTTAATGAAGGCTCAGCAGCTATTTTGGAAACCCAGGGACAGTAATTTTAACTGACAGTGTCACAAGTAAAGACACCACAGTGAGACTGGAACAGCATCCAGCTGAGAAACTGCAATAAAAAGTTTTTGCATGCTAGAATCCGCTCAAGGAAAGGGTTATGCAAAGATTTTTCCAGCTAACACTACTGGGTAGGATAAGGTCTCAAAGCTGAATTTAGACAAATGTTGCAGGGACCATTAGAAGTCCTAAGATGTGTCACTTATCCCCAGCCAGAGTCTGATACTCTACCACTATACAGGACAGAAAGTCTGCATTCTGTGGAGCTACATTCCACCCTCCAGAACAGCAGACAGGCTCCAAGTGATGAGGTGACAAGTTAATGAATCCCTAAAAAAGCTCCAGTTCCAGATCAGGCTTACTGGGGCACTCATCCTGCTTCCACAACAGGCATTTCCTGATCATAAATATTGGCAATTCATCAACTATCCAGAACTCATGATACAAGCCTTTCTTAATTTTTGAAATGTTAATACATTCAGTGATAAAATGCCAAGTATTGATATTTCTACTTATTCAGAAAAGCCAGTCCAGACAAGATTTATGTGAACAGCCTTTGACTACATAGTGGTGGGATAAATATTCTCAGTATGACAGAAACTACCCCTTTGAGCACAGAAAAAGGTTAAGATTGATCTAGTATAAAGTTAACATGTACCTGAGAGTCCACAGTTTTATCTTCCACTGGTCATACCTCTGTCTTCATAAATGGTAATTTCAATCTACACAGAAAAGCTGTTACGGAAACATACTATAAAAATATTATGAAAAAAAGGCAAAAAATATTAAGATATTAGAAACTCTGATCTTTCTACTTCATAACCACTGTTTCAAGGCTGGTTTCAGTGCTACAAAGTAAACCGAACGGTACAGGTAAGAGACTCCCTTTCAAACCAGCAGCGAAAAAACCAGAAGAGGCTGTGTGTGGAGGGTTTGTTGAGGCTCGCCACCTCCTGTTCCATCCCAGGAAAGGCTTGCACTCGACAGAAGTTAACCCTACTACAGTTCAGCTACTAAGTCACTAACAAAACTAAAAATCCAGTTGAATGTTTTGGGTTTTTTTTCCAGAAGGTGTATGAAAAAAAAAAAAAAAGCGTCCTGGTCTGTCCACCTCAGAAAGCACAGAAGGATACAACTCTTAGTCCTCTTTCAATGGGGTCTGTCAGGAGAAGGCCCTGAGGAGCATAGATCTTCTCGTTCTGTTCCTGAATGAACTTGGCAATTTTCTTTAGAACCTGGTAATAGAACACCACAGAAAAAGTCACAGTTACAGGTTTCCTTACGTTAGAGTAGGGAATGTCACAGTATCACAGAAACAGCAACATGAGAGGAGCCTGGCACACAACTAGAGATGGAACTTGTGCGATTCCTCTGGAGCACAAGCAATCACTTTGTTACTCAAAGTGACTATTATAGGCAAATCTGCCTGATGTCTCTGAGAAATCACTCTACAATAAGATCCAGAGTCTATATGCAGTCTGTACAATGGTGCAAGTCACACAAAACCTACCAACAAATAAGTCTTTGACTGAAGTCTTTGAGACATACTACCTTCCAAGTAACAAGGTAAACCAAAGCAGTGCACCTTTTCATAATGTGTTTCCATGCACAAGAAGATGGTATAGGCAGTCAGACAGGCGAGACACCCTTCCAGGTAAGATTGGCCCCCAAGTTTTTCAGCTTCCGCATAGAGGTTATTCAGTGTCCGCACAGTCTCTTCAAACTGCTGCCTGTCAATCTGCAACAGAAGTCAGGTTAAGCTGTCACGTCCTGCACATTTCAGAGCCCTCAGATATCTTCAGATATCTGTCTTCATTTATTGCTTATTTGCACTTCCGCATTTTACAGCCGCAAACTGCCGTTTAGAGCCAAAGTCTGAAAGACGCTTTGAGTTACAGACCTGGAGCTCTTCGTTAAACATCCACCCAGTGATTAGACCAAGTCTGAATTCCAACACAATGTGAATACAAAGCAATTAAGAGTAACATAACTGAGTCAATGTGCAATTCAGCTAGGAAAAAAAAAAAGGTTTAAATCACACGCAAAGAGATGTGCTTTTAAAGATTAAAAAGAGCAGTTACAGAGTGGGTTGACAGAGCTAACTCTTAATAATGCCTTGCTGCTGCTGCAGTACTGGTCAAACAAGCTCTGAATAAAGCAACACAAAACAAAACAAACCAGGAAGGGAAGTGCAGTGGGAAAAAAAAAAAAAAAGGCATTAGCAAGGAGTGTTTGTTTTGCTCTCAATCAAAGATATTACATCTGCACTGAAGTACTTGAGACAGTCCTTGTGCGGCTGTTGAACAGGCTCAGCAGAACTGGCTGGTCTCCACAGGAGAGGACAGTGTCAATGCACCACAGCACAATGCGCGCTTTATTTCACTGACATAATGAGCACATTCTATTTTACTGCTACAAAAGACAGCTGCCTTCCTCACAGTTAAAGAAAGCACAAAACACCAGCATTTCATAAACACCAAAGATTTTAAACTATTTTTCATGCAGCTTTTCACTGTAAAATTGAAGTAATTTTTTGCTGCAATTGATTAGAAATGCCATTTGGACAACAAACAACGTTTTTATGCCAAAAAATAAACATTGTCCAAAGCAGGATATTCTTTTAAACTTTGAAAACATGCCTCTCGCACTATGCGTGGGGCTGGAACAGAAAGAGAGGATTAGGAAGCGCTAGCCTCCTGGGACTTACAGGCACCTATGAGACCTCAGCACCGCCTGCCGGAGGGAGCGCGGATCCCCGGTCAGGGGCACGAGGGAGAACCGCCGCCTCCCTCCGCATGGAACGAGCGCGTCTTGGAGCAAGAGACAGGAACAGAAGGGCCTCAGGGCCCTGCGAAGACCACCCCGGCGCCACCCGGTCCCCTCCCGCAGGCTCTTCCTGGGCCCAGCCCTTCCCCGCCGCGGCCGTCCCCAAAGGCCGAGAGCGGGCCCGCCCCTTCGTACCCTGTTCTCCAGCTCAGCCGGGAACTTGCTCTGGAACTGGCACCGCGTCCCGCCGCTGTAGTCGCGCTGGATAAACACCTTGCCCGACACGGGCGCCTGCTGCGGCCTCATCGCGCCGCCGCTCGCGGCCGCTGCCGCCCACACCGCTCCGCTCCGCCGGCCACCCTGCGCACTTACGGCTGTCGCAAAAGCGTCGGGACAGGCCCGGGCTGGGGAAAGGGCTGAAGAGGCAGTGCGCAAGTGCGGCTCGGCGGGGAGCTGAGCGGCAGGACCCGCGCGCGCGTGCGCAACATCTGATCCCCCATTGGCTGGTTAACCCCACTTGCGCACCGCGTGATACAGCCCACATGACACACACCCCCGAGCACGTCATGTGTCAAGGCTCGCCGGGGCGGGCGGCACCGGGCGGCGGGACGAGACGGGACGGGACGGGACGGGATGGGACGGGATGGGATGGGATGGGATGGGGCGGGGCGGGGCGGGGCGGGGCGGGGCGGCCGAGGTGGGCCGCCGCCGCCCGCCCGGAGCTTCCTGCGCGGTGCGAGGGTCTGTTCACACTGGCTTTACCCCGGGACGATGGCGCTGGTAAACGCGGGATCGTTTCCAGGCGGGCAAATATCGCTCGGTTTAAGCAAAACCCGAAAGCCGTTCATTACCCAATTCAGGCGAGGAGGGAGGGAAACACCGACAGCCCCGCAACACGGTTTCCTGCCCTCTCTGTCGGTCGTTCACCCCGAGGAGGGGGGAGGGAGAGCAGTCGGTGGGGACCAAACGGTGTGGTCCTGGGGCTGGTCCACGCGGCCCCGGCTGTCCCCAGCCCTGCCACGAACCCCCTCAGGTTACGGAATGCCTTGGTTCAGTGTAACGAGTGCCGTGGCTTCCACAAAAGCCCTGAAAAGCGACAGCACCCTTTCAGCTGGTTCAGAAACCAGGGAAATGGTGCAACTGATGGAAGGTTCCTGAGGTCTCTGCGGCAAACTGTGCCAACAGGATTGGAAAAGATGCAGACACTAATTACAAGCTCAATTACTGAGCCTGGGCTGCAGCACAGTCCTT
Source organism: Scolopax mira (assembly GCA_004320125.1). Taxonomy (NCBI): domain Eukaryota; kingdom Metazoa; phylum Chordata; class Aves; order Charadriiformes; family Scolopacidae; genus Scolopax; species Scolopax mira. The sequence goes on from BJBW01003488.1 coordinate 207,718, forward strand.
GGTGAATATTTCCTGGGGTCACACATGAGAGGTGCTGGCAGCGAGCGAAAGCATCAGCTAGTTGATTAGTGTAAGTCTATGTTAATTAATGAAGTACTTCTACAGAAGTGCTGCAGGAGCTTGAGGTCCAGTGGAAACAAAAGTCTCACAGACACAGCACCAGCCAGAGCCAGGACACGAACCTTGGCTGGATCCTCCCTTTGCAATCCCTGTTCCTGATGCTGTGAATGCTGCGAGTGGAGCCCAGCATTCCTGAGAGCCTTCCTCATCTGGACGTTGTGAAATCGGGTGATCAGAAGATACTGCTTCAAGGTTCAGAAGCTAGATAACCAGTGACATGTTTACTTAAACAATTATTGGAACCCTTCCCTTGGTTGCACACACAGTGAAGGGAAGCAAAGCCGTTGGGGTAGGGGGTTTTGTTACTTCCTCCAGCTGCTCCTTGGGCTGCCCAAGCTTCCACTGAGGAGATGATGTGGAGGAGGAGGGTTCCCAGCGTCCCAGGAGGAATGAACTTAAGTGCAGACACATTGGGCTGGGCCATGCTGTGCTCGGCAGGGTCAGTCTTGGGACAGATTTGAGGGGACCAGATGCAGTAATAAACTATTATTATTTATTAAATATGAAGGTCCTGTAAAAAAATAGAAGGGGGATTCAATCCAGATGCTATCTATTGCAAGGACATTTGAGATTCCAGATGTTGGTAGTAAAATGTGGCCTCTAATTCATGCTCCCCAAGTCAGACAGTGCTGCTGGCTGGCTGACCTGGCCCTGCTCAACACAGTGTCTGCTTTGCCATAGCCCCTCTTCAGGAGCAGCTGCAGCATCTGTTCAGCTCTGTCCCTTTGCTCAACATGCCTTTGTGCATGTTTATGGCCAAGAGCGAGACTGTAAGCACATCAAATCAATATAGTACCTGTTTTGTCAAGGTAATAAACCAACGGCTGCAGAAGTGGGCGGCTGGGTGTGCAGCAGAGCATAGGGCGCACAGCCCCGGGGTGTGAGCACTCACTGGGACCTCAGTGGCTGGTGTCAGAAGAATAATGGCGGCAGCATGTTCGGGGCTCTTCTCACTACTCACCACTTGTTTCCTTTGTGTGCCTCAAGGAGGCCTTTTCCTTTCTGTGCTGTTTCTTGTCTGGTACTGCCACCAGAGCCCCGGAAGCCGCAGGGATGCTGATGGTTCTTCAGCCCCCAACCAGTTGAAATGTCTCTACCCCATGGTGTGAGATGGTTGTTCCCAGCTTAGGGCTGCAGAACTTGATTCTGCTGTGGGAGGAAAATTGTGTGATGGCATTTAGCTTCAGAGACGGTGGCCTCTCAGCTCGGCAGCTGTTTGGAAAAGTTTCGCCCAACCCAGACTTTTGTCTGTGGCTTTATCTCTACCTGTAGCTACTGTAAGTCATCCCAAGGGAGAGGCTGAACCCCCTCAGGAAGTGGGGTTGTGCTGAGGCTGGGGGACAGCAACTGTGGGGGGTGCAGGGGGTTGCAGTATCTGGCTGTTGTAGGTGACTGGGTGATGAGAAAAGATCAATGTGGAGCATCAGGGTGGGAACAACCCTGGCCAGGTGCTGGGAGCCAGGTTTGCGGTGCCAGGGTTGGGGGGCAGAGCAGAGGGTTCGGACTCTCTGTGCACATCCCACTGGGACCTTCCCTCCCAGACATGCAGATGCTTTATGCAGATGCTGTTTCTGAGCTTCGTGCTGGAAGCGTTGGGGGAGCCGGATGCTTGAGCGCTTGCGCGTCGGGTGCACAATAGCTGCACAATTAGCAGGGTCCTGGCCAGCCCTCCCAAGGCCTGTGGGAGTTTTCCTGGGAGGTCCCAGTGCTCCGAGACCCGGCATGGGTTGCTTGGGGGGGGGGGGATGTTGAGCCCAGACCTGGTGGAGCAGCATCTCCCCCTTCCCACAGCTGCTGCCCAGGGATGGGACTGGAGCGGCCGATTTCAGGGCAGAATTCCTGCCGAGAGGGACTTCTCTGCACAGTAATTGGAAAATGCTAATGCCTAATGCCCACTCTCCAGGGAATCCCTCTTCAAAGCCCTCGTGGGGCTGCGGCACTGACTCCTCCGGGGAAAGCTGCAGCCCCACAGGGGAATCACCCTCCTAAAGATCTTTTAAGTGGAAATGACTGTTTTTTCACAATTAGGTGGAGCGGAAATAATTAAGCAGGGCCACAGCCATTGTTATCTCATACCTGATTGCCAGAGTTCAGTCTGGCAGGGATTTACTTCTTTGTCCTCTTCTGCTAGTTTTTCATTTTCGTTTGCTAAAAAGCTGATAACATTTGCTCCTCCCAGCACACAGGGTATAAAAATCTGTTTTCAGAGGATCTACTCTTGCACCCTAAGTTGGTTTGTAGAGCTTGTGGGCAAATGAATCCCTGGGGCGGCTGCTGGGCTGGTATACAGAGGGGTGGCAGATGGGACCGTGGGCATCCGGGTACATGTGGAAAGGAAGCAGCTCCATTTTAAAGACACCTTTGTCTTTTTGCTCTTGAAGTGGAAACAGCACTAATTCATCTGGGAAGGATCCCGGTAGGGGATGTGTCCAGCAGGGGTGGGTATAGCCACCCCTTCCTGGTCCTTTGCTGAGCACGGCTTTGGAGGGTTTTTAAGTCTTCCATTAACTCTCCGTTTTTAGCATTTGCACTTTCCCAGTGTGCACTGTCTGAGCAGGACTGCTTCATTCACATCACACCAGAGTCTGGTGCAGTTTTGTCCTTCTTCTGCAAGATGGCCAAAATGAATGCAGTGCCAGTGGAGCAGCAAGAAGCATTAACCCTTAATCCTTGGCTTGGGGCCACCAAGCAGCATGAGGACTCTGGTCGGGGAGGCAGGGAGGGCTCTACAGCCTCTCCCTTGGCAATCCACATGCGAGGACTGAGACAGCCCAGGTGCAGGGACACTTCTGACCCACCAGCGTCCTGCACCAGCTGCCTCGGAGGGATGCCAGGCACAGCTGGCCATGGATTCCCCCTTCCATAAGCAAGGAAGAAGAATTTAGGCTCGTCCTTCTAGCAAAGCAGTTCTGGGTTTGGATTTCTTTCCACTGTCACTTTCAGCCTTCCCTTGGGAGAAGGGATGGATGCTGCTCTGCTTTGCTAAGAGCTGGCATGAGGGGTGCCCATGGTGTCAGGAGAGCACGGCTGATTTGGGTTTGCAAGGCTGCAAGTTGCCACTCTCCCACAGTCTGCAAGTATTCACAGAGGAGCAGACTTCTGATAAAAACAGACAAAGAGTATATATATCAAGGCCAGCTGGAAGCAGAACCTAGATGAACTCAAGCTTTAATGGAAGGCTGATTAACCCTCAAAGCAGCTTGCTGGTGGCCAGAAACTTTCTCCATCACCCCTTGTCCTTCTGTTTCCAGGCGGAGCGGTGGGTTGGTGCGGGAGTCCTCTGCGGGCTCTCTGATTTCAAGGGTTCAACATCCTTACATCCCATCCGGTGCCGAGACTGATGAATCGTTCATTGTCCCCTGCACCACAATTCAACAAGGAAGAAATAAACACAAGAATGGTTTATTTAGTTTAGTTTTTACAGAATACAATAAGCAGCTTCCATGTCATGCTGTGGACAAAAGCAGCAATTTTGCAATAATATAATAGGATAGACAGTGCTGTCACTGTCCCCAGATGGTCTTCAGGGACACATCTATGCCTGCTGGCTTCCTGGAAGGTCTCCTGGCTCTGAGAGCTGGGGAGGGGACACTTTTCAAGGATGCTCTGGTTGCTCAGGAGAGGTACTTGCCATCCTCAGAGGTTGACAGAAGTCGGCTGGCCACGGCCATGGCCAGGTGGGCTCTGTGGGGCTTTCATCAGCCCGAGGCTGGGTGCGGACCCTTGCTGCCCACTGCCTCCGGATCAGCCCGTCCCCGTCCCCTGCCCTCACAGGAGGAGCCAGGCTCCCCAGCCTCCCCTTGCCTAGCCACCATGTCTTGCTTAGGGAAGAGATAAAGAAGGAAAAAAGAGAAAAAAAAGAATCCTGGCCAAGTGGTGAGCTGCCCTCGGAACCTGGATATCAGCTGCTTCGGATCTTGCCTCACCCTGCTGCCCCCCTCCCACAGAACAGCCTGAACTAATTAACCCTCTAGCACTCCATAATGAAGGCTAATAAACACCTAATGGGTTTGCTTGAACAAACAACCTCAGCACAGGCCATAGGAAGTCCCCAGTCCTGTGGGGTTGGGGGGAAGAGCAGGGAGCACAGGGCTGGGGCTGCCCCATTCTCCCCCCCTGCTCCCCACAGCCCGAGGCCCCCAGCCGGGTCCCACTGCACCTGGGCTGCTGGTGTCCTGGCTCCCCTCACCTTCTTCTGCTCAGCAGGGGGTTCCCTCAGAGCCCCCCAGTGAGGGCTGCACCCCTTGGTGCACATCCTGGGTCACCCTAACGGCTGTTGGCAACTCTGATGGACCCTGGGGATGGCGAGACCCTGGCCCAGGTTGCCCAGAGAATCTGTAGCTGTCCCATCCCCGGAGGGGTTCAAGAGCAGGTTGGAGGGGGCTTGGAACAACCTGGACCGATGGGAGGTGTCACTGGCGGGGCTTTAGGGTCTCTTCCCACCCAGACAGCTGTTCTGGGGCTGCATGTCCCGGCCAGCACGGTGTGGCACCAGCTGCAAAACCCCCTGATGCCCTCAGGGTCTGTCCCGTTTTTGGGGACCTGGGCCGTGAGTCTGATGGGAACAAATTGGGCTCATTCTTCCTGCCACAGCCACAATCAGCGCCATGGCCCGTGCCTTGCAGTCCTGGGTTTGTTCAGGATTGCGAACCCCAGCTCTGACAGAAAGGGACTCACAAATATTCTGCTGAAAATCCCCTACCAGATGGACTGCGTTTTCCTAACCTTTAGCTGGTTCCAATGTGCAAACTGTTAAGATCATAACGTTAACATTTTCTCAGATGTTTTATGTGCATATAAAATATTCTTAAAGAATGTGCTTTTGAATGCGAGGTTTTATCCAATTACAATTTTACTAGAGTTTATAAAAACATAAAAAATATGTTTTCAGGGTGTCTGAGATGCTGCTGGCCTTCACTCTGAAGACCTTGCAGTGGAATATAATTGCTATTACTTGGGAGATGTCTCTGGAATTTTTATGATTAGGTTAATTTCACTGAATTTCACTGAATTTTCACTGATGTGCTAATTCTTTAGTTCCATATCTGGTCACCTCTGAAAAAGGTTAACACAGGGACAGCCATTCTCCGCCCAACCTGTATTTGTGGGGATTTAACCACCTACACTTGGCTTGGTTAAACTTCGCACAAGCCCACCTCTCCAGCCTGTCCAGATCCCTCTAGATGGCATCCCTTCCCTCCAGCGTGTCGAGGGGCAAACTTGCTGAGGGTGCACTCTACCTCACTGTCCATGTGGAGGAGGTGATCCTTGAATACCAACCAGCCCTCTTGGGCCCCTCTCCCCTCCAGTTCTTTTCCCAAGCTGTCCTCCCAATCAGATCTCTCAGGAGACCAAAGTCTGCTTTTCTGAAGTCCAGGGTAGCCAGCTTGCTGCACACCCTCCTTGCTGCCCTATGAATTCTGAACTCCACCGTTTCATGATCACTGCAGCCAAGGCTACCCTTGAACTTGACATTCCCCAACATCCCCTCCTTGTTGGTAAGAACAAGGTCTAGCACAGCTCCTTTCCTCATTGGCTTTTTGGAATAGAAAAGATGGCAAACACTGTAATCACTGGGAATCTTCTTGCTTTGCTGTGTGAGCGTGATGGCCAAGCATGGAAATGTGGATCTGTCCCTTTCTGAAAGATCCACATCTTGCATTATGGCATTTTATGATTCCATGCATAAGTAGCTCATAATTTTAACAGGCTTATTCCTATTCAAAGATGGTGAATTAGAATAGACCTGTTAAAATTATATAGCAAGCGTGCATGGAATCATAAAGAAAGGTAGTAAATTACTGCTTTGTCCCCGTGCTGCACAGTATGGAACCTCACATACCTCCAAGGAAAACAGCGATACATAAAGCCTGGGGGTCTGGGAAGTCTCCCCTGCCTGTACCTCTGGTTTGAGGGGGTGTTCTTCACCCCCAGCACCTCAGGAATGGCCTTGGGGACCATGAAACAGGGCAGAATCTTGTTCCCATGCTGTGGAGAGGTTGGGGAGTGCATGGGAGTACCATAGGATCAGCAAAGGAATGCCAACCCTGCAGCTCCCCATCCCTCTGTGTGTCCTGGTGGGAAGAAGCCCCTGGCCCCACTCCAGGGGGCTTCCCATGGGACCAACCAGGCAGGGAGGGACCTGGGGAAGGCAATGTCACCCTGTACCAGTGGTTATCGCTCTGTGTTTGCAAAGGAAAAACAAGCGCAAAGAGCAGGATTGTGTTATCTCTAAGTCAAACCAGCTGTGATTGATGTGCAGGCTGCAGACCCTTCCTCCGAGGAGCACCCAATGTCACTGCTCCTGCAGCCCCTTCTCTCCTGGTGTCACCACGGGGTTTCCCTTGCCATAACTCCCAGTACAGCCAGAGCCAGCGGGAGCGTGGGAGCCGGAGGAGGAAGAGGAGGCTGCGAGGTGACCTGGGACCCCGGGCTCAGAAAAGCCTGGATGACCTGTGGGTGCTGACCCCAACCCTTCTCTGGCTGGGATTTCACTGGGAAAATCCAGTGATGTGTGCTGGGTCCTTGGCCAGGAGTGCCTGAATGCTCCTGGGTACCTTCCACAGCCACTCGGACACAGGAGTGCTGATGGTGAAGGTCCTGCGTGCCACGGGGCTGCACGATCCCATTCTGCCCCACCGAGACCCGGGGGCGAAGGTGAGACCTGGAGGGTCACTGTGTCCTCGTGGTTAATAAGTGTGGAGTTTTCCAGCCTGACGTGACCAAACACAGAAACTTGGGGCTCGTGGAGGAGATGGAGGGGCTCCGAAACAAAGAGTCTTTCAGGCCACCGAATGCAGAATGGACCCAGAGGACAAATCGAATTTACAGGCATAGCTTAGATTGGGAGATATGCTTGGAAAGCCAATTTGTTTCATTTTATAGGCTTGAAAGGTTCTAAGTCAGGGCTCCCTGTATGGTTTGAATTAGGTTTGGATGGCAGTTTTCTGGAAAGCTAAATCTGGAGAGGTTTTCACTCAGGGCATTTGTAATCGAGCAGGGGCCATCTAGCATTTCTGCAGAGCTTTCAGATAGAATATTCCATGTCTACCCAAAGATGGAGCTTCAACATGGTTAAGAAAATGATGGGTACCTGAAGATGGAGGTATATCTCTCTTGCATTAAATACTTAGAAGTAAAATTTCACATCTATCAACAGAGGAAGCGGTAATTTCAAAGGGTGCTGCTTTAAACCACACTGCCATCATGGTTCTGGCATTTTACCCCTCCCGGGGACGGGGCTGCTCTGCTGCCCACGCAGATGGGGGGTTCCCGGCATGCTCCATCCCAAGGGACCCACTGCATCTCATATGTCGGCATGACCCACATGCAGACCTGGTGGTGGCTCATGGTTGTTTGGTCTCCACCATCTTCCCTGAGTCCCCTTGAGCCTGGCAGCGTTCCCTCCTCCCGTCACCTGCAAGGAAGGACAGCCCTGGAAGGGGACACAGCATTTTGGGGGTGATCTGAACAGGGCTTGACCACAGGGCTTGGAGCTGGCGGGTCCATGTCCTGAGAGCAGCAGTCCTGGCTCAGGAAACTCACAGAGATGCTCCCAGCACCCTTCCCGAGCCCAGACCGCCTGCATCTCCATCTCTGCTGCTCCTGGGCTGGTGGGGATCCATCTCACCCTTTCTCCATGGTGAGGAGCTACCAGGGCTCCCAACCCCCTGAGCTCTGGGGTGCATTTTGTGCTCCAGGAGCCGAAAGCAGTGGGAGGACCATTTCAGGAGAGGGATAAGCCCCTGGCTCCCACTGCTGCACTGAGCTGCCAGAAAAGTTCCCCGGGAAGTAGCACAATCTTTGTTTGGTCATTAAAGCAGAAAAAGAGAGAGGGAATCTTAGGAAATGCTTGAAACGATTAGGTGATCTTAACTCTAAGGAGCTAAACAAATGCAAAGCAATTCCCCCCCCCAGCCTCTCGTGCTGCTGTAGAATGTAATCTCATTTCTAAACACACAATTACAGAAAATAAAAAGAAAAGAAAAGAATAATTAATTTCTGCTTCCTCATGCAAATCCTCTGACCAATCATTTAGGGATCAGGGGCAATTCAGCTTCTTGTGCAAATTCCAAACTGAAGGCCTGAAAAAAGCAAGTGAATGGATTTACTTTTCTAAGAACCAGAATTAACAAAGGTTCCATTTTCCATGGTTATGTGCCTGGCCAGACAGCCCTTGCTGACAAGCTCTCAAAAAACATGTGTTGGCCTGTTGAAAAGGCCCCAGTGTTGACTGACAGACAATTGAAGTGACAAATTGTTTCATTGTACTTGGCAGGGAGAGCGCTGTATTAGATAATTATGGCGAGGAGGGAAGCGACAGGTCACAGGTCAGAAGACACGTCTGACCCTGTTTTCTGAAAGCCCTGAAAGGAGCCCGCGCCCGGGAGAGCAGCGTGACGCTGCTGGCGCTTTCTCTTCCCCTTGCGATGATTAAGAGCTAACGAAGATGGAGCGGGGCCGGGATGGCTCCTGGTTTGCCCTGCTCCTGGCTCTGGGGGAGTGGGTGCTGGGGTTTGGTGGTGGTTCGGTGCCTGATGCTGGGAAGATGAGCTCTGCTGTGGTGCCCGTGCCCCTTGATGGCTCCCACGGTGCCCAGCAGGTCCCATGGACCCAGCGATGTCTGTGGTGCCGTGGTCCTGGTGATGGCTGCGGTGCCGTGGTCCTGGCAATGGTTGTGGTGCCATGGCCCCAGCGATGGCTGCATCCCACCGCAGTGCCAGCTTTGGGGTCAGCAGAGGTGGAAAGGCGAGGGTCCCAGGGGAAAGAAAACAGAAAGCAAGGTGTAAAACAGCTGAAATGGGCTGAGAAATGTGGCTCTTGGCGCTGTGGCCTCACCACTGCACCTCAGCCCCTTCGCTTTGGGACAGTGGTTTCAGCATCTTGAGGTGCAGCATCTCCCCAGGCGGGTATGGCTGCACTCAGCAATGGCTGCAGCCAAGATGCCATTAACATCCCTTTAATTGGGGGTAACAGCTGCCTTGGTCTGTGCTTTGCCCCGGTGCTCCCTGGCTCAGCCCGGTGTCAGTGTTGGCCAGTGCTTGGTAAAGGTACTGGACAATCCTTAGCATCCTGGCAGCTCCATGTCTTAAACCAGCAGCAAAATGCCTGACGTCCAGCCCCAAGTCCTGTCCCAAGGGTCCTGGGCACCAGCACCCTCCTCGCACAGCTCAGCCCAGCGCGGCAGGGACTGGCTTCTTGCTGGCTGAAACAGAGCACAGCTAATAATTACTGAAGCCTCTCTCCCACCATAGAAATAAAATATGGCATGGAATCACAGCACAGCTACTCCATTGAGAGCGCTGCTCAACTGAGTAATACCAATAATTCAAAACAGATGAGCCAAAGGCTGGAACACTGTGGACCCAGTATCCCCATCTGCCCTGACCCCTGGAACTCGCTGAAAGTTACCTTGAGACTCGCCAGAGCTCTTTGTAACTTCTGTGAGGGTTATTTATTGCAAAGTCATAAATATTTGTTATGGATTTTCTCCATCAATCTACAAAATGAATTAGGTTAGAAAAAATTTATGTACTTGGATTTTGGGCATGTGTTTCTGAGGCAAGGGAGAAAAAGTGGGATCTCCATTGTGCAGAGGACAGGCTGCTGCCGAGCTCTGGGCTCTGCTGCCTGTGTTAATTAATTCCCTTCCGCAAACGGTTTAAAATGCACAGTACAGTTGAGAAGGGGGGGAGGGAGGGAAGAGGTTCGTCTTTAAATCTCTCTTAAAATCTTCCATAAAATTATTTATGGGGGAAGGAAAAGTCTATTTCCCTCTCCTCACTCCCGGATGCCCTGCCAGCCCATTAAAAAGCTGAAATTCAGGGGCTGTTGTGCCCCAGAAAATCAGCCTCAAGCCAACGTCTCCCAGTCTCCCTCAGAAGCTGGACACCAGCACCAGCTGGGGGCCGTGGGGATGGGGGGATGCTCAGCCTCCTCCCTCCCCACCCCAGGGCACGCTGCCTGGGGTGAAGCCACCGTGTTTTCCCACCCCTTAAAGAGAGGACGTGGGAGTAGGGCTGCTCCTGCCCTGTGGGCACTCTTCTGTTGAATTAGAAAGTTTTTATTCAGGAAAGTGCTTCAGCACGGCCATAACCTCAAGGATGCTCGGAAGCTGCAGAGATTCAGAGTTTGCAACAAAATGGCAGCCACCATGTACCAGAGCTGCTTTTTCATGTGCTAATGTGAAGTGAAATACACTTCTGTGTTTTTTTTCTCTTCAGGACTCAGGGGCTCTGTTTCTTCCTTGCGTTAGTTTTACAGGAACCCCAGAAAATCCCAGAAGACCCCACAGGATCCCACAAATCATGCCGACACTTTTAAGCTGTTTGCACTCAGGCTAATGAGCTGCTATTTTAAGAGGTTATTGCTATCAATTAAATCTGACTGCTTTTCTTGTTGTTGTTGTTTTAAAATTGTTTGTAGCAGCTGTGCTTGTCCTGTATGCAGTTTCTACAAACCCAGGAGAGAACCTGCCTCATTTTTCTGTGCTGGCTTTTTCTGGTCCCCAGATCTCCCAGTGTTCCCTGTGAACACTGACTGGGATGAGGAGCAGGCGTTTTGCCTGCAGGAGTGGCCCGGGGTGGCTGGAAGGGGAATAAATGCTCCTTCAGGGTTCTCCCCAGGCTGCGTTCCCTGGGTCGTGGTTCACAAGGGAATGTCAGTGGGGAACTTGCCCTTGCCTCCTGGGTCTCCTTTTACAAGTTGGCCCATGGTCTCCCCTCCTTGGCCATCGCTCTGTGGAGATTCACAGAATTACTGCATCAAGGAATGGCTGTGGTGGGCAGGGACCTCTGGAGACCATCCAGTCCAACCCCCTGCCAGAATGGGGTCACCCAGAGCAGGTTGGACAGGAACATGTCCAGGCAAGTTTGGAATCTCTCTGGAGAAGGAGACTCCACCACCTCCCTGGGCAGCGTGTCCCAGCGCTCCACTAGTGGTCCCTGCTCCCTCATTTTGCTCAAATTCCCACCGGGAGCACAGGATCCTGCACCTCTCTCCAGCTGCTGCAGTGTGACTGACCACAGGGGACATGGCAGCCCCTGTGTCCTCCCACATGGGCACTGAGTCCTGCTCTCCCATGTCTGTCTGTCTGTCCAAATGCAGAAAAGGTCTGCATGAATGAGCTGATCGAGCTTTGTTTCTGCTCCTGTGGCTTGGCCTTTACCCTTTGGCCTTTGCCCAGCTCCGTGGCTAGGGGATGAAGGGTTTGGCCACAGATCACTGCACAGCTGGCCAGATGTTCTCTCAGAAGCACAATAAGCCATGGCAGGGGCTTGTGTCTCCTCCCACTCCCTGGCCCCAGGCGCTGGTAATGCTTGGTAAAACACCAAACACCTCCTTGCATTTTTCCCCTGATGAGAGGGAGGAATGGATCCCGTGTGTGGGTACCGCTCGGTGGACATGGCAGCTCCCAGCCTCTGTGGGGGGATGCTGCCAGGGCTGCTGGTGCTGGCAGGACCTCAGGGTGTGTGGCTCAGCTCTTGCAGGGCTGCAGAGAAGAGCTCTCCTCTTGGGTCTGGCTTCATCCAGGACCTTTACCTCTGGGGTCTGCAGTGTCTCCAGTTTCAGGGTTACTCTCTCAATGCTTTTGCAGGAGCTGGGCACATCCTGCAGCTGGTGCTGGTAAATGCCTGCTGTCTGTGCAGCTTGCTGGAAGGCAGCTGACACGCTGGGGAAGGCGTCCCGATTGCCTTCTCTCCTGGGACCATACCCCCAGGAGGAAACAGCCTCCTATCACATTCCTTGCCAGTTGTGTCTCATCTGGGACCTTCCCGTGCAGTGACACCGCTTTCCTGGCTGGCAGGGGAGGAATGGATCAGCCAGGTGTGCAAGAGACCCGGGTGTAGCATCCAATGGCATCCATATGGCAGTGACAGCCCGGACGACACATGAAATCTGGGTCCAGGCATGGCAGATGCTGGGGCACATGTGGGGCTGGCAGAGGCTGCAGAAAAGGGGGTCTGGAGCAGATGATTTGGTGCTGGGTAACATGGTAGAGGAAAAAGTTGACAGAGGGAGCATGACACCAGGAGCTATTTGTTCAATCAATGATTTACCAGATGTGTACACTGTACTAAAGGCTTGTAAACATACTTTAATGGCCAGCTGTAAATCCAGGCAGTAGCCGTGCCAGCTTCATCTCCATCAGACGTGTTTTAGGAACAGCAGTGTAAGGACTCTGAATCACTTTGTTATAGGCTCTGTCAGCTCTGAAATTGTGCATGTAAATCAAAGAACCAAAGTCTTCAGGTCAAAATTATTTGAATGTCAAGAAAGGTTTTATGACCAGCAGCTTTTCCTTTTCTGGGTCCCCCCACAGCCTCTTGTCCTCCATAAACGGCATCTCTAGAACATCGGTTTCCATCCCCGCGCCGGGAGTGCGTGGCTCTGTTTTCACTGACTATGTTGGGAGTCTCTTTTGTTAATCACTGAAGCAAAGCATCATTAGTGAGAAGTGCAGAGTGTACACAAAGAGGAACTTGCCAAATCACTAATAAGCAGAAACTCCATCCATCTTAATGAGACAGGTTAAGAAAATAGCAACCTAGAATACACACAATGGAGGCTTTCCAGGCTGTTTGTTCACGTTAGGAAGTTCTTCGGAACTCCATCCCCGGTGCTGCTCAGAGATGGTCGCGCCGTTTCCAAACCACGGGCTGCTTATGCTCTTGCAAATCATCGAGCATGAAAAAGATAAATAAATAACTGGACGGGAGGCTTAAAAATTTATTAGAGGGAAGACAAATATCTGGTGCCCATATGGGAAGACAAATGTCTGGTGCTGGTGTGTGGTGCTGGTGTGTGGTGCTGGTGTGTGGTGCCGGTGTGTGGTGCTGGTGAGGCAGCACCCAGCAGGGGCAACCAGTGCTCCCAGGGTGCTCCACTTTGTGTTCTGGACACCTGCAACAGAGCCACCCGCTCTGGGAAGAAGCTTCCATCTGTGGAAAGTCAGGGAAAAATGACCAACACATGTTTTCTGGGTTTGGTCATGAAAGGTCCAAAGAAGAACTCCCAGAAACCCCAGCCATTGGCTTTCCTTTGAGGCCGAGAGAGCGGGTGGGCCCTCAGAGCCCCTGGATAACTCATGAGTGTTCATGTACTTGCCCGGTAACCGATGTGGGTGCCTCTTAAGGAGCCTGTGGTCCCCCTGGGGTTTGCTCTGCATGGTCTGCAGGGCCGAAGGAAGAGCTGTGATGGGCTGGTCCCTCTGGGATTGCTGCTGATGCTGCAGATCTCAGCACTGGAGAGGACCCCTCTGCCGGCAGCTGCTGCCCAGTGGCCACTTGCAGGGCAGATCTTGGGGATCTCTGATGATTTCAGGGTGCAGTAGTTGGTTCCTCAGACAGGGGATTGCTCCAGAGCAGCAATGCAAGGAGATGTTTCCCTGTGGTGGGCAGGTCTCCAGCTCCCCTCCTTCGGGGTCCCCACCAAAGCAGCCAAGGGTCTCTGTGTGCCCATTCACTGTGGGGCTGCTCCTGGGCTGAGCCCCCATCGCATCACCCCGGGGGTGTGATTTATAGCTCCTGGGTGATTTGCAGCCCTTCCCTGGGCTTCTCTGGCAACACAGAGAGGTTTGCACACCCAGGGAGGTGCCTGCACACCTGGGTTCCCCGGCCATGTCTCCCTTTGTGGGGAAGGAATGACTTGCAGCGCATTTTTTCACGCAAGCAGCTCAGCTCCTGGCTGTTTTATTGAACACCAGCACTTGCTGCATGTTATTCAGGCAAACTTTATATAAGGCACAGAGCCTGCACCTGGTCCAGGGCAAAGCTGAGCCTCATAGAGAAGAATGTGCTGTAATGCAGCAAGTTATTACAGGATAAATATTTATAAGCCCCTGTAAATATTTGCCACCAGTTCCCGCCTGGGACTAGGGGCAGGCGGTCAGAGCTTCAGCCGTGCTGAAGGCATTAGATCTTGTAGTTCTTTATATGTTATCTCAGCTAGTAAACCCTTTGTTGATTGTGTTTAGCTATAGCATTTAATGGTGCTAATTTCACACTAACAGGAGACATCGGCTGGAATTGTTGTGTGCCTTGATCCTGGACCGGCCCTTGGTGTGAGCATCCCCTGCAGTGCAGGAGTGATGGGCACCGGGCTGGGGTGGTGGAGGGGGTCCCCAGCTGCGAAACCTCCCCATGGGGTGAGGGAGGGCTTCTGGCTGCATTGGTGTCATTGGAACCTTGGAGATACCTGCTAAGAGCACCAGAGAACAAACATGACAAAACCAACATCCTCCTGGGCAGCCCACGGGGGCTATTGTCTCCCAGCTGCCTGGAGGGGGCTCTAATCTAAAGCAAATAACCCTGGGGGTGTCCAGGAGCTGCAGGAGGTGACATGGTGGATACCCATGTAGGGACATGGGGGATGGGCTGCCCCCACCAGCATTTTCTGTCCCTTCCTTGGTGGGGGCTAGGGCACATGGGGCCAGGCAAGCCCTGGCTCCCAGCTGGTAGTCCTCCTGTGGCCCCGCTTGGGTGCCCGTGTCTGGCCAGTCCCAGCGCCCCCGTCACTGCTGCCTCTGCTGGGGCTGGGACGGGGCTCGGCAGCGGTGGGAAACCATGGAAGAAATGCCAGGGCAGGCAAGGCCATGACTCCTCCATGCCCTCAAACGCAGCAGTAAAACAATGGGCCCTGGGCAATAGCGCTTGCTGGATTGTTGCACGGGACTATTTGGGGGCTCCACTTTGCTGCTCATGCACGAAAGCCAGTCATTTGGCAAAAATCAGCTCAGTTAGCAGCCATTGTTCGTAAAGAGCCCAGGGCTGAATGGGCTCAGGGCTAATATATTCTATTATCCCATGTCTGTTGGTTTCCCCAGGGCAGCCTGGAGGGAAATGCACATTCCAGCACTGGGCGCTGGGGCAGGGCAGAGCATGGCCACTGGTCCTGCCCGGTGGGCAAGCAGGCTGGGGGGGCTGGAAGGGGCAGGAGGGCACTGCTGATGGCAGAGGTGGGTGCCAGCAACACATCCCTTCGAGGGGATGTGGCGCAGGGCAGCCATGGTGAGCAGGGGAGGGCTGCGGTGGGGCCAGAGCGCACGGGGCCGCAGGCTGCAGGGACGGACAATGGAGCCAGGAATAAGCACGGTTAATTGGGCTGGACTTTTCAAAGGGTGAGAGAGGACGGAGGACAGCCAAAAGCGTGCATGTTGCAAAGCATCTCGTTATCCACTAAGAATATGCTAGCCCCCGTGGGAGAGGCAGCAATAAATGGCTATAAAGCAAAGTTAAACGTTGACATTAGAGACTGTGCAGAGACTTAAGAAGCAGTGGGCTACATAATTATGAACGGAAATGGCTGCACAGGCTTCACTCAGAAGAGTTAATGCCCAATTTGGAAGGGGTTTGTTGGAAGAGCAGCCCTTCTTGGACAGCTGCTATTTAAGAGGACTTATATAGTGTATTAAGCAATTTCGTGGTCTAGACCAGAGCTGTTGCCTTTTTTTTTTCTTATTTCTTTTCTCTTTTCTTTTCTTTTCTTTTCTTTTCTTTTCTTTTCTTTTCTTTTCTTTTCTTTTCGGATGTTTTTCTGGACATTTCTATTTCAGTTTACAATTCACTCCTAGATCCCTGTACAGGTGATCCCTGCTGCGGTGAATGTGGGTATCAAAAGCAGAAGAGAAGGGAGCCAGCAAAGACCTTCCCTGGGCTGAATCTGAGACCAGTCCATGCGTTGAGTATGGATGGATTGAGCGGTCAGGGATGCCCTGCAGGTCCCCGCTGGGATGAAGGGCAGTGATGGGGCAGCTGCCCTCAGGGACTCCATATGGTGTGTCAGGGCTGCAGCCAGCCCAGTAACTAGCGAGGGATGCTCTGGGTATGGGGTGGCCCCATCTCTGGATTGACCAAGACAGGACATTTACCTTGGGATCTGCTGAGCTGGCGATAACCAGGATCCCGACAGTAATTTTGTTTTTTAATCACAGTTTTACTGATGTTGCTTTTGGAGAGATCCCCAACTTTTGAACAAAAGTTTCCCAAGTCCCTGACTTCCCTGCCTGGCTGTGGCATTTCTCTCACACCTCTCAGCCAGGAATAGAAAGATTACAGCAATGCCAAGTAAAACACGGCCATTGCCACTCTGAAAATGGAGCAGCTCTAAGACTTCCTTATGATCTTGCAGTAGAGAATGGAGAATTACTGGCACAATTTGGTTCTGAGCACCCCAGAAGAGAAGGGGTCACGTTCTGGGCCAGAGGCTTGTACCTGAGGATGTAACACTTGGGTGCAAATAAAGATTCCTGAGGGAAATTCATCCCAACGTCCCTTGAACAGCTCAGTGCCCTGTTCTCTACACCACATTATAGCACGACACTGGGACAACGCTGTATTTTCTACATTCTCAAAACCAAGATGTTTCACTGTTTCCAAATTGGTTTGGTAAAAGCAATTCTAGGCTGCTAGATTTTCTCTAGGGATGAGAAGTCCATTTTACAGCTGTTTCTTGGTGCAAACAGTGATCAGTGCTTTGCTCCTGAGCCCAAGCAGCAGGAGAGGGCCCGCTCCATCCAATTGCCTCTTTCATTCAGCTCCTGGTACCTTACAGTGAAGATTTCTCTTGTTTACTGCTGAATTCTCCACTTCATTAGCAGCACTAACTGGCTTCTCTCTTCTGTTGGCCCTCAGGTGAAAGTGGCTCTTTCACGCTTCCAGGCTGAAGAGCCTCTTCCGTTTACCTCTCAGTGAGGTGTAGTTCCTGTGTTAAATAGCACAAGCTGTTTGAGCCAGAGGTAGTGGGGGTAATGGGAGCTTTGTGCGAGTCCGGAGGAGAGAGCTCAGGAGACTCCATCGGACGTGGACACAGGGGCACAGGGATGACAGAGCTGCTCGATGGCCATACACTGGATGGCAGGTCTGTGGCAGACAGTGCCATGGGTCTGCTTTACCCACGCTGTGGGTCTGCTTTACCCGTGCCCCTTTTCCTTGCAAGGGGAGATGAGGGACTGGCCCTGCTGCTGGCAAACAGTGGATGCTGCTGTTGCATGGCTTCTGCTTCCCTGGCAGGGCTGGAGCCAGGTTTCCCAGGTGCGATACCTCTTTAAGAAACAGACCAACTCTTTCACTCTCCTGGTTTGTTTTTGTTTTTCTTTTTTTTTTTTTTTTCAAATACCATCATTTTCATTGGAATTTGTCCACAGGGAAATGAGGTCTGCATGCTCCAGTCCAGGTTCTCAGAAACATCTGCACCATGGATGGGCATGGGTGCTCAGCAACGCCTGGGCCTCCCAGGGCTGCCCGGGGCCACCCCTGCCACAGACCGGGGGGTCTCCCGGTGCCCCCGAGACCGCCCACGGCACCTTCCCGGCCCCCATCCGGGGCTCGGCCGCCCCGCTTCCTCTGCAGGTGGCGGGGGGACGCCCCCGCTCCGCCGCCGAGGCGAACCGGGATGCGCAGCGCCGTCGGGGCTGCGCCGGGCGCCGTCCTGCACCCCGTGGAGTCACAACGGGAGGCGCACGGCCGCCCGGCCCGGCCCCGACGGCGCCGCGGCTCGGCCCCGCTCAGCCGGGACCCCGGGACGGCGGGGTCCCGGCGGAGCAGGGCCGAGTCGCGGCGCCGTCGGGGCCGGCCCGGACGGCACGGGGGGAGGGGCGGTCCGCTCCGGAGCGGGGCGTAATTGGCTGCCGGGACGTCTGATTGACGGGCGAGTGGCGGGCGGCGCCGCGCTGATTGGCTGCCGGGGGCGCACAAACCCGCGGCGCGGGGCGGTGGGGCCAGAGCGGGGCCGGGGCCGGGGCGGTGGAGGAGGCGGCGGCAGCGGCAGCAGCAGCGGGGCGGGCGTTCGTTCGTTCGTTCGATCGGGGCGGCTGCCGGTAGCGGGCACCGAGTAGTGCTGGGGGGCACCGGGTAGGGTGCAGCGGAGGGCGCCGTGGGGAGAGCGCTCGGGGGCGGCGGGGAGCGCCGTCGGGGCCGCCGCCGTCGGCGGGCGCGGCGATGGGCAGCGTGCGGGGGCCCCGCGGGGGCGGCTTGCGGGCGCTGGTGTCACTAGCCGCCGGGCTGCTGGCCTGCGGCGGGGCCAGTGAGTACGACTATGTGAGCTACCAGTCCGACCTGGGCCCCTACCCCGGCGGGCGCTTTTACGCCAAGCCCCACCAGTGCGTGGCCATCCCCGCCGACCTGCGGCTCTGCCACAGCGTGGGCTACGACAAGATGGTGCTGCCCAACCTGCTGGACCACGAGACCATGGCGGAGGTGAAGCACCAGGCCAGCAGCTGGGTGCCGCTGCTCAACAAGAACTGCCACATGGGCACCCAGGTCTTCCTCTGCTCCCTCTTTGCCCCTGTCTGCCTGGACCGGCCGGTCTATCCCTGCCGCTGGCTCTGCGAGGCCGTGCGTGACTCCTGCGAGCCCGTCATGCAGTTCTTTGGCTTCTTCTGGCCCGAGATGCTCAAGTGTGACCAGTTTCCCCAGGACGATGTCTGCATTGCCATGACGGCTCCCAACGCCACTGAGGTCTCCAGGCCCAAAGGTACGGTGTGACCAGTGCTCCAGCCCTGCTCCCAGCCCTTTCCTCTCAGCTGATGGGGCAGGCGTTAGCCCCTGAGGGGCTGTGTGGGGCTGAGAGCGTTCCCACAGCAGGAGGCTCACATGAGCTCTGCTTCTCGGCAGCAAAACTCCAGCCTCTGGGTGCTCTGTGAGCGCTCCTGTCCCGAGGAAGGTGGGACGTCCTGCCAGCTCCATTGCAGGGGGCACGGTGGGTGCGTGGCTGCTCAGACCCCACTGGGCTCCAGCCCCTGATGGACCAGGGCTTGACCTTCCATCCTCCAGGTCCTGCACTGCCCTGGCTCTGGCCAAGCCTGGCTACTGTCGGGCCGTTCTTGGTGGCAACAGGACACGTGGTCCCCATGGCAGAAAGTGCTGTCTGACCGGAGTAAACGGTGACAGTAATCCAGGGGGGCATCCCGGGGGAGTACCTTGCTTCCCGAGCCGTCCTAGGGGAGAACTGGGCAGCTGGGCAGCTGGGTGGAGATCCATCCCTGCCGGTTGGGCAGGGATGACGGTTGGACAAGATGATCTTTAAGGTCCCTTCCAACCTAGAAGATTCTGTGATTCTGCCCTCCCAGGTGCTGGCGAGGGGACAGGAGGAATGTCAAGGAATGACTGGGGAAAGTGGACGTGATTCTTGTTTGTTTTCATGATGTTTGGGAGGTCTCTTTGGTGCCAGACTGGCTTGTATGTGCGAGTTGCAATGAGTCTGTCTTGTTGCAGAAAACTTTTAAAAGAAATAAATATCCTGGTGTCGCTTCGGCATCCTGCCTTGGGGTGCTTTGAGAGGGGGATATTTGTAGAGGGAGAAGGCAGGGGACTAGAAAAGTGCAGCACTTTCCTGTCCGGAGCCTCGTTCCAAGGGAGTCACGGGGGTACATGGTGTGGGTGCTCGGGAGGAGCCCCGGGATCGGGAGCCATGCATGGGGCTGACCTGCTGCTGTGGCTTCTGCACTGCTCCGGGACTCGTCGGGAGGGATGGTCGCCCTTTGCCATGGCTGCTCGCCTGCAGGTACCTTTGCAGACAAAGGCTTTACATGGTGCTCAGCAGGGAGCCCTGGCCCAGCCTGCAGGGACAGCGCAGTGTTGTTCCACTCAGCCCAGTGGGACTCGCACTTTGGGGAGACCTTCAGTTATGGGGCAGGAGGGAAGAGTGTCCGGCAGCAGAGGGGTGACACCCCGGGGTGTCCCCGGGAGCCAGTGCAGGGCACAGGGGAGCGATGGGATGGGGCAGTGGGGAGGGAGGATTGAGCTCAACACCTTCTGGAGCCACACAGGGAGCTCTGCCACCCCTTGGCAGGGGTGCCTGGAGGCAGGTGGGGTGTGAAGGCTGTGCCCACCCCGCGGTGAGGTTTGGCTGCTCCCCCTGATGGCAGCACAGCCGTGCTTGTGGCTTTGTTTTCCAGGAAGGCTCAAAAATCATCTGTCCTGTGTGAACCTAGACCCTTGGTCAAGACCGTGGCCACATCCTGTGCTGCGGGTACAAAGGCTGCTGTTATTCCCCAGGGACTTGCAGCCAAGCGTGCTCCTGGTGCAGCTGGGTCTGAGCCGTTGGGGTAGAGCTGCCCCTTCCAAGGTCTGAGGCAGTTTGAGCTGTCTGCAGGTCATTCATTTAGAGACATTAATGACCCTCTGAGGCCTGGGAACAGTCTTCTAGATGAGCAGCATCTTCTGAGTTTTCCCTTGTGCAGTTTAACAGCTCACTTTCTGATCACACCTCGGACCTGTCCTGACAGCAGCATCGGGCTGGGATGTCACTGCTCTCTTTGGGTGCTGCCAACGCATTGGGGCACCATGGTGTCCTTTGCAGGGATTGCTAGAGGGGCTTTGTTGCAGGGGATTACATCAGGTCCTGTTTTGGGGACAGAGAAGCTGCTTCTGCACAAGCTTTAGGGTTTATGAACTTGTTCTTGGAGTGACCCGTAAATGGGAGCTGGGTGAGCACTGCCAGGAAGTATTGCAGCCACTTGGATAAACCCCTGTCTCCTAAATGGCTTCACAAAAATTATGTCTCAAGCACTTTTGAATAAGCAGTTTGTTTGCAAGGATGTTTACAGAAAGTAAGTTTTGAAAATTGTTGTCCAAATGTGACCTCTCTTCATCATTCAGTGGAAAATGGAAAAAATTTAAAAGTTTGAAGTTCCTCACATCCCCCTGGTTGCTTGGAACTGTTTCAGGAGGAAACCCTTGCACGTGCCATAGCTGAGCCCCAGCAGCTGTGGAGGTGTTGGGCTGAGCTCCCCATCCCATTGTGCCAGCTGGGGCACTGCTCCATGAGGGGACGAGCGATCTTGCTAGAAATTCCTTCTTGGAGGTGCAGAGGGCAGCCCCCCTGGTGCTCTGCTCTGGGTGAGATGGCTTTCATGGCCGCAGCAGAGGGATCTGGCATGTGTTCTCCGAGAGTGACCTTCGGAGGGTGAAGCTCCACGAGCCGCGTACGCCATGTGCTGGGACACTCTTAGAGTGGACAGCTTAGAGTGGACAGAGCAGATTTAAAGTTAATTTAAGTTAATTAAACTTAACTGGCTGCTGCCGTAATGTGAATGGATGCAGCCAGGTCTCCTGCTGGCAGGATTTGGGTGGGATCTGTGCATTGTGGCAGCAAAGGCAGGGCTGGACCCAGTGCTTGGTCCCGGTGCAGATGAGGAGTGCCCCTGGCTGAGCACGATGTGCCGTGGCTGTTCAGCTTCTGTCCTGCTGCCAGGTCCTCCCCTTTACCCGGGGCTCTGCCGACGGAGACCCACAGTCCGTGTTTGTCCCGGAGCTGCTTCGGTCTCCGGCCGTGGAGTGTGTTTCCTGTTGATTCAAAGAGGGTCAGGACCCAGCAGTGTCCCCCCTTTTCTCTGGGCACTAATAAGAACAAGCCCTTTCAGTATTTTTCCCCATTAACACCTCGAAATTGGAATTTGTTTCTGCCTCTCAAAGAGCTGACCTGCTGAATTCCTTTCTCCTTAAGCAGGAGGCGGTAAAGCCTGCAGGCCCACAGGATGCATCAGGGGAGTTGCAGATTAATATAGCATTACACATTCCTTCTCCTGCCCCTGGAGTAAGCTGGCTCTAAAGCCAGGCGGTAGAAAATGGTCAGCAAGGACAGATTGAGCTGGAAGCTCAGAGTGGAGCTGTTGATGGCGGGAGATGGACTAGGAGGGCAGGCAGTTTCAGGATATCGCGGCTCCATGGAACAGCAGTTTTCCTGAGGTCAGAGCCGTGCGGGAGCTGTTCGAGCCCCTGATGTTCATGTTCCTGACCTTGGTGCGATGGGGTGCCCCGTAGGAGAGAAGCATTTCCCATCCCCTCAGCATGGGGCAGTGTCCCCTGGCAGCCCTGCAGGCATGTCCATGCTGCAATGGGGTGGGGATGGAGGATGCTTCCCACATGTGGAGCTGCTCGGGTGCCTGTGTCCACTGGCCAGGCCACGGGGGTCCCAGCAGAGGGTGACAGTGATGTGCGGGGGCTTCACTGGCAGGCGAGGCTGCTGCAGGTGAGGTGGTGGGCCGTGGGCAGCACTAGCCCTGCTCAGGACATCGTGGAGCTGCAGGGAACCAGCTTCTCTGTGGTGAGAGGCGCATTGGTGGGACACACCTGCAGCACAGTGGGCAGACATGTGCCGTGCCACCGGTGGGAGGGATGGCTGCTGGTGGGGGTCCCTGCTGGGAAGGGGTCCCTGCCACCCCGGGTGTGCTAGAGCCTTACCAGGGGCTGCAGTAGCACAGCTAAAACAAAGCCTGGGATTTCACCAGGGAACAATGAGTCTTATTTTCCATTTTGTTTTTTTTTTTTCCCTTCGATTGCCTGGAAAGCTCAGGAGGTAGCCGCAGCCGTGGCTGCCACGTTGTTTGTCTGGCCCATGTAACTTGGCCAGTCTCCTCCTGTGCACTTGGGCTGCTGAGGCATGTGGAAGGCTTTTCCCGCTGGGATGTGGGGAGATGAGGGATGGCAGGTACCCCCTCGTGTCCCTGAGGGTGGTCTTCAGCGCAGTAACCAACTCTTGGCACTGCAGCGGGGAGAGACCGCTGGGCTGTCACCCTCCTGCCAGCATCCCCCCTCCCTCAACACGAGCTCATTAAATGCACAGCCTGGATGGAAATATTATGAATGCTGATTTTAAAAATACATCACTGGGGATGTCATCGTGTCCCCAAAGGCTCCTGTCAGTGTCACTCTAAGTTAATTCAGTAAAAGTGGCAATTGCATGTTAGGTTTTCAGAAGAGGGAGTTGGGCAGGTGATGGGGGGCTCTCACGGGTACCAAGGGACCGGTAGTGGGGCTGTGAAGGCATCTGCTGGGTGCTGTGAAGGTCGCCGTGTGAATGGCACATTGGGGTGATGGGAGGACCAATCGCTCTGCATGTGTGATTAATAAAGACACGGTGCCTGACCCCAGGAATTAGCGTTTGGCAGAGAACAGGTTTGGGGGAATGAGAGGGGAAGAACAAGCCATGGAAATCAAATGTCTCGCTTGAAATCCCGTGGGGCGTCTGTGACTGAGGAGACTCCACTCTGTGGTGGGCGTGGGTCGACGCTGTGCCTCTCTCCCCAGCCGTTCTGTCTCTGCACCCCTCTCTCTGGGACACCCCTCTGTTTTTTCTGTTCCCAACACTGTGGGTTTTGCTGGCCCGGCTGAGGGCTGGAAGGGGCGAGAGCTCCGTCTGCACGCAGGGACCGGCAGATGTTCTGCTGCAGCACCATCCCTGAGAATAACTCCCTTGTGTGGGAAAGAGCCCTCCGTCCTGCTGGACCGGGAACAGAAGCAGCATCTCCCCGCTCAATAAATTCATCCACCAGTAGCACAGATCTGTGTCTGTGCTGCTGGGTGGTCTCTGCTCCGGCTGGAGACAGGAACCTGGAAACAGATTTTTATTCTCTGGGTGAAGTGAGCTTTCCTCCCAGGATGGATCCCGATGAAATGGTCTGGTCTGGCGTTTCCCGAGAGGAGGATGTCAGCTGGTGAGCAGAGCTGGCTCTCCTCCGTTGGAGCCACAAGCTGCCCCACAGGCTGTAGCTGGGCCGAAAACAAAAAAAGAGATGATGTTTGCTCTCAGGATCATGCTGGAGGGTCTTCTGGAGGGGAACAGCACACGCAAGAGGTGTGAAGGTCCCTCACCAAACAGTGCTCTGGGCAGGGTAGGATGGAGGCAAGCGAGGGGTTCACCATGTGATGCCTGGGCAGCCTGCGAGGTGGTCCCCGGCACCGAGGGGGGCTGTGACCCCCCTGCCCAGCTCTGGGGCAGCCCCTGGGCACTTTCCTCCTGCCGCACCAGGTTTGGCCACCGTGTGCCCACCTTGGCATGCCGCGGGGAGGGAGCATCCCTGGGCTGCGGGCCATGCCCTGCGGCAAGTGGCTGCCCTCAGCTGAGTGCCTGGCACTGGAAACCCCTCTCCTTGCCAGCCCTGTCCTCCTGCTCTTGGCAGCTGCCTGCCCCTGCCCGTGCTGGCCTCGGGGCCACCAGCAGCGCTGGCAGGAAGCCACTGGTGGCCAGCACTGCCCTCTGATCTGGTGGATGACTCCTGACCCCCAGCAGGGTGTTGTCCCTTGGGGCTGGGACCCCATGGCAGGGTGCCCGGTGTGTGCCCCCTTCGAGGGCAGCCAGCTCTGTGGTGCTCCTCAAGCTGGCTCCTCACCACCTCTTCTCTCCTCTTGCCAGGAACGACTGTGTGTCCCCCTTGCGACAATGAGATGAAGTCGGAGGCCATCGTGGAGCACCTGTGTGCCAGCGAGTTTGGTAAGGAGGGGTGCTGGGGTCACCATGGCTCCCGTGTGGGACCACTGCATTTCCCTGCCCGCCCCCAGAGCCGTGTGGCCAGCGGTGTGGCTGGTGTGGCCACATCACCCGCGGGCCTTCCCTGAGGCTGGGCCTCTAGATGTCAGTGTCGGCGCGCGGAGGCGGGTGGTGGGACCGGGTGGGATGGGATGTGTCCAGCTCCTGATGCCGAGCGTGACGGGTGGCCGTGCCTGCGCTCCCCATCACCCTGGCCATGGTGTGGTGGTCCTGAGTGTCTCTCCTTTCCTGCCTGCTGAAACGCTGCGGGATGGGGCCCTGCTGCTGCCACCAGCCCCAGCTGCCAGCACAACCAGGTGTCAGTCTGGAGATGGGGCAGAAGTGGCAGTGCCTCTTCTTTGGTGATCTCAAGGGCATTTGTGACTCAACCCTGGTGTTCCCTCCCATGCTCTTGTCTTGCGTGGTCCCCTTCAAAGGGTATGCTTCTCCAGGGACAGATGGCTCCCATATGGGTTCCCCCATGTGGGATCCCCCTGCTCCATCACGGGCTCTCCACAGGGTCACAGCCTCCTTCGGGCATCCCCCTGCTCTGGCGTGGGGTCCAGCACGAGCCACAGGGGGATCTCTGCTTTATCATGGACCTCCATGGGCTGCAGGGGAGTCTGCTCTGGTGCCTGAAGCACCTCCTGCCCTCCCTCCTCACTGACCCTGGGGTCTGCAGGGCTGTTCCTCTCAAAAACTCTCACTTCTCTCTCCAGCTGCATTTGCTGTTTGCAATTGCAGGATGGACCCTTTTTCTGGTTGCAGTCATGCAGGAGCAAAGCAGCTTCTTCCTTCCCCCAGACTGCTTGTACTGCTGGGTTTCTTTTTAGCAAAGTTATGCTGCTCTTGTCAAGTCCAGGTGTAACAACCCAAAGACAGCCCTTGTCTAGCTGGGGCCAAGCAGTGAGCTTAAATAATGCAGAGCTACTTGAAAGCTGTGTCCTAAATATATTATGACTGAGTGAGTGAGTCAGACAATCATAGGTAAACAGACCTTCATTTAGAGAAAGTATCACAGGGAAAAATATTAGCTTTTTCAGATCAAACCCAGAATTAACTGGTTTTGACATCCTTGCTGGTGTATGTAACTTTCCCGGAAGGTTATTAAAGGCGTATTGAACAAGGTGTACATTCCTCGGGGATTAGCACTTGAATGTGCCCTGTGCCAGAGTGCGCTATGCAAACCCAAACCTGCTCTGCATGCCAGCGTATTACCCTTTCTGCTGGAAATGAATTCTCCCCTCTCCTGCAGGTATGGAATGCAAAAAGTCCTAAGTTCAGCACAGACTTTTTCTAATAGGGAAAAGCATCAACAGGAACACCCCTTTAATAGTTTCCCAGGAATGTGCATGCTTCCATCAGGGTTGGGTAAGGGGGCACCAATCCTGCACAGAGCCCAGCCGGGGAGGGGGGGTGTGCTGCTCTCCCAGCTGTTGGGCTGAGCGCTCGGATGGGTGAGACAGAGAGCCCCGAGCTGTGTCCCACACAGGCATGAGATGACACATGGGACCTGCCCCTCTCCCAGTGCATCCCTGGGGACAGACTGCAGGGACCTTCCTGTCCCTTGGGGAAGGAGTGAGTAGGTCTGGGACCAGTGCCCCTGGTTGGGGCAGGGGCTCTGTGCCCTGGTCTGTGGTGACAGAGGCATCATCCCGGTCTGGGGGCTCTGGGCTTGGGGACCTCTATCCTGGAGGAGCACTGGCCAAGTGGCAGCAGCAGCTCTGTTGCCAGCAGGTCACTGCAATTCCTGTCACCTCCCCGGAGGCACATGAGGAGCATGCTGAGGTGGTGTCCTGCTGGGGGGCAAGTGCTGGGAAAGGAAACCAGAGAGTTTAACCACATGGTTGTCATCAGTCTCTGCCACTAAGTATCCCCTCTGTGCTCTGGGACAGTTACACAACGGGGAGCAGAGGCCAAGCCAGAAGCATTCACAGCCTCAGTGGAGTGGCTTGAGACACTGACTTGCCCACAGGGTAAGTTGGTTATTGAGAAATTTTGTGGTGACAGCATCCAGAGGATGGAAATATTCCTTGTCAGGGCTGCAATGAGTGGGCAGAGTGTGCTACCCTGCACTTGAGAGCAGGGCAGAGATGGGATACGGGTCCTCCCTGTGCCCTGCATGGGAGAGCGGAGCAGAGTTCCCAGGGATGTCCCAGGGGATGGAGAGGAGTCAGTGGAGGAGGCCTCAGCTGCAGGAAGTTTTCTCAAAGCACAGTGCATGGTCCTGGGATCTTTGTTTAGTCTTGGGGGTTACTGTCATGGGGTGAGTTCTCAAGGAGGGCTGTTTATCTGGCACTAAAATAAACTTCTGTCCCTTCAGGCTGAGGTTTCTCATGCACATCCACCAAGGTAAACACTGGCAGCTGACAGGTTACAGACCCTCATCAAAGCTAGGCTCCTACAGTAAATGTTTAAACGAGCGTGTGCTGTGCGGGGCAGCTGTCGGTGGGTCCCACACCAATTCAGTGATGTTCCTGCGGGTTTCACTTGCAGCCCAATGGCTGGGTACAGCCAAGACGTGATGAGCACTGTGCCCATCCCCTGGGAGCGGGACTGCAGGAGTGTGGGGAGGGGGCATCAGTGGGGCTTGGACCCTTGCCCGCGGCACAGAGCAGTGTGGGGGCCGGTCCAGGTATGTGTGAGCTGATGCAGTTTGGGTTTTGGCACATTTCAGGTGTGCGGGGAGATGGATGGGCGGATGGAGGGATGGATGGGTGGGTGGGAGTGTGAGATCACCCTCGGGTGCCCCCACAGCTGCCTCCC
Source organism: Scolopax mira (assembly GCA_004320125.1). Lineage (NCBI taxonomy): Eukaryota > Metazoa > Chordata > Aves > Charadriiformes > Scolopacidae > Scolopax > Scolopax mira. The sequence continues at coordinate 234,850 of BJBW01003488.1, forward strand.
CCAGCCCCCTGGGGCTGCAGCCAGGGTTTATTCCTCAACCCTCGTGCTGGTGGAGCTGGTCCTGGAGTTCATTCCTGTCTCTGTTTCTCTTGGTGATTTTATTTATTGTTTCTGCCCTTTCTCTGGGGTCTGAGGGGCTGAAGGGGCTCCCTGTGCTGGAGACTGCAGTACAATCAATACATGCTGTTTATTTTTCCCCGTGACTGACAGCTCCTTGCCTGCAGCCTTCTCCTGTTACAGCCCTAATGTGTCTTCTGGCAGGTTTCCTCCTCCTGAGTGATTTCTAAAGGAAGGAGCAATGAGGCCGAAGGAACAGCAGAGCTTTCCCTTCTCTCACGTTCCCTTCCCTGCCCCTGAGGTGCTGGCGTGGGGCCCCTGCCTGCGCAGGCAGGAGAGCAACAGGGACGGCTCCCAGGCTCTTACATGTTCAAAAAGGGGGGTTTTAGATGCCTGCACGGCACAGCCACAGTGGTGGCACAATGAGCAGGGGTCCCCCAGTGCAGCACAGTCCTCAGGGACACAGGGAGTGTGCCTGAGCCTGGTGCTGGCATCAGAGGGTGCTTTGCTCCCAGGGACACTCACAGGGTGCTCCTGGTTTGCCTGGGAGACTGCGTTTCCTCTTTGCCTTTGCTGGGAGCGGGACTGGAAAGCTGGAGCTGTAGGGACATGGGTAAGAACTGTTTCAGGTTGTGCTTTGTCAGGCTGGACCCCGACCAGCTTCTTGGGGCCTTTGCTGCACTTGGAGCTGCTGCTGCCAAGAGTAATTTCACTCCAAGAGAGCAAACACTTTCATAGACCCTGTTTCATATTAGCAGAAATAAAAAAAGACATTTTTATATCTCCAGCGCTCCCTACTCTCTCTGCATTAGAGACAGCAGAGCTGTGCTGCCATCTGATAGGAGCTGTTTGTCGTTGGGGCCAAATTTCTGGCTTGGTGTAAGGGGTACCTCCCCCCAGGGCTGGGTCTGACCCTCTGCTGACGGCTGGGGATGGGGCAGCTGAGCATCCAGAGCCACCACGGTCCCTCCTGTGCTTCCGCCCTGGGCATCCTGGTGTTGGGGCAGCCCAGAGGGAAGTGCAGGGTGGCATGGGGATGAGGAGAGGAAGACCTGGGAGGGGATGAGGATGCCCATGCTGGCCTTCTCTCCCTACTCCGATGGTCGCTGATGGCATGGTCCTGCTGGATGGTGCCCTGGGAGAAGGCAGGTCTGGCTGATGCTGCAGTGTTGCGTTGGAAGCAAGGACGCTCGGGGAAAGTGGGTTGTAGCTGATTTTGGTGTTGGCAGCTCCCTGTGGCAGTGGGCAAGGACTGGTGACAGGGTTGGTGCCCGTGCTGGGCTTCTGTCACTGGCTCCTCTGGCCGGCAAAGCACTGGTGAGTGGCTCGTGCCTGGGCAGACATCAGCTTCTTGACAGCAGGGCTGAGTAAGGGCACGTGTGGGTTTAGCACCCGGGAGGATTTCTGCTGCTGTAAACACAACGTGGCCGAGAGCTGCCGAGTCCCAAATTAAATCCTGAAATCTGCCTTTGTTTTGGTTTTTCCCTCCCAGCCTGACTAATGCTTTCACTTGTGTGTTTTCTGGGAAAAACCTTTGAAGTGGGCAGCTGGACGCTGGCTTGTGCTAGGGGTCTCTGGCCAGGACTTGCCTGCGAGCAGATGCGCCGGCCGCGCTGGCAGGGAAAGGTGTTTGGGACCAGGTATGGCACACAACAACCTCACCCTGTGCCTGGCAGGAGTCCCACTTGCCCCAAGCACCATCAGCCACACAGTCCAGGGCACTGCTGGAGGGAGAGGGTCCTGCTTGGCCAGTCCCTGTTCCCATCCCTGCGGGCATGGATGTCCCAGGGGGGTGTGCAGCAGGGTGATGCTGCTCCCCTGGCACTGTGTTATGCTGGATCTGGTGGGGTGTCTCAGCATGCTGGCGATGTTGCAAGCAGAGTGAAGACAATGCCTGGCTGGAAAGGGCTTTCCTGGTTTTATGTGTGGTCCTGGCTGTAGCCGGCCACCAGCGCTGGGGCGGCAGAGAACGGGCTCCTCTGCCGCCACCTCTCCTGGTGTGGCCTGGACTCAGCCCTGGTCCTCTTGGGGCTCCTGTAGACAGGGAAGCTTGTGGTCTCTTGGCAGCCCCCAAGGCTCCGTCTGCCTGTGAGTGCTTGCAGGGAAGGGAGCGAGAGCCTTTCCCTGTGAGTGCCTTGTCCAGCATCCTCAGGAACAGGGTGGAGGCTTTGACTACCAGGAGTTTGGGATGAAGAGGAAGGTGTTGAGCAAGTTCGGTGAGGAGATGTGACTGCAATTTAGTGAGGATTTGGTAAGAGGTCGTGCTGGAACCTGTGAGTGTCACCTGAGAGCCGAGGGGAAGATGTGCTTCCCTAGGGAGAAAAGCATGGAGGGGCTCGGGGGGTCGGAAAGGCCAGGGCTCCCAGGGAGGAGGCACTTTGCTTTGGCAGCCCCTTCGGATCCCAGAGCCAAGACTCGACCTGTCCCACTTGAGCCGTTTCCGGTGGCAGGAATGGGGGGGTTCCTGGAGCTGGGGGGACACTGGGGGTGCTGCAGGCAGGAATGAGTCCTTCCTGCCCGGGAGTCTCACCTGGAAAGTGGGTCTGAGCATAAGGAGGGTGGCCCCAGCAGGGGACCAGAGGGATGCTGGGGACCAGGTCACTGGCAGATGGGTGAGAACTGAGCAGTGATTGTAATTACTTTTTTTTTTTTTTTTTTAACCTTTGCTGACGAGGGCTCTGTCCGCAGCGAGGCACTGGCACCTGGTCCTTCAGGCTGCCCTGCGGGGACGGGGGCTGCTCCCCCAGCACAGGGTTACCAGGCCTTCTTTGTCTGATCCTTGGAGCAGAACAGCACCTCTGCAGGCTGCCAGAGCGTTTTCTTCCTCCAGCAACAAGGATCTAAACTTGCAGTGATCACAGCAAAGCAATTTGCAAATGAGCCATTTAGAAAAAGTCTCTTATTACTGGTGTTATGCCATCCCCCCTGCACTGGCAGCCCCCGTGCTTAGTGCAAGAGTTCAAAGTCAGAGCGGATAAAGAAATTGAGGTTCATATTGAGGGATGCTGCTGCCCGATTAATGTCACGGAGCTTAGAGCTGCCTGAAAACTACTTGCTCCATTTTCCAGATTTGTTGCAAATTGATCTTGTTCAGCGTCTTTAGCTTCTTAAAGCTTGTGTCTCTTTAGCTTCTTAAATATCTTGAATTTGGAAAACAGACAGAATGAAAATTTCGCTTAGGTTTCCAGTCCTGGATTACTTTCCTGTACAGTAACAGTATAACACAACGGAGCTCTTGGCAAACACAGCAGGTGTTTCTGGCACAGGGGCAGATAAATACCGTTACTGCCGCTGCCAGCGCAGGGGCTGGGAGCACCAGGGGGACGTGGGGGCTCTGCTGCCATCCCGGGTTGTCGTCGGGCAGGCTGTCCTGCTGCCATTCGTGTCTGGAACGGTGAGCGGAGCTGCCCTCCAGAAAGCAATGTGTGCTCGTTGCTACAAGTTCCAGCAGAACAAGACTTCAAGGAACGATGCTGCGGGGACCCGTCTCCCTGCCAGAGCCAAAGGCTTCTGCATGCCGACTGCTGCAGGCAAATGGGAAGGGACAGCAGACGATTAATCACCTATCCCAGCACTATTTATCTGCAGCTCTGAAGTGAACTCCCAAATGATGAAAATATGTTAGTAATTTTTGGCCATATGTGCCTTTTCCCAAAAATGAGGCAGAGCCAAATGGCACAGAAGTGATACTTTAATGTACAACACATTTTCATCATTTTTCCCATGTATACTAAATTCCTCTTCATGGTCGTGGCAAAGGACCGTTAACTTTTTTTTTTTTTTGATTTGGGTTGCGATTAACTCGGGGAAAATGCTGAACCCAAAGAGGAAAATATTTTTCCATGGAAGTTGTATGGGATTAACTCCACTCTTTCTGAGAAGGTGCAGGCGTGGCAGCTCCGTGCAAGTCCTCTCCACACGGCTGTTTGCCAGGGGCTTCCAGCTCCGTGCTGGGGAACTTGTTCACGGGCAGCTGGGGCCGGGAGTGACCACAAGCAAATGCTTGAGAAGCCAAGTTGACCTTTCAAACAGCCCTTTCAAGAGTCTCTCCGTGGGTCTAGAGCAAGGAAATCAGCTTGTTTGCCCAGCTAAGATTTTGCTAGCCAAGAACCGGACCAGTCTCCCTCAAATAGAAAGTGGCCAGTGCTTTGCTGGGGGAAGGGGAACAGAGATGACAGTGTTTTTACCTTGGTGCTCTCCCGGGCGCGGGGATGGCTCCTCTTCAGGCATGAGGGGTTTGGTGTCGTGGCCACTGGGTGATGGTGCCGAGAGGGAGTGGGGCTGGTGTCTGGGGGTCTGCAGCTGGGCAGGGGCTGCTGCATCCTGGGGTGTCAGTGATGGTGCCAGCGAAGGCTGCTCAGGAGTCATTTTGTTTTCCCCCCCTCTCCCTGGCTTGTCTTTCAGCTCTTAAGATGACCATAAAGGAAGTGAAGAAGGAGAATGGGGACAAGATGATCGTCCCACGGAAGAGGAAGGCACTGAAGCTGGGGCCCATCCGTAAGAAGAACCTGAAGAAGCTGGTGCTGTTCCTGAAGAATGGGGCTGACTGCCCCTGCCATCAGCTGGACAACCTCGGCCACAACTTCCTCATCATGGGCCGCCAGGTGAAGACCCAGTACCTGCTGACGGCCATCTACAAGTGGGACAAGAAGAACAAGGAGTTCAAGAAGTTCATGAAGAAGATGAAGTCTCCCGACTGCCCGACGTTTCCGTCCGTTTTCAAGTGATGCAGTGGGTGGCGGGAGAGCCGCCGCCTGGACCTCGCGCAGCCCGGCACGGCAGCTTGGCCTTGCTCCTCGGCCGCGGGGATGGGAGCCCTCCTGCTCCTCCTCGTGCTCCTCGGAGCTCCCTTCGCTGACCCCAGCCCTCCCACCTCCCTGCTGCCGGCATTTTCCCGCTCGTCCAGGCGTGCAAGGGTGACACACGTGCATCAAACAGTTGCTGAGGTCACATGCAATTGACGTCTGCAATATCCAAAGAGCTATTGCTGTACGTATTGTACATTCATTTAAATAGCATCTATCAGGTAGAGGGGGCAAGTGGAAAGGTGTGAAGTGCTGTCAAGAGATCACACGGTGGCAGAAAGGACCCTCGTGACCATGTTACTCCTGTCTTCATGGCTCCAGGATCACCCTAAACTAACTCCTGGTGGAGCCAGAACTGGCCAGTAAGAAAAACATCCCATCCTCACAATAAAAGTTAATAAACGAGTAGTGGAGAACCGGTTACCTCCTCTGATAAAACCTCCTGATAGCTAATTGCCCTCACTGTAAAAAAATCTCACTGTAGCTAAACCTGCTTAGTTTAAGCCTTAACCCTGGGGTCCTCGTGGTACTTTGATCGCCTGGATTGGGGAGCCCCCCCCCTTACCAGCATCTCCTGTAACGTGTCACTGGGACACCTGCCTGGCCCCTGCGAGCCAAGCTGGCCCAGCCCCCTGAGCTGGGGGCCATGCTGCTGCTCCTGCCTCTTGGTGCCCCTGGTCCTGTCCAGCGGGATGGGGTGGCCTCTGGGCTTGCACGGTCCCCAGCCACTGTGCCATCCCACGGAGCATCTCCAGACACCACCTCCTGTTCCCATGGGGCTGGCGCTGCTTCTGCCCAGACACCTGGTTCAGTTTTGCCCACAAGGAAACATGTCCTGGTTGCCAGCCATCCCAGCATCCTGGGACACCCCATTAGGGACAGCTCGCCACCAGCTCCTCCGGCGTGTGACACTCTCCAACTTCACTGGTGATATTTTTGTAGTTTCTTTAGGCTGCTGGCAAAACACCAGACTGTGGAAGGCTGAGAGCTGGTCCTGATGGAATGCCTCAGGAAGTGCACCATCTCCATCTTTCCCTCCTTGCCGTTGCTGGGGGACCTGTCAGTTCCCAGGTTTATCTCTGATGTGTGAATAGCTTGGCTTTGTGTCATTCTGGGCTTTTTTTCCTTAATCAAAATGTCATGTTAGTGTGTGGTCAAATAGTTTATGAAAGACAAAGAATATTGCATCCAAATGATTACATTTATTGACCAAGCTGAAATTCATTATTCCATTAATTGGACAAGTTCTCTTTTCCACAAATCTGTATTGCTCCACGTTAATTATGCTCTCCTGCTTCCATTCAGCGTTCTCATCAATCACGATAACTCCGAGAGAATGAATATCTTGCGATTTGAGATAATCCTGTTGTACTGCAGTTAAGTGAAATAACAAATCCTCATTTTTGAGGTTTAAACCAACCCCACTCAAAGCTGGTAAATTAATTATTCTTTAGCTCGGGAGTGCTGCTTATTCCCCATGTGGGGATGGAGCCACGGACTTGGTTGTAGAAGAACTGCGTGAAGAAGCCGAGCACACTGAGGAGTGATGTGTCACAGCAAACAGAGAGAGGGATTTAGGACGTGAATTCTGTAGAAAGGCCCACTAGGTTGTCTTAGGCCACCAGTTGTAGTAGTGTTGTTTCTTTGATGCGAAATTAATCATTGTAGATAATGTGCTTTATCATTGAATTAAAGAAATAAGGAAACCATAGGCTTTAATGTCACAGATGGATGAGGTGAAGCTGGGGAGGGCTGACAAACCCAGCCCTGTCAGGAGCAGGTCGTGGTGCATCTGGTCCCCATGGGGCTGAGGGGCTGGTGACCACAGAGCCCAGCAGAGCCCTGTGGGGACTGGGACAGGACCCCCCTGGACCACCCCCAATGGCTGGGGGCCAGCGCGGGAGGAATTGCTTCTGCGTCAGAGAGAGATTCTCCAACATTTAATTGAGCTGGGTTTCCATGCCTCTGCTGCTGGTGGGTGTCCTGTTGGCCACCTCTGGAAACCTGGTGGGTAATGGGCTCTTGATTTACAGTTTGAAAAATGCATATTTCAGCAGGAAGCATCAAATCAACGAGCAAACCAGTTCGCATGTCCTTAGAGCCACGTGTAGCCCTTGGCAGCCTTCACTGCTCATAAACCCTGATTTTTCCACTGGTGGGTCTGGAGCCTGAGAGCCGGGATCGGGGGTGAGGCGAAGCGGACAGGGCAGCATTCATTAATACACCTGCTGCTTTTTTCTGCACGAATACGTTCCTGCGAGGGCAGCGTGGTCCTTCAGCTGGTGTCCTGGGGCTCCATCGGTTACTTCCAACACCCCTCTGACCCTGCATGTTTGTCCTTAAAAAGCCCATCAGAGCAGATTGGCATGTCGTACTTCAGAAATGGCATTTTGGACATTTCCATGTGTCTGGAAAATAATTTGACCCTTCTCTCGCCAAACTGCTCTGTGGTCGGTGCTGCGTGAATCCCACAGGGAAGTCGGCTGGTCGTCACTCCACTTCCCTCCTGCTCTCTTGGTTTGTGGAGTCTTTCAGTAAAAATAACAGCACTAAAAGAAATGCCTTGGATGTCACATGACATTGTAAACAGTTAAGGTATCTTTATATTTTGTTTTATTTTAGATAGTCACTTTAGGAAAGTGTGGCAGATGAGAGGGGACTGTGTTTCTGTTTAGAAGTCTAGAGAAAGAGAAAATGTAAAAAACAGTGAAAATCACAGTAGAGAACAGCCTTCTCTGGGCAGCAAACAAAAGCCTGGGGCGAAATCTGGCAGTTATTGCCTTCCTGAGAGTCCATGGACCTAGGGTGATGGATCGCGCCTGGGGGCTCACCCCCCCAGCAGACCCTGCCTGAGCCTCCCGCCATCCTGAGCCCTGATAGCATCCCACTGGCATGTTCAGAGAGCTGGGACCTGGCACGGGGAAGGGAAGGTGCTTCTCTCAGGCCAAGCCTCAACACCCCAGTGACACATCCTCCCCGCGGGAGCTGAGACCGGGAGGCTCTGTCCTGCAGAACATCCGCTGCTGATGGGGCTCCCCAGAAGGTCTGGAGATGTGAGGGCTGGATGCGGTGGGTTGTGCGGGGCTGGGGTTGGGGGGGGAACTGGACACCCTTGCCCAAAAGTTGTCTTGAGTGGGCAGTGAGTAAAGGGCAGCGGTGTGCCTGAACGCTGTGGGGCTTGGCATTTTGACTTGCTTTTTGAAAAACTGCTTGGTTCCGAGGTTTCTGGGGAGGTGCTGCCGAGCAGAACCCATGTGCAGGAGGAGGTAAGAGAGGCAGGGGCAGGAGGACAGTGTGGGCAGGGGTTCCTGTGGGTGGGGAACAGCCCTGTGTCCCCAGCTCCCCCAGTCTGTACAGGCACACACCAGTGGGTACCGGGAGGAAAGGGGCGGAGGAGCTGGTATGTGCTTGGCAGAGATCTGCTCTGGTGTGAGGGCTTTCTGGGCTCATTTACCTCGGAGATGGGAGGAAAACAGCTCAAGCTACTCACATGCTATTGCTTGAAGGCTGAACACTGACAATACGATCGTGACGGAGCGCAGAGAAGCATGCAGCCCCGGTAAGGGTCGGTGCTCGGCACAGGAACCGGCACAGGAGCAGAGGGGGAGACCTTGCTGCCTGTGGGAACCTCCTCGCCCGGAGCAGCAGAGCCCTGCAGCTCTTCTCACAGTGTATATTGACGAAGAAATCTGTACTTGATCGTTTTACTTTGTTTTAAACTTGTGGTTGATATAAACACATTATGGCTTCTGTCTTCTCTCTTCTATGATTGGAACAAGAAACCCCTCAATAAAATGCCTTTTTTCTTTGAAAGTTGTTTTTACTATTGACTGTTCCATATCGATCGCATTACTCATTCCATGTGGTGCGACATCCCGGGGCCCCAGCACATTGTCTCCTTGCAAGACACAGCATTTCACCACTACTGCTGACGAGGGGTGATGTAAAAGTTTAAATCTTAGATCCACGGTGTTGGAGGCAGAAAAATTTAATGTCAAATTACTGCTGCTGTATTACAGTATTTTACCTATACAGTTCCCCACTAAATATCCCTGTTATACACCAAGTAGCTGAAGCTCATTTTAGCTTGCTCCGAAGCAGAGAAAGGAGAGCAGTGAACCCCTCATAGCAAATGGTGTTTCTGCAGGAATTACCTTCCTGTTACCTCCTCCACAGTTGTCCACAGCTGAAGCTGGTTACAGGGAGAGTGGAGGCATTGCCGGGGATCCTCCTGCCCTCTTGGACAAGCCTGTCCTGCTGTCAGCCCCCAGGTTGTTTTGATCAAAGTAATTACCACCAGGTGAGGAATGGCCAAGTGATGAGAACGGGTTCCAGCTGTGGGTGGGAGGTTTGATTATGTGGGGAACCAGCAAGTTCCCCCTGTCTGCAGCTCTTTGGGCTAGGAACGTTGGCTGTAGCAGCATGGGTACCATTGGCACCATGAGCAGGTAGGATTGGTTGCTTTCCTCCCAGTCCAGAACCGGTGTCTGGGGTGGTTCAGATGTTGGGGTGAAGATGGCTCTTTGCTTTCCTGCTGGGTCTGCTGTAGCAAAAAACCAAAACATAAGCATCAGGTGGGTTTAAAGGACACAGGGAGCCAGTCAATGTGTTTACTGAAAACGTACAAACTTGTTTCCTTTATGAGCTTCTAATATCATCAGTCTAGAAAAGGAAACTGGTAATTATGGTAATGCTTTTAGTTTGTGTAAAAAGTTAGACTCATGGTTGACTGCTGCACTTGAGTGTGTTTTCTGTCTTTATATTTATTGTCTGATGAAAAGTCTACCAAAACCTGAAATCCAGTAAGTGTAAGTTCTAGGGAAAGTGCCTGAGAAATTGGAGTTGTGCTCGTGCAGGGTTGTATGGAGGAGCAAACAGATTTAATGAAATATGGAAGCTGGAGAGGCTGCTTAAACCAGAAACTGTGTGTCTGCTGGCTTAGTGTCCTCCAGGAGCAGAAAAACTGGTGCAGTTCATGGGTGTACTTTACACTATAAATAGTTCAAATACTGATTGTTGTAAGTTCTAGTTTAAGTTACGACCATTTGCTTAAATCTTCAGTCTAAACTAAGACATGCTTTGTTTTGCTGGGAGACAGCCTCCAGTTTTGCCTCAGTGGGGGCTGTAGGGTGTTCTGAAAGATGGGAACACAGTGTCTTGTGGGATATGATGCTCCCATTGTGTTGCCTCTCCCCCTGTGGAAAACTGCTTCTGACTTGGGTGGGTGCTGCAGCAGTGATTCTGGGAGGACAAGGACGCTTGGGTTTCCAAGCAGCCTTGGCTTGTCTGAAGTATTAATCTTGGATAAAATAAAATATCATCCTTTTGTGACTCAATTTATCCTTCCAATAGTGTTTATCTTGTTTGTTCCAGCATTCCTTCTGTTGAGTACAGCCTGTTAATTGAGTTTCTGGCCTCCAGTTTGTAGTTAAGCTATAAACAAATAGAGTTTTCTCTTATGCTATACCAAAGTCATCTTCCATGCCTCAATTAATTTTTTACATTGCTGGCAGCCCACGTTCTGCTGTGACCCCTGCTGGGAAACACGATGCTGGAAAGAGCAGTTGAGCAACTGGGGAGGGTTTCTCCTGGAGAAGAGCAGATACCAGCCTGGTGTATCTGATGTGGGGTTCCGTTCATAGTGTGCAGGAGGAGGGGGTGATGTGCCCCAGCTCCTCCAGGGACCCAGGGACAGTGTCTGGAAGGAAAGGTGTTCCTTACAGCTGGCTGGTCCCTCCAGGCAGGGCCAAGCAGTATCTCCCATCACAGCCCCCTGCCCATGGGGGTCCCCAGCCCGTGCCTGGGCACATGTCGGTGCCACAATACTGCCAACTCCCCACACTCCTGACCAAGGATCTAATGACCCCCAGGAGTGGCAGGAGCTCCTGTAGATTGGTATGCAAACAGGCACGATATCTATGCTCTAATATAGAGATAAAAAACTGCAAAACAAGAGGTGTTTTTCTGCCTGTGGCCACGTGAAGCACTGTCCAGGAGAGATGTACAGAGCAGGAGCTGGGAGTTGGATGGTCCCAAGATGATGAACAGAGCAGGAAGTGGGAGAGAAACGGTTCCTCTCTTTTCAGACACTTTTGTGGAAAAAAAAATCCATCAAGAAAGGATGGACACAAAGGTCCCACCTCTGGGTGGGGTGGTGAGGGGCTGCAGGGTGAGCAGGGAGGTCTCTTCTGAAATGTTCTCCAAAGCTGCAGGGAAATGCTCCTTTCCCTTCCCAGCCCCAGGAGCGTGGCAGAGAAAATGCGCCACTGTGTTTCAGTGGCTACTCCTGCTTTCTCTCTGAATCATGTTGTGTGACCCTTAAAAATGATGTTCACACACGTGTAATTAAAACCAACCTCCACCCTGAGCTGTCTTTGGAAACCGTTGTTCCCTGACGCAGAGGCTCTTTCTGTCCCAGCCAAGTCCTGCACATGCCACAGCGGCGCCGACACAGAGACATCAAGTGGGGGGAAAAGTCTTCCAGCATCTTTAGCAAGTGCTTTTAAAATCTGTTTTGTGAGGGAACAGACATTTTTTTTTTATTAGTGTTTCTTCTCCAGCTAATGCTGTCTGAGCCCCTGAGTGCGCTGCCCATTGGCGAAGCTGCTCCCTTTTGATGGTCCATAGGTGTCCAAGTCACGCTCGAGTGTCCCTCTTGGCTGGGGTTTGGGGCTGGGGCTCTGCCCCATGTGGCTCCTTGCCCACATCCCAGGGATCCATGTGTGGGGTCTGGGGGCTCTGCAGCCCATGGATTCCCCAAGCAGAGCCACGTCCCGGGGGGCCGGAGGAGAGGGAATGCAGATCAACCTGCCAGGGTGGCCGGCCGCTCCGTGGAAACCTCCCAGCCTCTGGAAAATGAGGGCTTTGTTTCAAGACCTTCCCAGCAGAGGCTGGAATCCCGGCTGGACCGGCATCCTGCCGCAGGAACGCCGCCTGCATGGCGGGAGGGGGTCTGCTTTCCTCTGCCATCAACACGGGATATGCCAGGGACCGCAAGCACCAGGGGGTCCTGGCCCTGCTCCTCCGGGTGCATCCAAGTGATGGATCTGTCTCACCGGCGTGGGGGCACCGCCAGCTTCACTCCCAGCCTGCCAAGAGCCCCAGAGCCTCCAGAAATGGGCAAACAGTCCCACTTTTCTGCAGAAATGCGCACAGCCTGGAAATTCCCCGCTGTCTGTAACGTTTCTCCTTTACAGACAAAGAGGAGACGTTTTCCAAGGTGCTGCTCTAGCAGGGATGCAGAGGGAGGCCGGGATGTGTCTGGGAGGAGCCATACCCGAGGGCAGCTGCTGGGGGCTGCTCCCTCTCCTGGGGACCCCTTCCTCCTGGAGGTGCAGGGAACGGCTCTGTTCGAGACCCTGAGTGGCTGCTTTGCATGTGTCAGACCCAGTTTGGAGCAGAAAGGTCTCTTGGGGGCAACAGACAGCAGCATCTGATGAGCGAATGGTGCATGGTGTTTGTGGGTGTGCTCTGCCTTCATCCCATGTGTACCCGAAAAGATGCTCTCACCCGCCTGTCCTGCTGCGTATGTGAGATTGTCTGAGGGCGTTGTTCCCTGCAATGTGGGCTAAAAACCTGAAGTGGCCATTTCATGACCTGCTTCCCACTCCACACAGCTGTGCCCGAGGGAGTACATCCCAGGTTGCACACTGGCATTCCCCACCGAGGCAGCGGCTGTGCCAGGCCTGGCTGTGCTTTGGAGGACTTTGCTGCTGACCTTCTTGCCATCCAAACAGCTGCTCCCTGTCTCCGAAGCCATTGCCTCAAACCTTAAATGTGAGGGTTGTTAGTAAAACTGTTCTGCTTTTCTTTGCTTGGTTCATCCTGGGGCATGTTACTCTATCAGCAACCTCTGCTTTTGCTGTTCACTACCTCAATCTTACTTTCTCCAAACTCTTGAGTTATTAATGTGGCAGAGAGATTAATTTACTAGGAGGTGTAGTGCTGTGTATAAATAAATTATAGCCCCAGAAGGATGGTGGTGACTGAGTATCTCTGCTGTTAGTTGGAAAGAAATGAAGAGATTGGGGCATTTGCCTTTGGCAGGGTAGTGAGCATGTGTAGGGTGCTCAGAACTACGTTAAGCACCACAAATAATGAACTGCATCTCCTTCAGGCAAATGCAAACGTGATGCCTTTAAGTCAGTCATCCTTGAGGGTGGGACAGTTTCCCTAGTTATTGTACAGAAGGGTAGGTCACTGATTTGGAGAGGTCTGAGCTCGTTTGTGGGAGCTCCCAGGTAATTCAGGGAGCGGTTGTGTGATGGCAATGGCCCAGCTGGCAGTGTTGGCTGGTGGGGGTCCCTCTCCAGTCAATGGCTGTGAGTTGAGCACCCCCCTCCTGTTCCATGATGGGTAGAATTTCCTCATCCCCCTGGAGACCCCTGTTCGTTCCCTGGAACAGGGACCGGGTGACCTGTGTGGGGGCCAATGCGGGTCTAATGACTGTGGTCCCAGCCCAGGATGGGGAGAACTGTGGCCAGTGTGGGCTGTGGTGGCCCCACTCCATCAGGCTGGCATGCTGTGGCCGCAGGCAGGAGGAACGGCCTGTTTAAAGCTGGATGTTGAATGGTCTTAATAAAAAGTTAATATCAACCTAAATGCTTATAAAAGTCCCTCCCCTTGAATTAATGCTTGCCAGAGAGCTGAGGCATAATTATGGGTGATACTGCTTTAATAATTAAACATTGTGCTACCCAGCTGAATTGGTGTAGCCTCTAACTGCCTGCTCCAGAGTGTTTACAGTTTCTTCACTATTTCATATTCCTTCCTCTCGCTCACCCTAAATGTTTATTTAATAATCCTGGAAGACCTTTTAAGCTTCCTGGGTTTAATGTTTGCTAAACACCCTGTCACTTCCGCTTCTACTGACAATCCTGGGCTGCTGCAGGACAGCTCTCCTGGCAGTGGGATGGAGTAGCTCCAGCCCCACATCTCTGTCCCTGGAGCTGGGTCCTTCACTGGGCACAGAGCTAACGGGGATTCTCAGAGCAGCCTGACCCACCAGGGGTCAGTGGCATTTGTGACAAGGGACCCATTGGTACCTGCTGGGCTGGGGCAGGGGCACCGGTGGGGGGGTGTCTCAGGGCAGAGGCACCAGGGGCGAGTGGCTGCACCCTCCTGTTTGCTTTTTGCCTGTTTTTACACATACTAGCACAGATATCTGAAAGGCAACATTGCGCAGGCAGCGTACGTGGAGAGCAGAGGTGAGGACTTGTCAGCTGGATAATCTCCTCTTCGTGGTGCATTACCCCCCCCCTCCCAGCTCTCCCTGGGCTCTGGCAGTATTAGTTTCAGCAAATTCATTTTCCTCCACAAAAGCTTTTGGTTACTTTGGGATTAGGGACTGTTTAGAGTTCATTGTTTTCCCGAGCTGCCTTGTTTTGCTATAATGCTTAGAGGCCTGGGCTGCTGGAACTTAATCTCCCTTCTCCTCCAGCAGTCTTGTTCTGTGAAAATCTGTTCTCTGCTTTAGTGCAAATTGTTGATGGGAGATAGCAGCGGGTCTTTCTGCTTCTATTTAATGTGTCAGCAGAGAAAGACATCTGCTTGCAATTACGGGCACGGCCTTGCTGAAGGATTGGCGTGGTAGATTTTATAAGATAATAGGAAATCTTTATCAATTCATAATCCTTGTGTCATACAAAGGAATATATTTCATTTAAAATATTCTTTTTTTTTATTTATTTTTCAAAATTAAAGGATAAGCCATGAGATTGATATCAAGGGAAAATGCTTTCTGCTTGGTGCAGAGCAAGTCCTGGGTTTCCCACACGAAAGCCTCTGAGCAAGGGTCGGTTTGGGGAGCAGGAGGGCTCTGAGGCTGTTCCCTCACTGCCTTCTGTGACATGCCCAGAGAGGCAAATCCTTGTGGAAACGATTTGTCGGTGGCTTTACAGCATGGTCCGAAATAGGAAAATTGTACCCAACGTGGCTCTTGATACATCCGAATCTCTCATGTGGGGCGAGTGGCCGTGGATGAGCTGCTTTGGACCAGCACCTCTTCTGGGCTGGGGGAGCAGCCCCTGTGGCCCCCAACATATCCTCAGCAGCTGCTAGAACAGCCATGGGACCAAAATGATCCATTCTGGCTTTTCCCAGGCCCAGAGTAATCAGTGTTGGTGGAAATAATGGATGTGAGGGGCTCCCACCGTGCTTGGGGAGGGACTCGAGGTGCTGGGACAGGCTTGTATTCATAGCTCGGGGGGACATGAGGTGCTGGGACAGGCTTGTAGTCATAGCTCGGGCTACCCAGCAGTGCTGGAGGGGTCCCCCCCACTCCTGGCTCCCTCCATCCTTCCTGTGGCGTGGAGGGAGCTGGTGGGACCCTCCTGCCTGGGGCGCGGGGAAGGGGCTGCTCCGCTCCCCCGTCTCCCCTCCAAGGCTGCTTCTGGCAGCCGCTGTCAGTGCAGCTATTCTTGGCCTTCCTCAGCCCATTCGTCAGCCCTCTGGGAGTCTGCTGTAATCTCCTCTGTGATTAAGGGTCCCGGAGCATGTTCAACATCATTAAAGAAACAAGAAAATAATAATAATAATAGCGATCTGTGCTCAGGAATGCTCCTGAGTGGAGTCAGAATGGCATTCAGTGCCTTTCGGCTAAGAAAGCTGTTCATGTTTCAGCCTTAGTGGATTAACAGGGGCCGCATCCCGTCTCCAGAGCTCTCTGTGCACTCTCCTCCTGGCAGCTCCTCTTCCCCACTCCCCCGCCCCTCTGCTTGGACTGGATGCTCATCCTTAGGGAGGGGTGCATCTGACTGCAGGGACAGGGGTCTTTTCTGTGAACGCAGGGCAGGCACAGGTGCCTCTTGTCAGGGGAGGTCGCGAGGTCTGGGTCCTGGCAGCCGGTCTCCTTGTGGGTACGGGGACACGCTGGGTGCGAGCAGGGAGGTAACGAACATGGGGCTGAGACCACCACACGTGTGTGAGCACACACAGGCTGTCACTAGCTCCCGACTGTCCCCCAGCCCAGGAAAATCACCCGCAAAGCAGCAGGTGATTTGGACAGACTTGAGAACAAAACAAAGAAATGCGAGGGGTGGAAAATCCTGGACTAATTTCTAAAATGCTGTGAATTTCTGGGTGTTGCTGAAACAACCACATCTTCGCCAAGGCAGGGAGAAGCCGTAAGGCGGGGGATGAAGGTGGAGTCCTGGGTCTTGTCCCACAACAGGGGACAGCAGCCGTTCACTGGGTCTCCCATCACCGGTGTTCCCGGGTGTGTGCCAGGGGCTGTCAGGCTCCCTGGGCTTGGGGTGGGCTTGCTCCTCGCAGGGGAGGAAGAGTCTGGTTCCATTTTAAGCCCCCAGATGTCGGTTGTGTTACCAGCATTTCTTTTTGCTGAAGCAAATGCAAAACATCTATTTTTCCTTTGAGTTCTCAGACATGAGACGTGGGGAAGTTCACTTCTGTGCAGCTCCCAGACCAAAACACAGGCCAGGGCTGAGCTGGGGGGATATGCTGGTACCCCTGCTGTGGGGTAGACACACTGCCTGTGGGTATGGGTGCCTCTGGGATGGGGTGGGCAGCCTGGGATGCACCGAGATGTGTCTCGGGGACACAAGCTCTGGTCAGTTCTTACCTCTGAACCCTGTCTGTGGAGGACAGGCAGACAGAGGTGCCCCTGGTGCTGCCCTAATGCCCATGTGGCTGCCAGCCTGTCTTTGGAGCTTGGCTTGCAGGTAGGGGCCTGGCTGTATCTGAGGGTGTTCCCATGCTGCAGGGTCTCCCCATTGTCCCTGTCCTCCAGCTGCCCCCTTGGAGTGGGGTGAGATGCTCCATCAATGTGATCCACTGTCACTAGCAGTGCTGCTCCTGTGGGAATTCAGCCTGGTGTTAGTGAAACAGAGAGGGAAAATGTGCCAAGAGGTCTGGGCTTTGCGTCTTTTTGGGGTCCCCATGCTGGAGATGTTGGTGGCCACACAGGTGAGGGAGAAGCTTGCGGCAACACCTTTGCCCTGGGCTGGTGGTCACTGCTGGGACTGGCTGCCGATATCCTCCTTAATCAGCTTTGGGGGTGGGAGAAGCAACTTCTACATTATAGCGTGAGGAGTGATGTTTTTTCTCTAGTTAAGGCTTCCTGAGCTGTTTGATCTCGATGCCACCAACAGGGCGCTGGAGCATTCCCGTTTCTTGCTGCTGAGCTGAAGAGTCCCTGAAAAGCAGAGCAGGTGTGATGTTTGAGGGAGGGAGATCTCTCTCCTGTGCCACTTATGCCCGAGCACACAGCTGCCAGGGCTTCCTCCAGGGCACAGAGTAGCCAGGTTTGGGCAGACTTTCATTTTTTAAAAATGTTTTAAAGACAGGAGGAGTGGCAGCAGAAGCAGGCAGGTCCTGGCAGAGCTCAGTCCCTCGCCTGCTCCCGGTTGCTTTGCTGGGTCAGTGGCTTCTGTGAGAGTTGGTCTTTTCACCCTGGAAAGGTGAAAAAATGGGGCTGTGTGGTTTTGAGTGCACCCCCCAATTTCCCCTGTCAGACTGGGGCCAGGGTGTCTGTCCCATGGGGATGAGAGTGAGGCTGGGGATGATATGCCCAGGGAAGGTGTGGCTAGCAGCCTGGCCAGTGGTCTTCTGCTGGTCGGGAGCATTAAATTATGCAGGGTTGACTTTGATTTCTTCCACACACACATACACACCCCCACCCTCAGATTTTTAGTAGCTGACAGTTGTTACCAGTGTGAGGTACTAACTTTTTATTTTGAACGCATGAGTTCAGGCTCGTTAATCACTTCCAAATGCCCTCCTCTAAAGGCTATATTGTTTCAGCATTCAGCCACTAATTTTTTGAAATCTCTGAAATAAGACTCTGCTCTCGAACATGTGCTGGAGAGTCGTTCCTTTCCGCTGTATTTTAAAAGTATACATGTGGTTTAATTCAACAAGAGGGCTGGAGGGGACATTTTTCCACCAGTTTTTTCCCCTTCCATCTTTCCTTAGAGCTGTATCTGCCAAACCACCTGGCTCTGTGCCAGCAGCAGCCCCTTGGATGATCCCAAATGCATCTGGGGGTAAAAGAGTGTGTTTCTGGGAAAGCCCAGCATCGCTGCAGACCTTGAGGTGCCCGGGGGCTGCTGATACTTGCCCACTGGCCGAGGACAACTGCTACCAGCTCTGTGCTGAGGGTACCAAAGGGAGACAAGGCATAGAGTCTCTGGACTTGGTAGGGTTTCCAGCAGCTGGGGAGCACGTCCCACCTTGTTGCCCATCTGCTGGAACAGCCCCAGAGCCATGGTCCCCTCGCATCCCCTGGAATCTCTGTCCCTCTGCCAGCATCGCTGTGCAGGGACAAAGCTGATGCCTCAAGAAAAGACCTCAAGGGCTTTGTGGTGTGGATGCAGGGCTGCTGGGTTTGGAAAGGCAGCACCTCCTGCAAAACTAGAGGAGAAATGGCAGTGCCTTTCTGTGAAGGCTCTCGGTCCTGGCAGTCACTGGAAATCACTGACGTATTGAAGCAATGGGATATTATGATTCAAAAATGTGAAATGTGAGGAGAAGTCCTGCCAGGCCTAAAACCCTCCAGGAACTTGGTTGTGTCTGGGCTCGGGGATCCCAAGGAAACGTTTATTTCTGTGACTAAGCTCACGTTTCTGTGCCCCTGCTTTGGGTAGGACTCTTGAAAAGTTCTGGGTGCTCCCTGTGCTCTGGCAGATATGGGAGTTGCTTTAAACCTAGCCATCGCTCAGAGACCCTGGCTCTGAGCAGAAAGAGACATTTTCAAATTATGACTACTTATGTTGTAAAGAAGAATAGGGTGCAGGGAGTGGGAGATGGGAAGAAGCTGTGGGTGCAGAATCAGTGGAAAGAGGAGGGGAAGCTTGATGCCAATGCTGGGTGAGGACCAAGGTGGGGCTGTGCTCTGCCTGGGCCAGTGGTGGGCACAGCTGGGCTGTCCCTGGCCATGAGCCTAGCTCCTTCTAGTGTGGCCACTGCCTGCAGGCACCTGAGCCACATCCCCACCACGGGGAGGGGGCCATCACGGTGTCTGGGCTGGTCTCTTGTGCTTCTCCGGGTCTCTTGTGCCTCTGACCACAGCCCAAACCACAAAACCCTCTCTCCTCGGCTGGAGAATTGCTGCTGGTGGAAACCCTCTTCTGTCTGAAGTTCTTGGAAACTCTCAAGTGTGTCTGGGGCTGTTATGTCCGGTGGTTTTGTTAATATTATAAATACATGTTGTAAGTGAACGTGAAAGAATTCGTGCTGCCCAAGGGTTTACTAGAGGGGATGAATGAGGAGGGGCTAATTCCTGCCGGGCCCCGTCCCTTACATCATGTTGTCCTCTGGCCCTCATGTCCTGCAGCATCCTGAGCTCCCTGAGAGTCCTGGGAGGCTCCCTGCAGACTGACCATCATGGTGGGACCTGCTCCCTGCCCATCTCCAGCCCCGAGCTGTCCCTGGGGAAGGCAATAAATGGGCAATCGGGTTGCTACACCCTAATGTGAGTCTCGGGAGCAGTTGAAGCCTCGGCTCTGAGCTGGGCATGCAGCTCGGTATGGCCTTGTGTAGAACAGAAACATGAGGACCCATTATACACCATTGCTGAGAGAACCTGATGTGCTGTTTGCACAGATCATTAAACAGCTTGAGGGCTGGGACCTAAATAGCATGTTATTGCCCTGTTGGAAATGTGCAATGTCTTTCCAAAATGACCAGTTTATGTTTCCCTGTAAATGGTCTTCTGGGCTTAAGCATCTCTGTACTGGCCAGTTTCATGCAGGTTCCTCTGAGCTCTCTGTCATTAGCAGAGTCAGAAAAGCTTTCCTTCAGGTCCCTGGCAACAAGCACATCCTCATGAGCAGCCCTTTCCTAGTCCCTCAGGAACATGCACAGGTTTGTAGGCTGAAAGGAAAGTTGGGAGGGAGTCAGCCCTAACCCAGAATACAGCCCCTTCCAATTTTTGTGCTTTCCTGGCAAACTCTCTGGCTTTGCTTGGCTCGTAGTGGATACAAATGTCATTGTTTATCTCAATGGGAGGTTAAACTCAAAGGAACTGGTTTAATGTATTTTGCTGTGGCTGCCTGGGCTGGTATGTTGAGCAGAAAATGTGTTGTCCCCAAGTTGGTATCTTGTCCTATGGAGTAAACTGGGCTTAGCTCAGGGTTGATGGTGGTTGGCCCAAGGAAGAGACTTTTCAAGCCCTGGGTTTTCCTCGGTAAATGTCTGAGATGTGCTCACTTTTTTCACGCAGGGGAGATGTGAAGGTGCTGGGGCTATGAGATGAGATGCCTATGTGCTCCCCACTCCCTGTGCCCTCCTGAAGGCAGCCCTTGTGGGAGGATGCTCCATTGCCAGCGGCTGAGCTCGGGGCAGGGATCTGTTGCAGGGGAAGATGCAGAGGGAGATGCCAGACAGTTGGATGTACCCTCGACTGGGCAGCTGGTGGCACTCTGGCAGCCTTTCCTGGAGCACATATGTGGCTGTGTTGTTGCCACCCTCTCCAGTTTGGTCAGGAGACTCCCAGAGCCTCAGCTGCTGAAGGCATCTGGTGCAGAAAGTCATTGTTTTTTCTGTTTCCTAGAGGATGAAATTTCTCCTCCAGCAGGAGGGCTTGGAAAGCTGAACAAAGTAACTCAAAGGTTAAAAGGCAAGTAATGAATTAAAACATAGAGGATCCGAGATTTTAAATATTTTTGAGTCTGGAGGTGTTGGTTTCTGTCCTCTAAGCACCTGGATTCAGCATATGTGACTAAGCAGGAACAAGAGATGCTCCCACTTTCTCCAAAGTGTGGCTTGGCTCCCAGAAAAACAGTTTAATGGCTTGATTACCTGCTGCCAGTGGACTATGTTGTTTTGTGGCACTTTGGATTTTTTTTGTGTTACAGGAGATTCACATGAGCCCCCTCAAAGGTAACTCAAGGAGAGGACAGAGGAGCTTTTGAGCAGAGTTTTGTGCAGTCGCTCACATTATGATCAGATTCAGGAGCCAGGATACACAAATTCCTGCTAGCTTTAACCAGAGGAACAATAAACAAGAGGATTAAGTGATCCTATGTGGGGACAGCGAGCCAGGCTCCGCGTTTCTTGGGGAGCTGCCGGGCAGGAGGCGGCTGGGGTGGTCTCGGCTCTGACCGCAGCCGTGAAACTGCGGAGAAGCAGCTTGTGCTTCGCTGTGAGGGAGCGGGGGTGGGGAGCCGGACACGGGGACGATGCTCCGCCGCGGGAGGCGGGTGCCATCTCACGGTGGCGGAGAGGAACGGGCCGGGGGCCCGGGAGCAGCAGCTTCTCCCCGAGAGCATCTTCCCTCCCGGGTGCTCGGCTCTGGCTCGGCAGCCGCCCCTCTGTTTTCTCTCAGGTGCCTCTCGCCAGCGGCGGATGGTCCTCCCTGCGCATCCTCCGGACCGCGCCGTCTTGTCTCCCCTGCTGCTCTCATCGCGTTTAACCAAAAAGGCACTTTCTGCAATAGATGGAGAGCCAGAATGGCTGCTCCAAGCACAAGCACAGAGGGTGTTGCCCTGAGCCCCAAGTTCTGTGTTAACGGTTGCCCTGTCCCTCCAGGATGGAGATGTTCTCTATGGTTCACCAGGGGGTGGCCGCGAATGTGGGTGGGTCTCCAGGGAGGAGAGGGCTTGGCTGGTCGGCGTCGTTTAGTTGAACTTCTAAACTGCTCAGCAGCAACAATCAGGATTTATAGCATGCAATTTCAAGTCAGTTGAAGGGTTAATACAAAAGTCTCCTCCACATCCATTCTGCAAAATGACCTCTGCAGGGCCCTCCCAGCGATGCAGCTATCTTGTCTCCCTGCTGGAGGAGACAGTACTTATCCCGAGCCTTACAGTTTGCTGCTCTCTCCAGGCACTTCCTCGGCAGCTGGTTTTCATTATCATCACTCTGTGGTACCTCACCTGCTCTTGCAGACTTGGCACCAGAAGCTACTGAGAGACTGGAGGAGTGTCACATGTGTCCCCACCAGGCTGGACAGGATTTATTGCACGGGATGTCAGCATGGGAGGCTCCTCCTGACACAGCTCCTCTGTGCATTGCTCCAGCTTACGCCAGGTCTAGATTTGGCCCTGGGAATGGGAAACATCTGCAGGAAATGCTCTTATTTCCTTCCTGCAGCACCAGAAGTGCACAGGGTTGTGCAGTTCATTTCTGTGGATTTTAGAGCTGGTTTGTGCAGGGCTGTGGACTCTGCTCTGTCTGAGGCAGGGAGAGTGGCTGATAGGTGTCCACAGCTCCTTCCCTCTGTCCTGCTTTGCCACATGGCTTTTGGGAGTAGGGGCTCAAAGGACTCCAAATAAGCTCCAGCCTGGAGGAGAGGGCCTTTTGTCAAGCAGTGCCAGGTGATCCAGATCCCCTTCTCGGGGGTGTCCCCAGGGACCTGGGGATCAGCCTTTTCTGTGGTGGCAGAGCCCTTTCCAGTGATGGTGAGGTGCTGCAGCGCCTGCTGAGGTCAGACCAAGGGGGTCTCTCAGCGCCTCTCAGCACGTGTGTTTACACCAACCTGTCAGTAATAACAGCCTTGAAATAAAGCAAAAGCATCCCAGGGAGAGGAAGGGAAGGACCAATTCAGTGAAGCTTGTATTGGTTCCACTCCCTGGAAAAGAAACAAAGCCCCAAGCCACAAACAGTGCTCTCAGAGCCTCTTGGTGACGGAATCCAGACTGCATTTGTTTGGGAGCAGAAAACACACTGACAGGTTAAAACAAATATTACGAGGAGGAAACTACTCATCGCAGGTTCTCAGGCTGATGAGGGTTTCTGCCCCCTGGTAAGAGCATCTTTCTTTCCTGGAGCCCTAGCCTGGAGCAAGCACCTCTTTCTGGGACACCTCTTCCATGTGTTGCAGGGTCAGTGTGGGTACTTCCCAGCTGCGTGGGATCTGCCCTGTTGCAGGAATCTGGCCTGAGCAGCCCCAGCTGCATTCTCTGAGCTCTGTCCCATGGCTGCTTCTCTGGTCTTCATTGCTACAAGTCCTGTGAGCCTCAGATCTGTTCTGCCTGCAAAAGAAGGGTATTGATGTGTGTCTCCAGTCAAACTTGGGTTTTTAAGCTGCAGAGAGCAGCAAGTGGAGTGGTTTTCCCACACCCATGCCCAGGGGCTGGAGCTGGAAAGGGCTCTGCTGCCCAAGTGAAAGCTGGGTGCAAGCTGAGGGAAAACAGATGGTTTTCAAGATCAAGCCCATCATATGAATAAGAACCAAACTGCTGATGGATGGGGCAGTGTTTAGCTTGGGCATGGAGCCAAGTGTAATGTTGTCCTTCCCAAACTGTAGGATTGCTGATGAGTGGGAACACAAACCCTTGTTGAGGTCCAGAAAAGCCTGGCTGTAGATGGGGCCCCACCAAGCTGGAGAACGTGCTGTGTCTTTGCATTTCATCAATTTACAAAGCAATTAACAGGCACAGGGCTGCCTCCAGCACATCCCTGGCTGTGGCAGAGCAGGTGGGAGACATGGGATGTTGATTGTGAGGGAGGTTCCTGAATGCTGCAGATGTACCTCATTTGCGGGAGCATGGGGAATTGCAGTGGGTCTAGCAGCCATAGGGGTGGAAGTAGAAGCCTTGGGCTGGAAGGGAGCTGCAGGGAGGCAGAGATGGATGGAACTGGGGTGAGTGGAGGGCAGCACCCTCTGTCTGCCAGGCCCCTGCACTGGGAGCTCCCCAGGTGCCTGTTTGTAGCCCCTGGTCCATCACCCCATCTCTGTTTGCTCACCAGGAGTCGAGTGGCTGCGGAGGTGCAGGGCTCTTGCTGTTGCAAGAGCCTTTCCCTTGACATGGGCCAGCAGCAGAGGCTGTGCCTTGCCCTGGGCAGCCAGGCCTGGCGGTGGCTGCCCCTGCTCTCTGCTGAAGATCCCAAATTCGGAGTCCTGAGCCTGTGCGCCCTGGGAAAACAGGAGGCCTGGGGCTGGTGATGGAGTTGGGGTTTGAGGTTGGGGCACCATAGCTGCCCCGTGGCCATCCCCTGTGGTGATAGAGACTTGGATCCGGTGGTGAAGCTGTGATGCAGGGCTAGGGCTTGTGGTGGCTCAGCAGTGCGCTTCACCCCCTGGCCTCTGAAAATCTGTAAGAGGAAATTGGATTTAGAATTGTTCTGCCTGACTCCCAGGAGAACGCTCAGGAGTGACAGAGGGCCCAGGGAGGGGTCACTCATCACCAGCTCATTAGAGGCAGAAACCCAAAACCCTGGGGAGTGCGGTGCTCTGAGGCAGCCCTCTGCAATGGGTCATCGGCAAAACCCCACTGCAGATGTGGTTTGGCAGTTGTGAATGCACATTGTGCTCTGCCCTGAAGCCATGTCCAAATCAGGACATTTCTATTATTTTTAGCATTACTTACAAAGTATCCCCTATTTTCCTCCTGTAGGACCAAATCCGAGGAGGTATTTACTTTGGGAGATGGAAATGCTTTGTTTCTGTAAGGTCTCTTGGTAGAGTTGTGTTGTATTTTCATTTGCATTTTTCATGTATAACTCCTTATGTGAGTCATATAGAGAAAATGAGCTTTGTGCTTGAGAATGTGCATGGCCTGGGGGGGAGGAATGTCCCTCACTGCTCTCACTGTGCCCTAGGTGGGATTGGAGCGAGATCTCTAGCTGCAGCCTGTGCCAGAGGGGCTGTGTCCCACTGCTCTCTTGGACAGGAGGGATGTGCCAGGGAAGATGCAAAACAGGGACCCGGCAGTTCTCCCCAGGCATCCTCTCCTGGCAGTGTCGGCACCCTCCAACTTTAGGAGCACTGCCCTGGGGAGGCGTCTGGCTGAGGAGTTGCTCCTGGGAAAGGATTTCTCCCTTTCATTGGTGAGCATCTTCCCCTTGCTCTCCCCTGTGGGGAAGCTGCTTATTTTCCAAAAGGAACCGAAATCCAGCCATTTGTACCCTCAGAGCCACCCTGCACTCCCTTCTCCCCACTGTCCCGATTTGCACATCAATGTCCTCTCCCTTGTGGGGTGAATTCAGAAAAGCCACATTTGCACTTGAATATCCAACTAACATATGGGCAGGCAGTTGATGTCTCAATCCATTTCCAAGGCTTGCTGCTATAAGCACTTAACTTTACCCTTGCCCAGATGTGTGCACGTTTTATGTGCTGTGCATAAAAAGGCAGAAATTGCACAGGGTGGAATGTGTTGGAATTGGCACTTTGGAAAATGCACACTCTGCTGGAATGTGCTAACATCCAGCTTGCACAGAAGGGCAATTAACTCTATTTATGTTCATGAGACTGAATCTAAAACTGGCTTCAGAAAGCAGCTCACTCACATTAAAGGGCTTTATAATCATTATGCTAAAGTATTTCTTTTGAAAACATTTTCAGTTTCTTAAACAGTTAGGATATTTATAAAATATGGCATCAATTACTACATATTTCTTTATTCGCACTGATTATACAACCTATAATTATACTTAAGCCTCTTATTTGTATACCATGGCAGCATTAAGAAAAGCTCTGTGATTTGTCTGCATGTTATTCTTTCCAAATAGCAGAGGGCTGTGGCCCCTCCCCTCCTTTAGAGAATTAACATGGTTGTGTTGCTGAAATACTGTCAGCCAGGTGTCTGCCCCCCCGGCAGCCCCTCGCAGGACACAGGGCTGGGGCTGAGGATTTATTGTGACAGGTAACACTCAGATTTGTGGGGTTTGGATTTGGAGTGCTGTGTTTGCAGCCAGCTTCTCACAAACGTTTACTCACAGGAGAATGTTTTCCTGGATCCCTTTTGCTTGCTGTAAAACAGTCAGTGTTGGAATAATTAAACTCCCTCCATCGTTAATGAAGGTGGTGTGGATCCTGCTGCTGTTAACCATGTGGCTGGTGCGGAGCCAGGACCCTGTTGTCCCTGAAGTCTCTGTCACCAGGCTGTGAGACAGGGATGGTGGAAGTGTCCTGGCTGCTGAAGTGTTGCTGGTTGTTGCTTTGAACCTCCTTGCTATAAGCAGAGTGAAGGCAAGTAAAGGCCCTGCTTGAATTGCAAAACTACTGGTGCCCGCTGTGCAGCAGCACTGGCCTGGGCTGAAACAGTGAGGCTCCTGTCATGGCTCTTGTTAATTTCTGCTAGGGTTTCACTAGGTGCTGAAATCTTATTGCCTCTATGTTATTCCCTCCTTGAAAACTGGTTATTACAGAGGAGACAAGTCCCCACCTCCTCCTGAGCTGCCAATGGCACACAAGCTCCTCTAACATTTGTGGTGACTTGCAGGGACCTGGGGAAAAAGCCGTGTGATGAGGGAGCACATTAATGCTTTTTAAGGGATTTTAACTTTAAGTGAGGATTGGGGAAAGGAGGCAAAGAAATGTCTACTTGTCCTACTTGAGTTCCCACCAGTTTTTCCTATGCATGTGCATGGCACTGCAGGGGTTAAGAGAGCAGAGCACTGAAATCTCAGTGCATAAAGAAACTCCCTCACAGTGGATGAGGGTGTACACAGCTTTCCTTGTTACGCTTGACAGATGTGCAACAATAGACAATGAGTCAAAGTGGGGAGCCAGAAAAGAGTCAGGAAAAAGCTGCTGAGAATTACTGGCGTGGCTGGGAGAGCAAAGCCTTCCAGCCTTCCTATAGCTGAGCATTGTTCTCCTGCTTATAAATCTCAGCTGAAATATGAACGCCAGGCTTCCAAAGACTTCCCAAAGCTGGAATGTGCATCATCAATAACCAAACCCAACGTACCCTGCGTAGAATCCTATTTATCACCTTTGTGCTGAGGCATGAAATCCCTGCCCTGCAAGGCTGGGATGACAGACTGACTTTCAAACAGTGGTAAAATCAGGGTCAAGCAATGAGAAGGGCTAGAGGAAAAGGTTGTGTGCTTTTCTTGGTAGAAGCAATGGCTAGGACATGTGCCTCCAGCTTTTCTGCAGCTCAGCAGGGCCCTGACAAGCGCATCCTACACAAAGCTGTGACTCGGGGCTTGGTTAAGTTCACCAGATAGAGAGAGCGTTCTGGGACAGGATTGTCTCGTGTCTGAAATCGCAACTCAGCGTAAAAACCTCTGAACCTTCAGCGGTGGCTCTGCCCTTTGTCTTGTGCTCCACTCCAACTTCCTTCCTCTCCAGCATGGAGCCAGTGCCTAATCTTGCTGTGAAGGCATCTTTCTCACATCCTTTGACATGTCCATAACATGTGCAGGGGTCCCCAGGACAGGGGTATTTCTGTCCTCAGACAAAGGACAATGACATCGTGGGGTGTTTACTTAGATACTGGTGTTTGCTGAGGGAAGAAGGGCAAAAAGAAGCACACAAGGTGCTACTCCAACGCAAAGCATGTTCCCCTTGCTTGGCCTGAGGAGAAATTCCCATTTTGTCCCAGCACAGCTCCTGCAGCACATGACTGGAGGTGACTGGATGATGAACCCCATGGAAACGGGCGGTATCTCTGGCCTTCCCTGGTGCAGGGAGCAGCTCCACGCTGTTCTTGTGCTCCTCAGTGGAAGGTTTCAGCCTTGCTCCGTGGCTGTTTGCGGTCGGTGGCATGGTGACTGGTCCCAGGTGGCAGTCTGGAATTCGTTCTGTGCTGGCAAGTTACAGGCTATTGTTTCTCTCCTTGACAGAACGGCTGTGTGAGTCCCAGCACAGCAGGGGCTATGGATTTTCTTGTTCTGTTTATGACTGTAAAGTTTTGCATTGTTCCTGCTGACCTCTGTTGCTCGAAATACTTTTCTACTCTTGGGAAACTGGTGCTTTCCTTCTCAGAATATTTGCGAGATTGGGAAAGCTGTACAGTGAACTGAAATCCTTTTTTTTTTTTTTTTTTCCACTCTACTTTTCTTAAGTTATCCTTGTGTTCCACTCGGTGATGAAATAGTAAGTCTGATAACAGATACATCGCAGGAGCAGGCAGGTTGGTCCAACCAGGAACTTGGGTCACTTCCAAAATCCCTATAATATATTTCCCAAGCCAATTCTGATCATTGAAGCGCCTCTTTCTCTGTGACTACTTCCCTGTGGTCCACAGTCATCCTGTCTTACCTGAGGCTTCCCCCAGATGCCCCTGTACTGCCCTTCTGGCTCCTGCTGTGTGTGTTTGGTACTGGCTGGGACACTCCTGGGAAGGAGAAGAGCATCCCTTGCTCATCTGGGCAGGCAGACAAATGCCCTTCCCCATCTGGACAAGGTCCTTGCTCCTGCACGAGCTTGGCTCTAGCTGGGAACCTGAAGGTCCTGCTCTTTGATAAGCATCTCATAATACCTGAACTGTTTCCTCAAAGCAAAAGAGACTTAATGGCAGGATACTTGTATCATTCTTGTGCAAATATCAGATTGCAGTCTAGAAACCAAACTGTCTGCAATTACATGACTGAGTTAAAGGGAAGACAGACAGCAGCATGTAAAATATGAACGAGGTTCATTGTTTGCCTGCAGATATTAAAATTTTTTCAGTGCAGTCTCAGAAAAGCACTGTTGTGTCTTCAGAGCAGTACAGAATTTGATCTGCTCCTGCTTTCAGCTTTGGGGTAGAGTCCAAAATTAATCCCTGGCATATCACCTTACTTTATGAATAAGAGGAGCTCCACCTGCAGTACCTGTGCTGAGGTGGGAAAGCTCCTGGAGCTGCCTCTCCCAGCCTGGCAGGGTGCTGGCTGGTGGGAGCAAATGCTGGGTGGTGGGGGAGCTGCTGGGGGAGTGGGCAGCATGTGGCTGGTAAACTGCACTGAAGCAGAACACCCCAAACCCTCTAGTCTACATTTGACCCTCCAAAATGCAATTTCCCCCTATGTAAGGCATGCAGGAGGAGGAATTCTTTAACAGCAGGAAAGCATGTGAGCAGTTAAATGTGGTTTGCCCTTAATTACAGTGCGGCTCTTGACTCGGGGTCCCTTGTGGAGCTGGGAGCGATGCTCGCAACCTCTGGCCGGCACCCCCGACTCCCGCAGACCCCGCTGGGGGGATCAGCCTGAGGACTTGAGCAAAGAGGCTGGAAAAACTCGGTTTGTGACTTCTGTTGCTTTGCCGCGTTGTCCTGTCGCGGCACCAGGGGCAGGAGCCGGGGCCGAGGTGTCGGCTCTTCCTGATCCCCGAGGGAGGCTGCGGTGTCCCCCCCAGGAAACTGCAGCTCCGAGGAGGAGCAGGGATTTTCCACATTTACCTCTTTCTTTAGGCTTTGGTGCCTCCTGCTGACAGGTCCGACAGCGGCGCATCCCGGCGCGGTAACGGGCCCCGGGGCATCGCGCTGCCGTGATGCGCCCCGCGATTTTTGGGGGGCTGCTCTGCCCGCGCACCAGCCAGAACCCGCCGGGGGGTGAGGGACGCTGCCGGGGGAGGTGGGAGGCATCCTCCCCTAGCTCTGTCAGAGCTCGGAATTCCTTCCTTCCTCAGCTTGGGTTGTTGTAAATATCTTTTTTATTATTTTGAATTGCAGCTCTTGACAGAATCTCGGTGAGAATTCATTTGCCCCAAATACTGATTACTTTATATATATTTTTTAAAGAATAAGTCAAATGTCAAAAGCAGCACTTTGCATGTCCTCTTCTCAGACAATAATGTGTAAAATTATTTATGCTGAGAGTGTCATGATGCTGGTGAGATATTGCTTCTGAATTTTGTACATCTCCTGTTTTGCAATATCAGGTGCAGGAGTCAAAAGCTTCTATTCTGGTCCAATTAGGATGGTGCCACTTTATGGCATAACCAATCTGGACATACAAGCTGCTTCTTTATTCATTTTGCTAATTGCTCGTGGCTATTAAAGCTTTTCATATGTTAAAAAAAAACAAGGTAAAGCTCAATTCCCAGAAAATGCAGAAATTGATAACAGTCTCTGCTGGAAGGAATGGAGATGAGAAGACTTTTGATTTGTAATTAGTGGTGTACTAAAATAATTAGGAAGGAACAAAACCTAATGAAAGCCTTGTTGGTTTTATTTAATATCTAGCAGAAAATCCAAGTTGGTTAATTTTTGCTATGTGACTTTAAATGCTAATTAAATTACATGGTGACTGCAGCCCTCCCCTTTGTAACCCAGAGTGGGACAGGCCTGGGTGAAAGGAGGGATGAGGAGTGGTGGCCTCTGCCTGGTGCTGGCGTCAAGGACCCTCAATGGGGTTTCTGCTCGGAGCCATTAGAAAACAAGCTGGGAAAGGGCTGGTGTCTGTATGTCTGCAAGCCCCTGTCCTGTGGGGGTGTCTGGCAGCAGACCCTCAGGATGCTGTGCCTGTGCCCAGGTGGGCAGAGGATGTCACTGTCCGTGCCCAAGATCCACCATGCTGCTGCAGCATCTTTGGAGGGGTCTCCATCACCTCCTCAAAGCTGGGATCAGCCCTTCTGTCCCTGTAGAGCTGAAGGTGTAGCTGGGCAATGCATCTGAGCATCCCTGCTCTGCGACATCCCTTGGGGCAGCCACCAGCCCAGACAGGACAAAAAGCTTGTCATGAGGGTATAGTAAATTGAATTAAGGCCCTGTGAAAAAGCGAGGGGAGTGTCTTGTGATTTCGATCCTTATTTAGTTGTCCTTATTTAGTTCTGTGTTTTGTTCCTCCTCACCCCATCTCCGATATGAACATGCTCTTCATCTCCTCGGTGAAGAGCAGGCTATCTACCAAAAGCCATTAAGTTATGGGGCCTGCAGCAAGGCTTAATGACAATTTAAATTAGGAACCTGAGTTGTGACATGGTAACACTAGAGCAGATGCTATAATTAGGAAGGCAGCGGTTTCCCTGTGACCTTTTATTTTAGAAGTGATTTAAATGGCCCAGTCCTGCCTGCAGAGCCCCCTCTCTGCCTCAGAAGTTTCTCTCTGATGTGGGTCATGTCTCCGCTGTTTGCAGGTGACACAGTACAGAATCTGCATTTTTTTTTCCCAAAGTTAAAGTGTCTTTGAAATACGATTTTGCATCTATTGCAGGATGTAATAAAAAGACTTTAAAGAGCTGCTGATGCCTTGTGGAAAACTGGAAAGCATTCTGTTGAGAAACAATTCTGCTGGGCTGTCTTATCTCCTGTTCCCTTTGCTCATTTCTGATAGCAAGGGGCACTATAAATACACATAGTTATACATAAAAATGAGAAACCTTGGCAACCAAATGGAAGGTTAGTTGTTTTCTCATGATTGTTCCTTGTGGGCAGGAGGCTGTGGGGAGTCAGGCTCATCACTTGGCTTTTCACCTTTACAGCTACTGGCCCCATGCCGTGGCTGTTTGGGCGCTGGACTGAAAGGGAGTCACATACCAGCAGACTTTTTTTTTTTTTTTCCTAGAGGTATTTGTTAACCCTCTAAAAATAGTGGCAGTGTTTCTGGGGTGCTCTGACATGGCTGGCAGTGGAACAGAAGTGATGTTCTGGAGCTGGAGGACAGGAGTGGCCAGATGGCAATGGGGCTTGGTGGCTGTGGATCGCAGCTCCCTGGGATGCAGAGGCTGTGGGATGGCTGTGGGATGACAGGCACAGGATGGCCACAGGACCTTGCCTTGAACCCGAGCAGCGCCACTCTCCCAGGCTGCCCTGTCCCTCCCCAGCACCTCCCAGCACTGCACCAGTGCTGGGACCCAGTGGGGTCACCCGAGGGACCCTTCCCTCTGCTGACATCCCAAACCCACTGTGGTTCCTTTAACCCGGGCTGCAGGATCCAAGGCATTGCCTCGTGCAGCTGAGAGAATTGTTGTAGGCGTAAATTCGACACGACCAGGGGCAGGATCCCTGTGCAGGGAGTGACTTGTGCTGTTTCCAAATGGCTGGGCGAAATAGCTCGCCCGATCCCCTCCCTCCCGAGCTCTGGTTCCAGGAGCCCAGCAGGGTCTGCTGAGCAGTGCTTACCCCTGGCACAGGGGACACAGCATCTCACCCTCAGAGCCCAGGGGCTCTTCTCCCTGCCCTGCTGCTGGGGACCCCCACAGCAGTGCCCAGTGCTGCGCCTGCTGAGCCAAGTGCTCCTCGGCTGCTCGGTTTTCCAGTAATTTTCCCAGGCAAATTATGCACCTGCCATGGCCTCAGGAGAAAACAGTTTTTGCTGTAGCCATCAACTGTTCAGAAAATAGAGAGTTATTTTGGCTCCAAATTACTATACTCTCCTCCAACACAGCACCTTGTTCGTGCTGTCACAGACTAGGAAAACTGAAAATGCAGGAGATAACTGAAACTGCCATCAGGTGTTGCAAGATGTGCTTTCCTATTCTTAGCATTTTTGGAAGTAAGAGCCCTTCTGCAGAGATTCTGGTGTGCAAGTCATGTGGAAAAGGAATGTTTATCCAAAGGACACCGGTTTTTAGGACTCGGGTCTGCCCTGAGCTAGTGGGATGGGAGCAGCTGGGTAATGGGGCAGGGATCCATCTTGCTGCAGCCTGGGCTAGGCAGGCACGTGGAAAATGATGCTTTTCAGTGGGCAAGTGCTTGCTTTGTTCTAGTAAATAAGACAAGCCAATTAAAATCAAGGGTTAATTGAGAAGCTGATATGAAACAGGTCTTCTGTATACTAAGGAATGGTACAAATCATAGATACCCTTTACATGGAAATGCATCTCTGTGAGATGTCGCCCCAAACTGACAGGATTCCCTTCAGTAACTCGGAGTGGGTGTGGTTTCCAGATGTGTCTTATTTAATTTTGAGAAAATACATATATTTTTTTTTTCTTTTGCTTTGCCGCACTGGTGACTTGATATTCCTTGAATGATGAAGTACCATTGGAGTGTCTCTGCACAGAGCAATCCAGCCAGGCACTGGGTGAGTGGGCTCAGACATCTGCACAGTATCATGCCCCTGTCACCAACTGGCAGTGGTATAATTAGAAAAGTCATTAATCCTTGCTCAGCAGTGCTAGAAACTATTTATAGCGAGGCAGACAAACAGTACCCTGCATGTTGGGCCAGGGTGAGTACGGAAATTATTCCCAGTGCCATATCTATTATGGGGCCCCAATCAGAGAAAGTGATTTCCTTCTGAGAGGGAAATTCCCTTTCTGTCCATGTGCAAACTCTCTCCTCTGACCAAGGCATCACCCTCTGGACTCACGACAGGAATCATTTTGGACATGCCCCACAGGCTGTCGCCATCCCAGGTCCTGTCCTGCCCGTCTCTCACGGGGCTGGGGCAGGTCTCAGCCAAGGAACAATAACGCACTGACTCAGCTCTGCTCTTCCTCGGTGTCCCTGGGGAAAGGCACCAAAACCAATCAAAATGGCCTTTCTGATAAATTAGCAGTGACAAACAGCATCTGACAGCCCATTGTTAACACTCACGCCCTGGGCCTGGGCTGGCTGTTCCCTGATACATGTTCATCTCTTGTCCGTGGGGCCGGAGTGCCCTGCTCCACTGGTTTAATAGTGTGAGATAGCAGTGAGCAGCCTCAGGAACTGGTAAATGGTGGAGCCTGCCTAGGGAGGATGATGGAGCAAGTATTTAGGGGGCTGTTTGTAAAGCTGAATTGATGTGTACTGCAGTGATGAGGTCCAGTGAGCCCTGTTTGGTGCTAGGAAAACCCCACCTGTCTGCTGGGATTGTGTGAGTGCCTGCCCAGCTGCTCCATATCTCCCATCACTGTGGGCTCTCCTGGCAGACCACTGGTAGCTACTGGTCTGATTTCCCCCAGCCCCAGCTGCTTCTTGTGCCAACAGAGCTGGAGAAGGGGAGATGGGAGCAGGGAGGGCAAGCTGGGAGCTCATCTCAAGGTCTGTGCTCGGGGCTAGTAACCAGCACCCAGCTGGTGCCCACCATCTCCTCATGCCTGGCCACAGACATCGGTGAGTTTTCAGGATGCTTTTGGCAGGTAAAGGTTGTTACTCACCTCTCCTCCCACTCGGGGACTCCTGTGACAGCCGTATCTGTTCCATGCAGTGTGTTGTCGCTCTCAGGCTCCAGATCAATGCCCGTGGTGTGGGCAGAGGTTGGTCCCTGGGTCTCTAAGCCAGAGGAGAAACGGGGGTGTTAGCAATGCTTGGTGAGCTGCAGGCTAAGCAAGGCTGTTGTTTACAGGCTCAGCCTGGGCAAGGGGTCCTGTTCTCCCTGTGCAAAATCTGATCTCTCTGCCGTGCTGCCTGCTCCACGGGCTCTGTCCCTGCTGTCTCCTCTACAGCCCCTGGGCTCTGCCCTCTGTGCCAGACCCTGACTCCTGCTCTATGGCTCCCTTTACGAGGATGGCTTTGGGGCTGCTCTGGTGTCAGAGGGGGTGGGAGAAACTCCACATCTCCCAGAGCAGGGAGAAGAGGGCGTGATGAAGAGCTGCTGGATGCTAAATAGTGTGTGAGGAGCCCGCAGGGGCAGCAGTGGGTGCTGGTGAGGGTCAGGGGAGCCCGTCACACCATGGTGGGGTCAGCTGAGGTGGCAGTGTTCAGAGAAATGCTCCCGTTGTCAACTTAAACACTTGACTGGGTTTTGCCCAGTGAGGCACAAATTGCACGTCTGTGTGCTGGCAGCCAGGCATCAGGGTAACCACAGGGGAAATATGCTCCTGTCTGGGCTAGCTGCATCTTCCAGGCTTTGTGTGAGGATTGCTCAAAAGAAAGAGTAAAATTGCTTTAGTCTCTGAGATGAGTGGACCGAGCCTCCCTGTTCTTGGGGAGGGGACTGAAACCCCTGGCAGGGGGCTGCTGCCCCCCCTCGGGTGGAGGAGGGAGAGGATCTGTTGGAGATGGGGCCACCGCTGCTCTGTAATTGCGGGAAGTCCCCAGCGCTGGCTTTGGCTGACAAAAGCAGCGCTCAGGCTCTGCTGCGCCTGTGGTTTGCCTGGATGATAAAAGGTGACCTCGGAAATTGCATTTCCAAACATCTTCCCCTCTCCGTGAATGGTGGCATTGTTCCCAGTGTTTCAGGCTGGGACTGCCTGGGGCTCTTTGTTTAAGCTCCCTGGGTGCCGCGATTCTTATGCACAGAGCTAAAGATGCTCTGCCAGAGCCCCAGATCCTGGAAGGTGGCTACAGTTCAGCTTTTTGTTATCCCGAGGATTAAAAGCTGCAGTTGAGGATGAGCTAAGGAAATCAAAGTAACCTGTCTAGGGACATCCCGCAGGCTTGTTTAACAGCGTGATGAAGCCAGGGTCAGCCACTGGTTCAGGCTGTTTCAAACAGCTCGAGCTGGCAGAAGAGCCCACAAACCTCATAGAAGAGGCACATAGCACCTTAAACACGCTTAGCAAACTCTGTTTTGCAAAAAACCTGCTGCTGCCTGCTCTAATTTCACTGCTGAATGTCAGGAAAGGAGAAGTCTAGAGGGCGTCAAGCCTCAGAGGAGAATCTGAGCTGTCACCATCTCAAAGGAGTGGGCACAGGAGGGTAGGCTTCTCGCTGCCCCTCAGGTAAAGCTGGGGAGATGCTGCAGGCACCTGCAGAGCAGAAGGGCAGAAAGAGACTCGTGTGGAGTGGATGTAAAGCATCTGATCAAGGCACAGCTTGGTGGAAGCTGCAGAGGTTTTTCTGCAGAGCCTGAGTGTGCTGGGCTTGGACCTCAGTTGTCCAAATGGCAACTTCTCCCAGGGCAGCTCCTCTGCTGCTGCTGGAGATGGGCAATAGGGACAGCACAATCAAGCAACACATTTTGCCCTGTGTTGGCTTTGCTAACAGAACGGCCTCAGGCTACCTGCCTGTGGCCATGGGGTTTGTGAACTCTGATACGAAGCTTTGCTGGAGCCTCTGTCTCCCTTTTCCAGACCCACAGGGCTGCTGCCTCTCCCCGATATCCCCCGTGCCTGACAGCTCTGAAAACGGAGCTTGGATGACAGAGAACAGCCGGAGGGAGGGAGGGCAAATAGAGAGGTGCTGCTGCCTTGCACCTCGACCATCCTCTGTTCTCTCTCCAGAATTCACTCTGAATCCACAGGCTGATATTCAGTCAGTGGTGTTCCAGGGCAAAGGCCTGGTGCCCTTTGCTGTCCCCTGGCATTCACCACATGTCAACTGTTTTTCTGCAATGAGATAGAAAATAGATTTTAAAGTGCAAAATGGAGCTACTTCAGCAACCCCCCCCCACCCCCGGTCTGACAAGGTGACCTACACCCAGATACTCCTGGTTATGATGTGCTTGACCAGACCTCGTGGTGTCCTTTGATGCGCTCTGGTGTGCGGGCACTGAGCTGTGAATGCAGGTGGGAGCTGGGTCTGCCCATGCCCTGCCAAAAACCCAGGTGTTAATTTGACTTTGCTTGTTTCCATTCTGCCCAGCCTTTGCTGTGTCCCTTGACCTGTGCAATGACTGCTAATTAAGAAAATGGCTTTGAAGACAGCAGGTTTCTTCTTTCCGTTCCTCAGGGAAAGGATGGAAGTGGAGCTTTTGCCCCAAGGGCAGATCAATAGTCCCACAGGGTTTGGTTCTTGTTTATCCTCTGGCCACTTCATGCCACAAGTTGCACTCCCAGACTCATCATAGTGATAACGTGTGGTCTCAGCACAAAGGGAAACCAAGGCTGTGGCGTGTTTTCCCGTTCCTCAGCAAAGCAACGCAGGGCTCTGCTTACAGCTGTGACAAAATCATGTTTATTTTGGCAGGTTTTTATAATTATTCACCAAGCTACATAGTGCCTCGGGAACTGGATGTCACAGCAAAGCAGATTAGTAACAGACAGTCAGACCTGGCGTTTTGAGGGGAAAATCTGGCTTCTGTTCCAGGAAGGTCATGCGTCTCCCCACAATGCTGGGAGCTGAGCCTGAAGTACCTGCTCATGGGGCTGTGGGGACATGGGTCTCTGGGTCACCCTCCTGCTCGGGGACGGTCCCCCATCCCCTGGCCGGAGGGTGAGATCTGCTTGGAGGGGTTTGAAAAAGCAAGGATGAGAAGGAAGGTGGGGGTTTTTGGGCACCTTGGACTGTAACTCTCCCTTCCCTGGGGCTTTTGCCTCTGCGTGGTCCCTGCAGAGATTGCTGCAGGGGTCCAGGTAATTATACCAGCCTGGGAGCATGAAATGCCATGTAAATGTCAAGCATTCATTAATTATGCTTTAGGCTGAACCAGCAGACCAGGTGTGAGATGCCTAAATGAGTGGGGGTGTTGAGGAGCTGGGTGACTGGTTCCAGTGTCCCAGTTGTGCCGATGCGGGGAGGAATCTGCCTGGAGAGAGCCCTTCCAGGTACCAGCAGGAAGCCTCTGGTCACCACAGCAGGGCTGTTTAATTGTCTCTGCTACACCCACTGATGGAAATGGAACGGACTGGGCTGATGGGGCTGCTCCGAGGTGGGGAAAATGCCCTTGATGGCTCTCGCAGTGCTGTGGCCACCGGTCTCGGGGCAAGGTGCTGCCAAGGGCTCACAGCCTGTGCATGGCTGGGCTGGGAATGCTTGGCCAGCCATGTCTCTGTGCAGGTGGCATATTTGGAGAACCCGACCCGAGGTCTCGGTCAGGCTGTTTCCTTCCCAGCCGGTGGCTCCGCTCATCTGCCTTGTCCTCCTGCTCCCTGGAGGCACCGGGTGATGCTGCGCAGCCTGTTCAGAGACACTCCCGTTAGAGCCAGCCCCGCTTTGTTCCGTGGCTGCTGTAACCTCTCCTTCTTTGGAGAATAAGATGTTAAAGAGCTTTTGAAAATGATCAAGCCCTTCAGCTTCGCTGCTGTGATTAATCAATCACAGCTGCTGCTTTACAGCTCCTTGTTTTGATGTGTTTCAGGTTGTTCCAAAGTTAGCCCAGCTCAGGGACAGTAAACACATTCCTGAGCCCTGGCAGGGCGCTGGGATGGAGCGAAAGCTGAATTTTCCAGTGCTGTGCTTCCTTCAAAGCCAAGGCTTCCCAAGTCTGTCAGGGAGAGCCATGGGGGCAGCCTGTGTGTTTGGAACAAAGGAGGACAGTAATGAATTACTCATTCTCGCTATTATTTTCTGCAAAAAAGAGATTTGCTGGGAGATGTTTGATCCGGGGAGCCTTGTGTGGAGGAGATGCTGGCACGCCAAGCCGGTGCCAGAGGGACGCTGCCAGGTTCTCAGGGAGTGTTTGGGGCTTTGCAACCCAGGGAGAAGAATGGTTCCTGGTCCTGGTGTGGGCATCACAAGATCACAGAATCACCTGGGTTGGAAAGGACCTTTCAGATCACTGAGTCCAACCATCAACCTAACACTGACAAAACCCATCACTAAACCATGTCTCTCAGCTCCATGTCTGCCTGTCTTTTATATACCTCCTGGGATGGTAACTTGACCACTTGCCTGGGCAGCCTGAGCCAATGCTTGAGAACCCTCTGAGTGCCTCGAAGTGATTGCTAGCACGGAGCTGCTGGAGCTTCCTCCAGCACCGGCACAGTGTGTGGACACCTTTCTGGTGTCTGGGCAACAGGCAGCACCCCAAAATGCTCACTGGGCCAAGGAGCCACAGGCAAGGGTAGACAAAGGTAGCTAGTGCTCTGTGACAGATGTGGTGAGCATGCTCCGTGGGGAGAGGGGGCACCTTGAAAAATTGTACAGGATTTATTAATTTGTAAGTTATTTCCAACATCTCTCATGCTGATGCTGCCTTCACAAGGGAGCATGGGGTGTTCCTGGGAATTATATAATCCTAAAAAAAGCTGGAGAAGAGATTTAAGAAATATCCCTTCCCTGGATGGCACCTGCATCATCGCAAGTGTTGTCTGATGTGCCCTTCTTAGCACTGAAGTATCTGAGGCTCCAGGTGGCAACTCTAAGGAGTGTGTGTCAATTTTGGAGGCTTAGATGCAGGGCTTAAATGCTCCTTAGCAGTTATTTTTTTTCAACAGCTAAAGAGCCAAGCAGGATCATGAAGCATCACAGTTCAGACAGTTTGTAAAACTGCTGTCAAGCAGATTAATCTGGAAATGGAAAAATTGCTGAAGTCTTTTCTCTTCTTTCTATACTTGTGTGACAGAGGGTGATTTAAAGTCCATTCCACCACCCAGGTGAGGCTCCAGATACCCAGTAACAAAAGCGCTGCAGTGTGTCTCAGCCAGCTACTTGGCACAAACAGAATCCCTGAGACTGGCTGTGAAGTATATCTAATAGAAACAAGTCATACTAAGCAGACTCACTTCTTAAAGACTCCCCCAGACCATCTTAATGACCATCAGCCAGAGCTGAGCTGTACGTGCTGTGAGACCTCCCCTAGGGCACCAGTTGGATTTTGCTGGTTTTCTTTTTTGTGTGCAACACACTGTTCCAATAATGTGTATTGCTTAATAGCACAGTGTTTCTGTCAGACTGTGGACAAGGTGGTACTGAGACAGCAGAGCTATTTTGTGAGAAAAGGGAGATGCCTGTAATTGCTTGGATTAGCCAAATGTTCAGAAGGGGAAGGAAGCATGCTTGGTTTGACCTGGCTTTTGAAGTGAAGGTGTAAAGAAGCATTTCGGCATGTCAGCATGAAAGACAAGTGTCTCCCAGTTCCTCCAGGGTCCAACCCTTCTTGCATTGGGTGCACAAACCCTGTTGGTTTGTGGGAGCAGAGAAAGGTGGAGCAGAGCCAGATTAACAGCCTTTCTTCTTGTCTGTGTGTGCATCACCGGCTGGAAATGTCACCTCACAAGGCTTGGAGCACAACTTCTCTCTGCTCCCTCGCATCCCCATTTCTTACTGAACTTGCAAGGCCCATGTGCTGCAGACAATGTGCTTGCCAATTCAGCAACCGAGCCGGTCCTCGCCCTCCTTATTTCACAACAGGCAGAAAGGAGGGCATTGACTCTAAAGCTCTGTCTTGGCAGAAGGAAGGTGTATGGGGTTGTGCTCATCTGCACTCTGGTTTTCAGGACTTTTGGTCTGAACTCTCAAGTGGTTTTACCCTGTGCATGCAAAATAAGGAGAGTCCACTCTCTAGATTCATTAGTTACTGGGTTTCAGATGGGGAGGTTGGTTTGGTTAAAGCCTGGCTGTGCATTACAGACTCCTGGGGCTGTGTGCGTGGGGCTGCATTAAGGACTGTCTCCTCATGGCCTATGGTTTGCAGGGGTCTGCATCCCCCTGATTTCTCCTTGCCCCCCTCTGCTCCGCCCCCAGCCTCGAGCATTCATTACCTTCTGTGTCCTACCGCGACTGCCCTCGGGCTGAAGACGAACCCATCCCATTCCCTTTGGTATCTGCTCTCTTCTGGACACTGCTTTGAGGAAGCTGCTCCTGCCCCTCATCCCCATGGGGGGTCTTGTCTCTGTTGCCCCTCGGTGCCGTGTGCGGTGGGTGCCTGCAGTGTGAGGCGTGCTTGCTCCATAAATCCAGGGTCTTAAAATAAGCACGTCATCTGCAAAAGTGTGAATCTGGAAGTAAATCTGTTCCCCCTGGAGCCTGTGAAATCCTGTGCAGCCTCTGCCCTGCGAATCAGATTTGCACAGCCTGGTATTTTCCTCAGCGAGGAAAATTCCTCTCGGGTGCTGTGTTGGGGCTGCGTGGGGCAGCTCTGCCCTTCCCTCCCTGCCCTGCTCGACCCCGGGGCCTGCCCGGGGCAGTGGGAATCGCCGCTGGGGCAGTTCCAGGCGGGAGCGGGACCGGGATGCGGAGGGACCGGTGCATTTTTGCGGAGCGCGGCGGAGCCAATCGCTGCTGCCAGGGGTGGAGCTGGAGCGACGGCCCGGAACCGCCCGGCGCCCTCCCCGCACAGTCGGCCCGGGCTGCGGGAGGAGCCGGTCCGGGCAGGAGAGCCCCGCTCCCGGCTCCTTCCTGGGTAGCATCGCCGGAGCAGCGTGGCCGCCGCCGCATCCGCCCCGCCCGCGGCACCGAGGTACCGACCGGCCGCTCCGCGCCCGTCGGGTGGGGAGAGTTGGAGGAAAGTTTGCTGTGGGATGGGGGGTGTTTGATGTGGGAGGGGGTCTGGTAGGCTCGCTGGGATGGGCTGCCAGGGGTGGTGGGGCTGCCGTGCCGGTTTTGGTACCACCGCTGTGATTTTGAAACCGCCAGCGCTGCCTCGGAGGGGCAGCCCATGCTTGGGGGCTCAGGGGTCCGACCCAGCATCCGCTGTGCCGCCCCCGGACCCGCGGCGGGAGGTCGGAAGTGGCCAGTGTATGCCGTGCGAGTGGTCCAACCCTTTGCCCGGCATTAGGATGTTTTCCCGGTGGAGCTTTAACTAGAGGCTGCATCTACCTGTGGGCTGGTGGCCACAGCTGGGCAGG
This sequence comes from Scolopax mira, assembly GCA_004320125.1. Classification (NCBI taxonomy): domain Eukaryota; kingdom Metazoa; phylum Chordata; class Aves; order Charadriiformes; family Scolopacidae; genus Scolopax; species Scolopax mira. The sequence goes on from BJBW01003488.1 coordinate 275,584, forward strand.
CCTTTCGGTGCAGACATCCCCTGTGCCGGACCGTAGATGCAAACGGAGGGTGCTTTTGCTGAATGGGCTCCGTGCAGGCATCCCCACAGTCCAGCGTGGTGAACGTGAGCTTCTCGGGCTGTGGGATGCGAGCATGGATGTCTGCAGATGCAGGAAAACAAGCCTATTCTCTCTGTTGTTTGGGAAGTTTGGAGAACTTCCCAAGTCAGCACCGCTTAAAGAGCAAAGGCATGTTTCCAGGGAGCCCCCCCAGCTGAGCACGGGGGGCTGGGGGTTCCGTCCCTGGGGGCAGCCCTGGCCCCTCTCTCTGCAGCACCCGCGGGAAAGCAGGTACCAGCTTGTACAGCTGCTCGTCGCCACTGAAGGGGGATCGGTCTGTGCATCTCCGTGGGGCTGGCTGACCCCATGCGTTGCACTGGAGTTGTCCGTAGGTCTGAGAGCCTTGGAAAAAGCTGCCCCTTATGCGGTATGAGCGAAGCGACTGCTGTTTTGGGCTGCATGAAGGATCTGAACCTTGAGCCATATGAATTGCTGATGATCTGTATCCGTTAATTAGTGACACCAGACCTAGGCAGTGCCTCTCAGTTCCTGATGTTAAAGATGCTCCGATTGCTGCCTTTCAGACAGCCACACGCTCCTTTTGCCCTCCTCTGATGTGGGAGTGACCTTAGCGTGCAGTATTGGGTGAAGAACAAGCTTTGCAAAGCCCTGAGGAGACAGTTAAAAATCACTGGTTTGCATTTTCTGCATGAGATTGTGCTGTTGGCTCTTGCATGAGCACGTGCAGCCCCTCTGCACAACACAAACAAGGGCCCTGGAAGGACAGAGGTGAGTGTGGGGAGTGGGGGATCCTGGGCAGGGGAGTTGCAGCTTTGGGGCTCTCCTCATCCCACAGAAAAGAGACAGTGACCTGGAGCATCTCCTGCCACTTCTCCGTGCCCTGTGCTGTGGGGCGAGCAATGGCAGGGACCCGATAAACAATTTGGTAAGAGGTATTTTATAAAGGTTGCTAGACAGTGACTCATCTCCTGTAGGAAGGGACAGGAAGGAGGGGCAGCACAGGAGCTTTCTAGAGTGAAAATGGGTCTTTCTTACAGATTTTTTCAAAAATGGGGACAGGAATCCTTTATTACTCCCAGACCAGTGGAAACCTGTCGATTATAATCCTCCTAATCTCACTGCCCCTGTACCTGCTCTGGCACCTGCTGCATCCTGTTCCCTGGGGAGGGTCCTGCCTTCTGGCCGTATCCTGAGGTGGGATAGTTCCAAAATTCAGATTGACCTACCACCACCACTGTATCTGATCATTCTTAATCACTTCTGAGTCACTCCAAATAATTAATCCTTGTCCTAGCGCAGCAGTGAGTGCCCCATTCCTGTGTGTGTCCGGCCAATTCGGGGGTGTGCGTCTCAGAAGTCGCTTCCCTCAGACCGAGTTGTACCCTCTTAACTTTCCTCCTGCATCCAGCTTCCCCGCTCAGGATTTCCTGCCCTCTTCTGTGCTGCTGCCTTTCCACTTTCCCAGGTGTGCTGTAGGGCACGTACTGCCCCCCCGGCTGCATCGCTGACTGACCCTCTTGAGAAGGTGTTGGCTGTGCATGGGGATGTTTTGCTGATGTTTGCCAGGATCTGTTTTCTTTTTTTGCTGCTCCCAGTTTGCGAAGGGATTGGTGCAGCCAGTTGATCCTTGCTGACTCGGCACCTGCCTCCCATCAGGACCCCGGCTTTCTCTGGTGGTTTATGGCTCAGTGCGTGGGCCCTGCACCACCAGCTCCCCCTCTTCAAAAGATCCTTCTGAGATTTGCCTGGGAACACTGGTGGCCAGTCTGCTCCATTGGTTTCTCACTCCTCCCTGCAGGGGTTTTGCTGTTGAGGTGAGGAAAAAATCCTCAAACTTGCCAGCAAACACTGCCCTCCTCACTGGTTTGACCCACTGGTGATCAAGTGTAGACAATAATAGTGGGAATTTTTTGAGAATTGTTCCTTTGCAGGAAGCAACTTTTGACCAAAAGTTGGCATCTTTTTCAGACCCATGATCAGACCCTTTTTTATTGCAGGGTGTTCTGTGGGGTCAGGTGGCTCCCAGGAGCCCCTCAGAAACTGCTGCAGGGTCTGAGCCATCCTGGAAGGGCTGGGGCTCGTGGGGCTGGTCCTCAGGGCTGGTGGCCTGGGCTCTGTCATGTCTGGGTGTCTCTGTTTATCTGGGTTAAGCTCCCACAGAATGAGGTGTGACTTGGGATCCAGAACTGGTTTGAGAGATCAGAACTGGGCCAATTTCTAGGCCAGCGCAGGGTGGATGCAGTTCCTGAGGGTGGTTTTGGGTACAGAGAGAGATGAAAATCAGGGCTCCCACCTCCCCTGTTTCACAGGTGCCTTCCTCCCCGGGACGCCGAGGGAATCACCTCCCTGACAGGTGCCAGGCAGGTAGCAGGACATATGGAAGCTTTATTATTCCTTACAAAGTGTGAAAAACGATGCTTGCTGAAGAGCACTGGAGACGGACAGTGCAGATGGGGCTGCCCCCAGGAACAGCCCTGTCTGGGGAAAGGAGGGGGAAGGTCTCTCCCCCCACCATACTGTCTTCTCCTCTGCAGGGAGCGATGACTATGTTTGCATCCGCTGAAGGAGGGTTTAGCAGAGCCAGGCTCTGCTGTGTGGGTTTTGCCTTTGGCCAGCTGATGGATGAGACAGGAGAGGCACCAGCTTCACCGGACGGTGCGGCTTTGCCCCTTCCTGCCGGTTCTGTAATTTCCTGGGCACTTGGACACCACACTCAATGTCCCCTGCCCTCTGGGGAAAGGATGTGCCAAATGCTCCTTTCCGGACTTGCCGGGGTGGCAGGGAGATGAGCCCAGGTCATGGGTTACCTGTGCCACCGAGGGCTCCTGCAGGCTCCTCGTGCCCTGCCCAGGACACAGCGGAGACCGATGTCCAAGGGTCATCCTGCTCCTTTCTGCAGCTGCTCGAGCAGTTTGGTGAAGTGGGCGCTTATTTACAGGGATACATGTGGGTGAGCTTAAAAAGTCAAGAGGAATTAAATACGTATTCTTCTGGGCAGTGGCATGTGTGGGCAAACAGAGGGGTCTCCAGGGTCGCTCGTGCCCTGCTCTTTCCTGGTGCCAGCTCAGCCCAGTTCTTGCTCGGGAGCATTTGGGTCTGTATGTTTCTGGTCACCTTGGAAGGGACACAGCGGTGGTTTCTGCTCTCCCTGCGCCTGGTTCTGCTGACACCTGCATTTCTCCTTGGCTGGGAGGTGTGAACCTTCTACCTGCTGCCACCTTCTGCTCCTGCAGAGCAGGAGATGGCATTTTGCAGGGGGCTGGGGGGAGCCATGCCACTCACTTCTTCATTTATTAAGTAGAAAGAAATAAAATTGCAGAGAGATCAGATTTTGAAAGAGACCTAGAGTTCCAAAATGCTCCCAGAGGATAGATCCCTAATTGCTCTCTAATTGCATTAGACTTTAATTTGTTGTTGTTTTTACTGTAATGTTCCCATTTTTTTCTCGACAGTTTGCTGTGTTCCATTAACTGGAAATGGCTGGAGAAGAATATTCTCAATATTAAAACTTGCCTGTTGTTCAGTGCTGGACAGCTTTTGGGCCTTGAGCGTGCTGCAGGGATGGCCGATGCCTTTCCCCCATCACTGGCCTGAGTCGTGGGGAGTTCACAGTGGTGCTCCATGTCGGGGTTTTGTGAGACTCTGCAGACTGGGTACCACCAAGCCAAGGGTCCGTTGGCTAGTGACCGCGGCAGGGTCAGTGGCCCTGGGCTGTTACTGCAGGTACCAGTGGGGGTGGCCACTGGCCATACACCACTGTGGGTCCAGGATGGCTCTCGGGGTGCCCTCATGCCCAGCAGAGGCTGGGGGGGCAGCAGGAGGGAGGGGCCTCATTGCCCCATTTGCCAGGGGCTTGCTCTGAGCTGGGCATCGCTTTTGGGGGGGAGGTGGTGGGTGCGGGGTTGTTGATGGGGCTACCCTGGGGCAGCACCGGGTCCTGCCTGGGGGGTGCAGGTTGGCTCCAGCTCCATCACCCCTCGGCATCTGTGGGACGGGAGGGACATTGGGAGGCTGGTGGCAGTTGCTGTCCTCCTTCCAGGGCACCACAAAGAGCCGAGCTGAGCTCGTCCAAAGCAGCAGCACTTCAAAGGGCTCCTTTAATCCATTTCTCCAGAGCACGGAGGGGGAGCAGGTCTGGAAATGCAAGCAGGAAGCTTCAAAAAGGGCTTTCAGGAGCTTCATTTGGAAAGCGATAGGGGAGAAGGATATCGCTCCTCTTAATTCCAAAGCAGAAATATATTTATTTAGCCTTGTTAAAGGGGAAATGGGGCAGAAGACATAGTTAAGCTTGGAGCTGCTGCTTGCCAACGTGTGTTTGTTGGTGAAACAAATCCTCAAGGTGGGAGAGTATAAATAAATCCTTCGGGCACTCGAGGCCCAAAGATGTCATCTGTCCCTGTCTTCAATCCAGTTGCTTATAGATCACATACATCTGACCTGTGTGGTACTCGAGTGAGGATGTGTCTGGGATGGAGCTGCACGTGGGGCTCTCCGAAAGCGGCATCGATGCCAGTAGGGGCAGGGAACTGCACCACAAACTTAAACCTGCTCCTAAATTCGATCTAGCCATTTAAAAACAGTGGGTGGACTCGGTGGCAAAGTGAGACATTGGTATTTAAAGCTGCCTTGAAGGGTACAGCCACAGAGATGACACCCAGAAGCTAGCTGTGAATATGAGGCACGCACTGGTTTCAGAATTACATAAAGAAGATGGGAAAAATCTCTGAACGCTGGATCCGCGGCACCCAGAGTGGCTTGTCAGAAACCCCGTGAATGGGATGGAGTTGAACACCCACTGCTTTTGAAGCCGTAAATGAGTCGGTTAAACCCCCTGTTGTACAGGCTGTGTTAGCTCCCCTATTATTTGCGACACAGTAAGTGTGTGTGAGCTGACGGTACCAGTAAGAGAGGCAGGAGCCCGGGTGGGCTCTGCGGGGCCGAGGTGCTGGGAAGCCAGGCAGCCATCTCAACGCTGGGATTTGGTCCAGATCCGGCGTGGAGGTGCTGCCTGTTGCTCCTGGGCTTTGGGATGCTCTGGGGTCTGTGGACGTGAATAAGTAGGAGATTGGAATGATTAGTGGGATTTTTTCCTTCCCGCCATGCAAAAAAATAAGTCATAGTGTCTGCGTGTGCACATTGTGTCCCTGCATGAGCAGGTCTGGGGTCGGGTCTCATGGTCAGACCTGGGCTGAACCCCGGGGTGTTTCTCCTGCTCTCAGCATCATGGGATGCTGGTGTGTCCCACATCCTCACTCACCTCCTCTTTGGGCTTTACGCGGCCTTGGCTTGAGCGATGGCACGTGGCAGTGAGCACCAGAGTTTAGCTTGACTTAAAATAAGAACTAATTAATCAGCTTTGTGTTTTCTACCCTACAATGTCACTGGTGAAAGCATCAAGATGATAACTGTGGATCCAACTGCTCATTTGAAAATATTGAGTGATTATACAAGTTTATGACAATATTATTTCCTGCCACCAGAGATGCTTCATGATACTACTAATTGTAGCAATAATTAATCTGTCTAATTTTCAAGCACAAGACTGTAGTTCACAGGGACAGGAGCCATGCTGAGTGTGGGGACCTGTTATTTTATCTCTTTAATTGTCAGACGTTTTTACTGCAGTTTCATCTTGCCGTGCAGAGGTGCTGGGCTGTGTCCCCCTCCTGGGGACACTGGCTGGGTGTTCTCAGGTGATCCCCCATGTGAGAGGGTGAGGGGCTGATTCGCAGCACCAGGCAGAAATGACATCGCAGAGCAGGATGGAACCCAGTCCTTGCTGATGTTTGTAGTTATCTTCACTAATTTGTATTTATGAAACTCCTCCGGAGTTTCACAGTCTCCTCCTGCAATGCAGCTGGTTTGTGTTCCAGGCTTTTTCCAATTACCAGGCTCCGTTTTGGTTTGGGTGAGCTCTGGTGCCGGGATGTCACGGGGCTGTTTCATGCCATCTCTGCCCATTGGTGCAGATCATGGTGAACCCCTTTGCATTTGGTCTTCTCAGGAATAAGTCATGTTTTAATCAACATTTCATTCTCCTCTGGCTCTGATTGTACCAGGTCACGCTTTACTTTGGGAATTTGGTGTTACCTGATGGATACTTTCCTGTTCCTCAGAAATCCTTTACCACCAGGTCTTGACCTCGTTGCCTCTGGTAGGTGCAAAAGCTGACGCTTCTCTTCAGTCTGTTTTTTCTGTCCCTACTAAAGCACAGGGATCCTTTTCTTTTGGCAGAACATACAAAAAGCATTTTTCAGCCCTATTTCCCCTCTAGCCAGAGAGGAAAGATGATGGCCATGACTGCAGGATGACTTCACACCCCACTTTGAAAACTGATGTTTTATGAAGCACATAAACTTGTTTTAATGCCTTTCTATTGCTTCTTGGTACCACAAGGGGTGCCTAATAAGCACAGTAGGGGTAGGAGCCCCCAGACTATGCAGAGAGAGGGAGACTTTTCTAAACCCTGGAGTCTCTGAAAGGAGCAGTACCTGACCCCAGCCCGTCTGCAGGCACAGTTTAATTTCTCACTGATGAAAATAGAATATTTTGCTTTTCTGGAGAGCTGTTTGCACACAGAGCTGGAGCACTGCACTAGGCATTGATGAACCATTTCTCATCCCTGGGTGAGGGACAGAATAGTGGTGTGGTTTTTTTCTCAGAGGGAAAAATGAAGCACGACTTATCCGAGTGGCTTCCTGAAATGTTCCCAAATACAAGGCAGACCTGATGTAAAACTTAGAAGTCCAGTGTGCTGCAATGTGTGGATGAGCATGGGAGATGCTCCTGCTTCTTAGAAGAACAAACAAAAGAAGGTTTGTGTTTTTAAATCAAGGGTGGGCAAAGAAAAATAAAAGGCTGTAAGAGGGACGTAAATGTTTTATGTTTTACTTAAGATAAAGCTCTTTCTTGTTTGCTGTTGCACACAAAGCTAATTGACAGATTACATGATAATATGAAGAAGTTTAATGAAATCTGCTGATAGCCTTTAGAGTATGTGGAGTTTGGATGTGCAATTAAATTAGGCAAGGGGTTTAGCTTCTCCGAGCTAACTAGGGGACTTGAATACAAAGGATTTGCATTCCTGGTGCCTTGTTTCTAAATCATTTCATTGATTACAAAAAGCTCTGCCATGGCAGGAGTTCTGTGGCTGAAGGAAGAGAGTCCATCAGTCATCACAAGGAGGAGGGTTCCTGGCCAGGCTGCTTGGCTCCCTTGGGGAGACTTGGGCTCCTCTAAATCCTCACTGGGTGGCAAATGTGGGATGGAGAAAGGACTGTCCCAGGTAGGGGAAAGGAGCTCAGCTCAGCCCTCCTGTTGGAGCTGGGATGACAGCGAGGGCAACCAGGGGCATCTCTCCTTCTACTGTCACTAACTTCATTAACCTGTGCTGGGCAGGGAGCTCTTAGTGCTGTCAGAAAGCCAGCAGTGACATCAAACTGATTGGGGTTAGTGCTGTGGAGGCTGAAGCTGGTTTTGGGGAGAGGTGCTGTTGTGCAGCCAGCGAGGCCAGTGTGTGGGCTTTCATCAAGGAATCCAGTATTAAAATAATCCCCCATCAATGATGGACAGATTTGTTCTCTGAAGGCTTCTTCTAAGCTTGTGTCCACCTTACATGGCTTTGCCTCTTGGGTTTTTGAGCTGAAGCTGATGGGGAGTGACAAGCCCTGATTATGCAAAGTACCAGAGGCTACGAGCTGCAGGCACGGGATTCGGCTTGACTCTCTTCCTACTGCTTTGTACGTTATTAGGGAGCCACAGGAAAAAGTAGGTCCTGCTTATCCAAAAATAAATGTGGTGCTCTGATTGTAATTGCAGAGAAAGGCTGTGGGGGGGCTGCTCCCCTGCTGCTCCCCCCACATCGTCTCCTGCTGTGGGGCAGGGAGCGGGGAGGGTGGCAACCCCTGACTTTCGGGGCGCCCACAGCTTGACAACGTGGATGGCACTGGGGGGAGGCTCGGAGACTATTTATGCATCTTTTTGTGAGAGACCACCGTTTCCATAGCGACCACGAGCATCACATGGTAGCCCTGGCCGCGCAGCATGGGAGCCTTGCGGTGCCTTGCTGTGCCCTGCGTTCCTGGCCCCATGACACCCCGGTGCCTGCTGGGGTCCCGGGGGGCTGCTAGTCCTTGGGGGGACCAGGAGCACTGTGAGAGCTGCCAAAAATGCATCCCTGAGTGGCAGGATATGTGGAGGGGGGGTGGGGTGGTGGGGCATTCAAAAGGGGGAGTGAGTGGGAGGGAAAGGGGGAGGTATGGGGCTTCCTGCTGGAGCTGTGGGTCCAGGTCTTCTCCCCGGGATGGGACTGGGTCAGGACTTGGTTGGGGGGAATCTGTTTCTGCAGGGGGCTGCCAGCAGCAGAGATGTCCTGGGCACCTCATTTCTTGCCCGTAGCAGCTCTCTGCACCCTGGTACCAGCCAGTCCCTACCATCTGCCTGCATCAACCCCTCCATCTCAGAGTGCTGCTGCTGCAGAAGCCTCCCTGGGTCTGTTTAACCCCTTCTTTCAGAATGTTTTGGGGCCATCCATGCTGCTGAGGGGCTGAGCGGTGGCCCCTGGCCGTGCCGGGGCGAGTGCCAGAGCCCTGTCCTTGCCGTGTGCAGGATGCAGAACTGATGCCGTGAGACACGAACTGTGATTGCTCGTCGTTCAGTTCCTACAAACCTTATTAAAGCAGTCACAATATATCAATCTCCTTTTTAAAATATATTTTTATTCAAGTCAGCACATGTTTGCAATTAAATCCTGCCACATGATGTAGTGTGAATAATTAGAACAATTCATGTGTATAACCGGATACACGCATTTGCAGGGCAGGGACGGTGCCACCCTCATAATTGCAGCATAGCTCCCTTTAAACTTGGCAGCATCCTTCCACCTTCACCCCCGGAGGCAATTCCTGGCACTGAGGGCTTGCTCTCTGCTGGCGAACAGGTCTTTGCTCTCTAAATCTACGCGCCTGTAATTTCCTTGGCTCGCCCTTTGTTCCCACCTCAGACAGGCGGGAGGTCAGAAAGGCACCCCATGGATTTTGCTGCCTGGCACATGCCTGCGCCTCCGTCGCTGCCTCCCGGGCAGTGTGTCCTGGGGGTGGGGGGTGATACGGGGATCCCCGCGCACCCCCATCCCTGGCCGTGCTGCGTTTCTGCCCGAGAGACATCATCTGCCCTCGAGGTTCTCTCTGGCCAGAGGACACTGCTTCTCCTGACATTGGCTTTTTTCATCTTTTTTTCTTTTTTTTTTTTTTTTTGCCCCCCCTTTGCTTGGTTTTGCTATTTATAAGCGATACCTGGGTGATGAGGCGAGGAGGAGGGAACATCTGGCAGCTCCCCCCGCTCACCGGTCTCAGGGGAATCCAGTGAGACATCCCTGGTGAGATCTGTTCTCCCACGGCTGGATCCTGTGTGGAGGACGGTACCGCCGGCCCCCCTGTCCCCACGCAGGCGCTGGGGGTCCCATGGGGCGTTTCTGTCCCGATGTGTGGAGCAGGGCAGTGCTCTCCCAGAGCGGGAGTCACAAGTCTCCTCCTGAAACCATCATCTCCTGCTGTCGAGAGGACCCTGCTTCTGACCAAGCGTCGCTCTCTGGGCCCCAGCGAAGGGGCCGTTTGGCTGATGGTGCCGGGGAAGTTGTGCCGAGTTGGGTGTTTGGGGTGCGCGGGTCGAGGCTCGTCTCTGGCGCGTTGCAGTTCTCCGCTGTGTTCGACACATGCAGCAGACACGTGCAGGGTCTCTCCTGCTCCCCAGCTCATGCCACGCACAATCTTGTTCTGATTTTCAAGGCTCCGATAAAGCGTGTCAAAACGCATCAAAGCCTGAATGCAGAAGTGAAGCAAATTGACTCTGGAGAGGATTTTGGGAATGGAGGGAGTAGGGAGATGGCAGATAAACCCCAAACCAAAGAAAGATTGCAGGGAAGGTGAAGTGTGGCAGATGTGAAACACAGCTGGAGGGACACGGAGCAGCTTTGGGCTGGCAGGATGGGAAGAACTGAAAATGGCACATGCATCCTCTGAGGATGTGGCTCTTGGTGAGCAGGGACACAGCCACCATCACCTCTGGGAGGCACAATTATTGGGGCTCCATCAGTCCCACCTCCACAGAGGGGGAGCAGGAAAACCCAGGGGCTGGCACCAGTGGAGGCTGCTGGTCCCACGGCTGGGAATTGGTCTCTTGCACAGGGCTCCAGGTGGCCGTGGTGCTCCCTGTGCCGTGGGGGGCCCTGCTGGGCTGCAGCCCCCAGAGTGCTCCCTTCCCCAGGTGATAAAAGCAGGAGGAGAATCGCACTTGTGGAACAGGCTCAACCATCCATCACACTGATAGTGCTGGGAAATCAGGCACTTCAAAAGGCAGTATTTTGCATTTCTTCAGATGCCTTGTTGTAAGTGCAGTGTCAGAGTTGCTGAAAGCACATTAATTATTAGTAAAGACTTTTTTTTATTGCAAGACAAATTAAACAACAGAAGAAAACAGGAAGTGTTACACGAGATGTTAATCCATGGGAGAGTGACAGCAGCAAAAGACACAAATAATTCATAACATGAAAATCAGGACATTTAATTTTTGGCTTGTTGTTGGCGTTTGGCATTTGTGCACATGCTCAGTTGACACTTCTCTACTGCTCCAACATGGAGAGTTTGGAAGCTGCTAATTCTGGGAAAGGTGATTAAGGCCCTTGAGAGTAAATTGGATAAAGGGCTGCAATTTTTTTCTTTCCTCTTGACTGGAAGAAGCCGAGTTGCTGTATTCTGTGCTTTATTGTGTTCCTTGTCCTTAGTTGTACAATAGGAAGAACGAACCTGTGCAGAAGCTCCTGGTGCATCTCCCCAAGTGGGTGATGGAACGAGCGCCTTGGTGACAGGGCTGATGAACCCCAGTGTCTCAGACACCCACGGGTTAAATAATGGTGCAAAGGTTGTTTTATGTCAGTGCTGGTCCTGGTGTGTGGCCATGGATCTGGGCACATGTGGGACATGTGTTTGTCATGAGCTCTGGAACCTCTGTTACCTGTCGTGAATTTCCCGTTATTAAAAGAACTTACTTTCCTATTCACTGAGCTCATTGCCCAAAAAAAGGGGGTGATGAACCTGATAGTGGGGGGTACACAGCAATAGAAGCAGAAGCGGCTTGCTGGGGGAAGATAGCCAGAGAGGGGATTACAACAGTAATTTAATAAATACAACAGTATTTATTAGAAACATGATGGCAGATATTTGCTGGCAGTGACTGCAGCGAGGACCCTGAGGGATGTCACAACAGCAAAGGGGGCTGCATTTGCCCCCGTCCCCTGGTGCTCCAGACTGGGCTGGGGCTAGGGCTAGTTTGCAGAAGCATTTACTCCTTCATGACAGGTAGACAGGGATTCAGCTGGTGCAAAGCATCTCCTTAAAAATGAATTTGGCTTTGAATATGTCTCTGATGTCAGTACGTGGATCGCTGTCCTCTAAAATTTAATGCAACTTAGTTAGCATCTTTCCAGCAGTTGCCAAAAGCTGGAGTCAGCCCCATCAAATTGATTTTCATTAAGCCGTTATAGTCACTGAAACTGCTGAGAAGAATCGTAGCCATATGGCAGAAGGTATTTAAAATGAGGTCTCTTATGACAGAGTTTGCTGTTGCTGGGGATGTGGAGCTGACACGTGCAGAGGTTGCTGATCCAAAGCGGGGAGGGGGGACATCAGCACGGGAGGTGACAATAAACCCCACTGTAAGGCGACAAGTGTTTGGTATTCGTGGTGCAGGGACCACCCTTTGTGTCCCCACCTGAGGAGGAGACCGAGAGTTTTAGACGTTCAGACCTTGGTGTGCAGACCAAGGGCTTCTGCTCAGCTGAACGTTTGGAGTCCAGCTGGTCAGGCTGTGAATTGTGCCTTAATTCTCCAACTCTCAGCAAGAAAAGCCTCTGAGGGCGCGTGGAGAACATGTCCCTCCTTGCTCAGCGTCTGCAGTTCTCCTCAAGCGGCTCGGAGGGACGCGGTGCTCTGCAGCCACCACACGCCGGAGGCTGCTGGTGATGGAGAAACCTCCCCCTTCATCTGCTTTGTGACACAGACAGGCTGCAGTGAGGATCAGCCAAAAACTAGTTCTGTTCTAGGAGCTGTTTGGCACTGGTAGGCAGGGGGAGTCAGAGTGGAATTAAGTGGTTAGAAATATATAAATATTAATTGCTTATGAACTCCCTTTATGACACTTGCAGGCAGAAGAAGTTAATAAATCACTGCTGGGATTGACCCACAGAACAGTAACGCAGCCTGTGTCTGAGTCATGACAAAATTGGGGGGTGGGGGGTGGGGGGAGAAAGGAGCTCTTCTGGAGCAGGAGAAAGTGCTGTTTTTAGGTCAGGTACCCACACACCAAAACTATTTTCTTTTTCCCAAGGCTTTGTGCCTGGAGTCTGCCTTTTGCTGCAGAGGGGAGCCCGTGCCCTTGTGCTCAGCTGCCATCGCTGTGGTTACAGCCTCTTGGTACCCGTCCCTTTGCTGGGAGCAGATGGGTGCCTTGTGTGGTTCCCGTGTCAGGACAGGGGCTCCCAGGGAGATGCCAGCCCCAGACCTTCCCTGCAGGACCAGCCCATTGGCACCCCGCGGCGCCAGCACTAGAGCCCGTGTTAGAACTCGGGGTGTGGAGAGGTGCAGGTCCCTGCATTCGTTTCACTGCACACTGCCTTGGCATCCTTCCGCTGAAATGCCTGAGCGTGGTACCCTGGAAAGGAAAATAGAATAACACAGGAAAAAACATATATTTAAGAAAAGCAAAGGAAGTGTCCAGCAGGCACCAAACGTAAAATCTTTGTGCAGAGCCAGCAGGTCTCAGCAGTCGAGTTCAGAATGTCAGCCCTTGGGGAAGGGGCTCTGGGGAGCCGGGCTGCGGTGGGGCTCTGCAGAGGAGGAGTGGGGGGCTGCTGAGAAGGGGAGGAGACTTTTGCTCCTCTGTCGCATCCACAGGAGGCAGGTAAATGTCTTTTTTTTCCTCCAGCCAACTCGAAGTTGAACTTGTTCTCGGTCTGTGTGGGCTTTAGAGCAGCTTTTCAAGGGTGGTTTGTGTAAATGGGTGCTGGTGGTGGGTGGCTGTGTGGAAATCTGCCTTGCTAAGGTGAATCTATTATTTTTGTCAAACCCATTGTAATAAATTTTGCCCAGAGCAGTTATTGTTACCAGAGCTTTCTAATTAGTTTAAGTAGCCAAGCTTACATCTGCTCAAATCCTCTCTACAGTTTAGCCTAATATATTCATGCAAAAGCAGGAGGGAGGCTTTGCTTCCATTTATTCTGCTGTTCCTCCCTAATCCTCAGCCCTCGCTCTTCCGCCTTGCCGTCCTTTTCAGTGCTATGAAAAAGCAAAACCTGCCAAACCCAGCAGGGAAGCCCTTTGCCAGGCTCTGGAGGTGCTCCCCGTGCTGTCCCAGAGTGACTCCAGGGGTTGGCCCAACGTGGGTCCCGCTGCACAACGCTCAGCCTGGCCAGCCCCGGCTGCAGGGACAGGGCACGGGCAGCTCTGCTCACACGCACGTGTGTTAGAGGCAGAGCAGGGCTGTTACCAGGGCACAGGGGCTGAGCTAATACTGAGCAGCTTCTGATTTACTCTGATTTCTGTGATGAGAGTTTATACTGTGAGCACCGCAGAGTGCGTGCAAATGAGGGCAATATTACCTGCCTCTCTCTTGGCTGCTGGATGGAGGTTTAATGAGATTCTTGGGTTTGCTGTGTGTCAGTGTGTTGTGTTTAAGTGGAATTTCTTCCCTCCCCTTTATTTTGCCTTTGATGCAATTTTGCAACACTTCTTGTACTCCTAAAAGAGTCTTTAGGTGTCTTTGAAAGTTCTTCAATGCACTGTTTCTCTCAAGAGAGCAAATGAAGATTAAACCAAAGCGGATTGCAAGAGAAAACAGCAAGTGCCTTTGCAGAGGGCTAGGGCACCAGCAGAGGAGCTCTGAGAGTTGTGTCTTTGGTAGATGATGAACACCTGAATAAACCTTATCCTGGAGCTGGGGATGAGTCTCTCCAGGCTGGGAGAGACCTCCTTCCCTCTTGAACAATTGCACTGGGGTTTTTTTGTTTGTTTGTTTTTAAATATTCTGGCTGCAAAGTTACTTCTGGGCTCTCTGGCTCTGCCTGGGCTCAGTTGCTGAGATGCCCCAAATCTTCCTGACGTGCACTTCGGTCACAGGTTCAGGGCTGGGTACCTGCAATGGCTCATGTCACGAGGAAGGTGCGAACAGAGAACGAAGTTGTTCTTGTGAACCAGATCCTCAGCAAGTGCTTTTGTGAGTGCTGGTGTCCTCCTTCCATGTGGGGAATGCACAAATATTTAAACAGCTGCTTGAGAGCAGCTCAGCCCAGTAAATCACCCAAGCAATTTCCTTCCATGTCTAAGTGCAGAAATAGAGCAGAGCACCCTTCCAGATTAAAAACACCTTCCTCTGGGTTGCAATGATATTTGCATTTGTAGAAAACTCTTTATCAGCTCTTTTGTATTCTGTAATAAATGGTTTAGTGTGTTTTGTGCCATGACTGATATATGGTTTATATATATATATATATATATAACCAGTGTAGCTGGTTATGTATGTGGTGTTTCTCCATGTGGAAGGTGATGGGGAAGAAGAGCCGTTTACAGCCACAGCTCACGCTTGGAGTGTAATTGCAGGGGCAGGGACATGTGTCCACTGGGGACAGGGATGAGGAGAAGCGCCATCGTTCTCCTGCTGTGCCCGGGGATGCGACAGGCTGGGACCGGGCTCTCAGCACCACCTGGTTGGGCACGAACCTGAGGACTTTGAATGGTAGACAGTGGAGATGTGTTGGGGTCCGTCTGTGTTTCACACTTGTACCTGTATGAAGTCGGTTTTGTGCCCTCATGATGACAAGAACCGCTCGACTCAAGTGTTGCTTTGCCCATGTCTATGTAGGGACCCTCGCCAAGACCCCGTGTTCTGCCTGACTTTTGTAACTGACTCTGTCTCTTCTCTCTGCCATGAACAGATGAAATCCTCCGACATTGACCAGGAATTATTCACGGAAAGTTACTGCAAAGTGTGCAGTGCCCAGCTGATATCGGAGTCCCAGCGCGTGGCCCATTACGAGGTAGGATGCTCGGATGCTCTTGGGTGACTCCTCTGGCCGTGGGTCTTACGAGGTGGCATCAGCTGCTGCCTCCCCAGCGAGTAGCTCCACCAGCACCTACTTTTCCCCTCTCAAAACTCAAGATTTAAGGGACTATTTTTACTGGCAGTGTTGTAGTCTGTAAATGACATCACTGCGACGTTGTCTGCTGCATGTATCTTCTTTTTTTTTTTCTTCTGTCTAAATTTCCAAAGTCAGGCTGTGATTTGAACACGCCTGAAAGCCAGCTTTCAAAGAAACACAGTTAGCAAGGAGGTCAATTAAGAGTTCAGCAAAATGAAGTCGAGTTTTTCTACCGAGTACGCGGCACTGTGCTTTGCTGAGGAGGAATCACTGATTGTGCAGAGAGTAGATTAGTGTTTGTGAATGTATTTAAGCACTTAAGAGGTAAGCGAGCAATAAATAATTAGAAAGGATATATCATTAGAGACGTGTTGGAACAGCAATTAACAGTGCTGCATATCTTCAAAACGGAATTAAATAAATTCCTGTTAAAGAAGGGAGGCAATCACTGAGGGATACGCTGCTGTGAAATCCTCCAAGGAGGGGACCCCACTGCCTGTCTGGGTCCTGGCACTGGCTCCCGGGACACGGGCAGTTCTGCCTAAAATGGCCCCACGGTGAGGGGCTGCCTTGGTGTTAACCCCCCGGGAGAGCAGAGGTTCCGTCCCGGGTGCTGAGATAAAGAGGAGGGTGTGAGAGGAGGGTGAGGGTTGTGCACGGGGAGTCAGTGCAGTCGGTCACCCCTTGGTGGTTGTGAGGGAGCAGGGACTCTCCTGCCCCGTGAAACCCACAGAGGTGGCAGAGCATGGACAGGAGACACGGGCTCTCTGGGGAGAATTGGGAGAAGTGATGCCTGTGGAGGGCCTGGGATGAAGGACTTAGCTGTGTTTTGCCCCTGCTTTTGAATGCATCGAGACTATCAGCACCTGCAGGGTTTCAACAAAAACAGAATCTGTGCTGAGGGGCCTGAAAGATGAAATTTGCCCAAACTTTTGCTCTGGCTCGAATGTTTAGTAATGGATATACAGGGGAGCTGTTTGTCTTGGCGTGGCCAGGGGCGACATACAAGGAGCTTAATCGAAGTACAGTATCCAAAGATGCTGTGCTGCATTAATAAACAATGCAAACAGTAGTGCACATTTACTTGTAAGATGCTTTACGTGTCTGTGTGAATTTCTTAAAGCATCCCCTGTGAATGCTGCTCTGGCTGCCCTGGGTGTGCAGCCCAGATCCCTGTGAAGTCCAAGGCTGCAGTTCTAGGGACACCTTCCAGATCCTGATAAGGGGCAATGTGGATGCCAAACCTTGTCTGCAGGAGGCAGAAGCATCTCCACAGAAATAGGAGCAGCGACTGGTGAGCAATGGGGTGCTCAGCCAATCTCTGTTCTTCTGCGCCTGTACTTGTAGGTATGAGCTGAATCATTAATTCATAGCAGATGTTTTTGAAATGTGGAAAACAACACGGTTTTCTGTTGTGTATTTCTAGTGCGAGGTGTTGTGCTCATTTGTCATCCCCCGTGAAATCCCAGCAGACGCTGTAGATGTTTGGCACAATAATGTCATTGCCTAACCTTGCCGGCTGGCTCGGCGAAGCAGAGGGATGGGGAGAGTGAGCCGGGTGCGGGGACTGGCCCAGGGGGCTCCTCTAGTGGCCCCAGAGGCTGAAGGTGCCTCTGCCCCACGGCTGTGCCGTGCTTTGCCATGTCCCCGTGTCAGTCCCTCCTCTGGACAGGCTGGACAAAGAGCTCCCCTGGTCGCACAGAGCGGTACCCGGGATGTTTTCCCCCTGTGGCTGATGCCCGAAGCCCTGGGGCTGCCGTCAGCTGGTGCCGCATCCCGGCAGGCGGGGGAGGTCCCTGTGCTGTGACTGCAGATGTGGCCGGGAACCGCTCTGCCGCTCCTGCTGCTCCCCGGGCGATGGACGGGGATGGAGGGACCCGAGCAAAGAATTTGCAGTGAGTCACTCGCCAGGGGAACTCAGCCTCTTTTTCTAGTCAGACATCGGACGAGCCATTTGCCATTTTCCTGAGTCCATTAATCATGGGAAATTATTGAAGAACAGTTTCTGCAAATAATTCTCTGATGCTGTTTCACGAGGAGTTTGGTGGGAGCATCTGCCCTGCTAGTGGAGAAGGTGGCTCTTTCTGCCAGACACCTCCTCATAAGGCATTTCTCCTCCCTGGCAGGTTGAGCACATCAAATCTGGGGTCAGAATATTCACTTTATAACATCTGGATTTATAACTTGACTGTTCTGTAAAGAACTGCAGTTCCATCCTGTTCAAGACCCCCAGCCCTTGCTGCAAGCCAATTAGTTAATAGCAGGAATGTAAAATTCACTGTTTCTTCCTAATTAAAAATTAGCGGGTCACAATTTCCATACCTCTTCTTCCCCCCCATCTTTCTTTTAAAAAGCAGTCTATGGTCCGAACTGATTTTCTTTGGGGTTCTGGAGGAGGGGGGACCAGCTCACGGGGAACACTTGGGGGGGCTGGGGCTGGCCTGGCTGCCCGCGGGCACTGCTGGGCTGGGTGCCCTGGGGCTCTGCTGGCCCCGAGGGGCTGGCGAAGGTGCCACCAGGACACTAGACTGGAAACCAGCAGCCTCAGGCTCCTGGGCTGTGCTGGTAATGCAAATCCTCCGTGGCTTGGCTTGTTTCGGTCAGCAGCGCCGCTGCCTTCCCAAGCCAGAGCCCGGGCAGAGGGAGCTCATCCGCTGCCGAGTAAGAGCTGCAGCCCTTGTGCCAGGCGCTGGAATCTTGGCTCCTTCCTGCATGCAAAATAAGACATTTATCTGTAAGAAAATAGAAGGAAACGGCGTATGAAAGGGGGGTGTTTTTATCTTGCCAAACAGGAGTAGTCAGTTCCGATCGCTGTCTCGTCTCCTTCTCCGAATCATCAACCAGTAACTCTTCTTTTCTTCTGCACTACTTTGCCAAGAATAAAAAAAAATAATTTGATGTCAGTCGAGCAATATTAAGCGGTATTATTTCCAAGGGCAAGTGTAGTGGAAAAATGACAAAAGAATCACAGTGTTTGCAGTATATTTTTGCTTCCAACTTGACACACAGCAAAACACTGCCCTTATTCTATGTGCTTTGTGCAACTGCATCTCTGGCTTTGTCTGATGTGTCCCCTGTGCCTTTGCTCTCCTTTCCATCCCCGAGAAACTGCTGGGTCCTGTTCTCCCCTCCAGAATCCCCTTTTTGGGCAGAGCTGACCTGAGCAGCTGGCCTTGGAGTATTGACTCCTAACGAAGTTGCAGGTGCCCAAATGAGAAAATGCCTTAATGAGTCTCTGCGTACACACCGCGCTGCTGAATATCACAGGAGGTTGCTGCAAAGGCACCGGAGAGCTTCCACACAACGGTGAGAGAGATGAGATGGATCTTCCTGGTTGTTGTCAATGCCCAGAAGATCGTGCATTTGAATATTTTAATTCCTAAAGCAAATTAATGTCTTAATTTGTCCCTTGAAGTTTCAGAAAACTCCCTTCCTGTTTCTGCCATTGGAATGAAGCATCCAAACACAGATGCTGGACGCAGTCCCTGCTGGGGGGGAGCTGGCTGTGCTGCCGGGATGTCCTGGTCCCTGCTGGTGGAATGCGGGATGAGGGATTCAATGAGGAGCCACAGAAAAGGGCAGAGGGATGCAGTGTGCTCGGGGTGATCGCTGGCTGCACCATGGCCAAACGCATGGTGCTGTCTGCAGGGGGGAGGCTATTTCAGCTCCTCTTGTCCTCAAACTCACCGCTGTTGGTTTTGGGGGGGAGACTCCAGACCCTTCCAGGCACTTGCTCTCTGCGGGGTTGGGACCAGCCACTTCCAGATGCTCTTTAACTGTCACTGGTGTTGGCTGACTCCTGCCATACCTGGAGCAGGGGGACGCTGGGGCCATGCCATGGCTACTCCTTTCTTGGCCACCTCCTCCAGGTCCCTGTGTGTCTGGGAGGGTGGCGAGGGACACATCTGCCAGCGCCTTCCTCCTGGGGCACCTTCTGTGCTGGCCACCGGGACGTGGAGCATCTCCCAGTGACCTTCCTGCTCTGCTTTGATGGCACAGACGGTGTGTGTCTTTCACACGCAACTTTGAAATGAAAGGATTGATTTATTTTTTTTTGTTTTTAAGTGACATCTGTGGGTGGGAGAACCAGAAGGCAGCTCCCCAGTGTCTGCACCTTCGCACAGAGCCCTGGCAGGGGCTGGAATTCAGAGCATGATGCTTGTGCTACAGCAGTTCTGTCTTGCATTGGGCCTTTTATCCACCAAGCATCCCTATTCCAATGCCACTCACCCCTCTCAGGTATCGCAGAGGAATCACTGGTGATGCTGCCCCAGCAGTCGGGTACCTGCTGTGCCCCGCACAGGCACCAGAGCCAGTCAGGGGCACTGGTGTTTTGGGAAGTGGCTGGTGCCACAGAACTTCCTAAACAGGAGAAGGAAAATAAAATGCACAGCTCTTGCTGCAATGCGATTGAAAGTCTGTGCCCCAGAGACAAGCTTTTCCTTTTCTGTGTTTCTGCATCTCACCTTCCTCTGGAGTGGAAAGCTTCTTTGCTGCTGGATGCTCTCTACATCACCTGTAATTTAATGCTTCCTTCCAGCTCTGTCTTTGAGAGAGGTTGTATCAAACCCTTTGGTGAGTTGCTCCCTAAATTTAAAAAGCTAAGCTTTCTTAGCCTCAAGTCCTCATCTCTATACAGAAATATTCACAGCCATTAGGAAGATGTTACCATTTATTTTCAAGTTTCTCCTTGAGAATCCTGCAGGAAAATTACCAAATGTGCAAAGTTGCTCTTGGATTCCACCCTGAGCTGCATATTCATCGCCGCATTTTCTCCTTAAGCTTCTATAACACTTTTCTTCATTGTAATCTTTATTGCTTCAGGTGTTCAGGTGGCTTTGCTTTTTCACTTAAAATGAAGAAATAGGCTGGGTCTGTAGGAAGAGAAGCCTGGGAAGGTGCCGTGTGAGCCTGGACTCGGCCCGGGATGAGGGAACGATGCTTCATGGCTTGTGGTGGAGCCAGAGTGGCAGGGGGAGGACAGAGGCAAAGTGTATTAAAATTCAAATGTGGAGGAAACCAGGGAGAACAAATAAAGTGCCGTGCCCTTTGGCTTGTCTCCGGAGCCCAGAGCTCTTCAGAATTTCTCACCTTGTCTGTGGAGCGAAGCGGGTGAGTGGTATTGACAGCCTCATCAATACTCCTCGTCTGCGTGGGGCTGGCGTGGTGCTCGGGTTAATCTGCTTCCAGTTGGGCTGTCCTTCCCTGGGAAACTGCATAAAATGATGGCTTGTCTGGAGGAATAATAAACATTGTTTACTATTGGCATATTAGTGCCTTAAGGATCAAGATGTGTGTGCTCAGAAAGGCAATCCTGTGTCTAAAATATTAATGCAGTAGAAGAGCACATACTCTATTTAACAAAATAAATGCTGCACTAGAACACAAGGAGCTGGAATATTCTGTCTGGTACCAGCTCCTCATGCGAGGTGCTGCAGGCATTCCCAGAGCGGAGGAGTGAAAAGGACACACAAGGGATGAAGGCTCTTGTGTGTTGGGGGTCTGCTGATGCTGAGTTAACGAAGGGAAGGCTGATGTTCACCGGTGATGCCCTCTCTCATCCCTTCTGACATTGTTGCTCCATCCCTGCCAAGCTCAGGCTTGTTTTACTGAGAGTAGCCTGTAAATTACAGAGGATGGAGGAGGAGGTAACGTCCTACCTGTTGTTCCCATGTCCTTCCCCTCTGCTGTGGAGAATCAGCTCTGCTGGGGTGTACGTGTGCTGTGTAGTGTTTAGTGGCTGCTCAGACATCACCGTTGTCTGCAGATTGTGCTGGTGTTTGGCAGGAGAACTTTGGCTTGGGGGAAAAAAAAAAAAAAGGATAAAGAAAGCTTTTCTGTGGTTGGGTTGCAAAGATGATGGAGGGCCTGTTCTGTTCATTGTATGTACTCTATAGACCCCTGCAGATTACATCCCTGCCCGGTTCTTGCGCTGCTGACAGTAGAAATTGATTCTATTCTATGGTTCTATTTTAAAGAATTAAAGAATTGTCTAGGCTGGAAGAAATAGTTTGAGGAAAACCTGTCCACACACGGTGCATGAGAGAGGTGAGTGCTGCTGTTCTGTGGTCAGGTGCTCGTGCTGCCTTGTCCCTTTTCTGTTCGAGTAGCCTTGGCGGCTGGATCACAGTGTGCCTCAGGAAACCGATGTAGATTAAATGGCACTTTACAAGGCTCTGTGTTACTACGCTGTTGTCAACATTAATGGCTAAACATTATTTTTAATGCACTCCCAGTGTCAACATCTATTGCTGAAGAGCAGCAGAGCAAGGAGACCTCTCTCACACAGTCCCTCCCCGGGCACCTCTGTGCAGTCTCATTCTGGGCTGGGAATAGCTGCAGTTCAGGGGTCCCTTCAGAGCAGGGTGAAACCCACCAGGGATGAGACCTGAGGTCAGCAGTGGTGGAGAGGTGTGAGGGATGTCACGTTAAACCTACGTGGGGTAGAAGCGATGGAATGCTGCTGTTTCCCGCGATGGGCCAGGGGTCCCAGGAGAATCCCCGTGGCTCCCACTTCCCATGGCAGCCCCTTTCTGTCCCCTTTTCTGCCCACTCTTGATCTTCTGAAATATTTTGAACTGACAACTCCTGTTTGGAGTTGGGTTCCAGGTGTTTGCAAGAGAGTCTGCAGCTCCCGTGGCGTGTTGTGACAGAGCCACCCACCTGCCGGGGCTGAGCGGGCTCTCAGGAGGGACTGGCACTGACGCGCTGCACAAGTGATTGGCTTCAGAGACATAAAGATAGAACGGGAACAGGGATGGCAGAGCTGGTGCGGGGTGACATATGTGCAGGGGAGACGTTACCTTCGTGTTACCTCCTCTGCTCCCCACTGGACACTAGGGATCACTTGGCTGTGGACAAACAGCAAGGGTCCAGCTTGCTGAGCAAAGAACATCTACAAGGTTCCTGCCCCACTTGCTCCCTCCCACATGTTCCCTTTCCCCTGGCACCTTCTCAGGGAGGGGAAAAAAATCCCTAAACATCCATGAAGAAGCAAATTCATGGTGGTGTTCATCTAGATGTAAGATCCACCTGCAGAAGAAGTGGGATGATGTGAAGTGGGAAGGGACTTTCAGTGGGTTTGGGGGGGAGCAGAAGCCTGTGGGCGATGCCAGGTGCTGGGGGGCAGCTCCGTGGGGCACTGCCAGCTGGCTAGTCCTGCTTGTGCCACGCTGCTCTGGCAACCGGCTGTGGAGAGCCTTATCCTCTCTCCACGGGCTACGCAGCAGGGTGTAGGACAAGAGGTACTCTGACTGCAGTCTAAATCGATATAGGAAGCAGTAAAGTCAAAGATCATACAGCTGAAATGGTGATTCCCGAGACAGAAAGTTCATGCCTGGCTGTTCTGGAGGTCTGCAGGTACCTCTCACCTGTGGCTGCAGCTGGTCACTGCTGTTCGTTTTACTTGGAGCTTCTGAAGTCTTGGGTTTGCATTTTGAAAATCGCAGTGATAAAGGTCTGAGAGAAGCTGCTGGAGCCTGAGAAATGCTCCCGGCCACGCGAGGCTGTGGGTGTCCCCAGGGAGGGATCCAGTCGGCTGGGCGAGCAGGGAGAAATCATCACAGGTTCAGAGAAAATGAAATCAGGTAGTGGTTGTTTGGCTGAAGGGATTATCAGAACTTGCCTTAATGTGCAAGCAAACCAATGTCCAAACTGGTAAAGTATCTGCCTTTTGCTTTGAAGAAGCCCATTTCTCGGGGGTGAGAACTCAGCTGTGGGCAATTGGGAATTACGGACATGTGTCCCGTTGTCCAGAAAGTCACAAGCATGAGTAGACGCTTTTTAAAAAATTAACTCACGGAGCAAAAAGGGGAAACGGATAGAAATGACCATAAATTATAAATGAGGCCTTGCAAAAATTACAAAGGGAGAAAAAGGACATTGGCACCCAGCGGCGTCTGGAATAACAGACGGGAGTTTGTCTCTGCTGCAAACAACGGGGATCTCAACAATAGTGTGTGCTGGTCCTGGGGGCGGGAGAGGCAAAAAAGGGAAGGCGTTTGCTGAAAATACTTCTGTCCTCTGTTTTAAAAAAAGCAGAGGATGTTGTTATATCACAGTATGAGGAATAAATTGGTTACCTTCCAGTAAAAATTTGGAAGTTTGTTAGGCAGTGATTATGAAATCTAGAACATTGGTTTTTCGAGTCAGGAGGTCCAGTAATTTGCAAGTGAGTACTTGAAAAGAGCTGGGCAGGGGGAAGGCAGACAGACCCAGAACGTGGTGCTGCAGCAGGGAAGGGAACAAGCAGATGATAAAGGGAGCCATGGGGAATAGAAAAATTAGATCAGATGCAAGCGCAGAGTGAGGAAAGCAGCAGAAACAGTTGATTTGAACCTGGTGAGGTGGTTGGGGGGACGGGAGGAAGTCTCTTACAAGATAGTGAAATATTTTAGACTGTCAGGTCAGGTTAAATCAGCGGTGCAAAGTGGGAGCAGGTCACGGGGCGCTGCAAGCTGTGGAGCCGCTGCAGAGGGGAGGGGTCCCCACCTCTCCCAGGATCCCTGTGTCTCTGCAGCCCCCCAAGCCCCATGCTGAAGCCTCCTCCTGGGACTTTTGGCCTCCCAAAGGATCCCTGTCCTCCCCAGGGCTCTGGCTGCTGTTGGTAAAAGGAGCCATTTGGTAATGGTGATAGTGAGCAGACCCCCAAGAGCTGAGGCAAGCGGGGCTGCTGCCTCTGAGCCCCGTGGGTGGCTTGTAGCCCCCCCACCCTCCTGCTGCTCCCACAGGGACAAGATGGTCCCCCCTCCCTCCCTGCAGATCACTTGGGGCAGGAGTGTGCTGCAAAACTCGATTTATGCAAAATCAAATTGCATTTCATAACACGGGTTAGCTTTGCTTTACCCTTTTACATTTTAGGCTTGAATTGCCAGGACTCTGCTGTCTCGGCCACAATCCTCTGTGTTAAAGTAGATTTGATATAGATAGAAATGATCCATTTATTTACTTTTATTGATACTCTTACAATAGCCCCTGAGCTTACTATGCAGAAGTCTGCAGTTGCTATGTGAAAATAGGCTCTTTCTAAGCTCCCCCCCCAACTGCTTTGAAAGGGTTGTTTTTAAAGCATATACTATTAAACAAGACTTCTTGCCTTCTAAAGGAGTTGTTTCCAGGCACTAGAGATAGAGAATTTAAGTGAAAATGCCTTTGGCTTGACATTTTGTAAAGCTACAGAGAAATACTCACAGGTACAGAAATACACTCTTAGTGCTCAGATGAAATGGTGGTGGCTGCTGGTGAGCAGGCAGGTACCTCCATGGGAGTGTTCCTCTTCCAGACTCTGGATCTGCAGGTTTTGTCTTTTCTAAGGCTGCTACATGCGGTGAGATGGATCAAAATGGGAGATGGATGTGCCCTCATCCCATGTTATCCCCCTTTCCTCACTCCTGTATGTGGTTCCTCCTGTTTCCCCCTGCATCTGTGATAACTTGGGTGGTGGTTGCTCATCTGGGCAAGGCAGGCCCTTCTGGGACCTGCTCTGACTGGGCTGGGCGGCCGGTGGGGAGGCAGCGATGCTCATGCCATGCTCTTCCTCAACATCCTCCTGGGGCTTGACCTCCAGATCTCCTTCAGACACGCTGGGGCTCAGATTGGGGTAATGGATCCCAGCTGGTGCTCAGGAGTGTGGTGGGTCCCTCCAGCATGGTGGTGGTGGTGGTGCCCCGAAAGCTGTGCCACCCCCTCCCTGGCATTTGGCCCTCGGAGCTGCATATTTCTAGTTGCTTTGTGGGGGGAAAAGACAACCCGTAGGGCTGTTTGTGAGCAGCATGCTAAGAATAATCACTTTGCTCTTGCCTTGGTGTTAGGATGATAAATACACATGTAAATGTAGGAAATACCAGAGATAAAATGGGTGACAAATGGGCTGCGCTACCTCCGCTCCCCGAGAGGGAATGAGATGCTCACTACGTACTTGCAAAGGCCAGGGATGATTTTAAGATCCACTTTTATAACCATGGCATAATAAGGCTGCCTAAGGAGCCGTGTAGTTTTAAATTATACCAAACATAAGTTATTTCTTTACCTTAGCTTTCATAAATCCAAACAAATGCATAAATAAAGGTGAGAGGTGTTTTACAGGAGGTTGAAGCTTCACTGCCTTTTAATGCAGACATTTGGACATCATTTATGGCACAGCCAAGTGCTGCAGAAAAGAACACTGGAAATGACTACTGTTAAAATCTTGCCTTTTCATCCTCCAAAAAAACTCAACAAAAAAACCCCACGAGCCTTTTAACCCCTAAGTTCACCGGGCTGTGGCTATGCTGGATTCTCTCACCCAAGGGCAGAGCCTCGGGGCTGCTCTGGGTTCAGTGTGGGAATCCACCTGAAAAGCTCCAGTTCCAGCCCCAACGTGTCTGACCCTTCTCTATCCAAGGTGTGTGGCACCAGGAGTGCAGTGGCTCGTCCTCTCCCTGCCCTGGGTGAAGGGACCAGCCCTTGTGGTGTCCCAGTGTCTCCATCCGAGCATTGTTTCAGGCAGAAAGTGGGAGCCAAACACCAAGACCGACTTTACACATCTGTCCTCTGCATTTCAAACTTTTAGTTTGTCGTTTCTTAATCCTGCCGTCACTGCCTGGACCTCTGATCACCAACAGCTGAAGCTTTTGGGGCTTCCTGCACTTAGCCCTGACTCCAGCAAGTCACATTTTCTAAATGTATGCAGGAAGAGAAGTTAGGGAAAGACGTTTGACATTATTTGTCTTGACTGATTTGCTCCATTAAAAAAAAAAATTGTTGCATAGTTGCATTTGTGCATGCAAATACAGCTCTGCAAATTTAGTTCCAAGTTCACACCACAGGAAAAAGAATGTTCCGGAGCATGCTAATGATAATTTAATATTTTAAAATTGCAAATCTGTGATCTGAAATTATAATATTACGGTGCTGTTGTTCTGTGAGGTAATCAGAAATGGAGATTTAGAGAAAACATTTGCATAATAATAGCTGCCGAGCACGTTAGGGCTGGGGACAGGTATTTAGTAGCTCAGTCTCTTCCCCCTCTCGCATCCGCTGGAAGGCGAGAACTGGCTGTAAGTCGGTGTTTTGAGGGTTTATGTCTGTGCTGCCGCTGTAGAAGCTTTTAAATCCTCCTTTACATTTTGCAAGTCACGAGGATTGCCTTGTCTGCTGGTGCTGGCAAGCCCAGGATATCTCTCCATCATCTCTCCTTCTCACCCCCTGGTACCCACTGTCCGTGCCTGAGGGCTGCGTTGGGCCTGCACTTGGTGTCCCTCCAGTCATCGCTTGGCCCTCTTCGATCCCTCTGTAAAAATGCAGGTCCCCTGAAAGATTTCTTGAGCTAGAAATAACATTGGGAAATTGCCCAAGAAAATCGCACTGGGTGTCTTTCTTGGGAGAAGGTGGGAGTAGTCCCGGGCAGCCAGCCCCCAGCAGCAGAGTGGATTTGGGGACTAGTGACCATGGCTGATGTCTGTGGTCTGTGTCTGTGTCTGTCCGACCTCTGCCTGAGTGGGGAGAGATTCTGGAAGGACTGGGAAAGGCAGAATATCCCGGCAGTGTTGCCTGGGCTCCTGGAGCTGGTTTCTGCTGCAGCAAATGTCAGGCTGAGCCTGGGCTTTCCCTCACTGGTGCTGCTTGACCCGCAGCACAAACCTTCCCATTTTCCTGCCTGTCTCGGGGGTTTGACTGTTCATCACTCCTTGGAAATTTGAGAGAGGGGAAGGGGCTGAGGCTCAGCTTCATGTGGCCCTTATCCCTCTCTGCAGGGCCAGCACCAGCTGTGTCTGAGGAAAGCATTAGATTTCATAATGCACAATTATCTGATAATTTACCCGTGGGAGAAATTTCTTTCGAACCTTTGGCAGGTATCAGTTGGCTTATTTCCTAGAGAGCGAGCTTTTATACCCCTTATATATTCTATTCTCCTCTAAGTGTAGGAGCTGTGGATTTCTGTTTGTGTGTGTGCATCTGATCCCTCGTGATGCCAGCCTGTCTCTGCCTCAAGATAAATAACCCTGGTCTGCTCAGTCTCTCCCGCTATGGAAATGGTCTGATAACAAATGGTGCCCTTCTCTCCCCGCCTTTATTCCCGCTGCATCTTCCAGGGGCTGCAGGACTTGGCAGGAGCATGAGGGTGGGCAGTTCCTCCTGCTCATGGCAGGTGTCATCATCATTCCACAGTCCATGTTGGCTTTGCAGGGAGTTCTGTGAAACCTCTGCGAAATGCAGATGCTCCTCACCTGGGTCTTCCCCCTTTTTCTCCCCCCACATCAAATATGTATATCAAGGGGATGTGAAATCTTATTGCAGATTGGTGTTGTGCGCACGGCAATAGAGCTGCTTGCTTTTTGTAACTTCATTTCTTGCATTTTCTTTTCTTTCTTTCTTTCTTTTTTTTTCCTTTTTTTTTTCTTTTTTTTTTTTTTCCAGAGTCGGAAGCATGCCAGCAAAGTTCGCCTCTATTACATGCTTCATCCCATAGATGGAGGCTGCCCAGCTAAAAAGCTCCGGTCAGAAAACGTGGGTATAATTCAATTCCCTGTTTACTCAGCTGCTTTGTGAATCATTGACTCTGAGCTACAACATTTTTTCTGTTACAGCCACAGATGATCAGGTACCCAGAGGTAACATTTAGATTAGCCGGAATGCTAAGTAACTGGAAATAATTTTCAATAAGCTGTACAAGAAATATTATGTGCATCAGCAACAGTAATTGCGTTTTTGGTTATTCAAATGTTATTTCATAGGAAAAAAAAAAATGCTGATAGGAAAAATCCGGCATGTGGCTGGTTTGGTGCGGGTGGGTTGGGGTGGTTGGGGTAACGGAGAAGGTGGATCTGCAGGGACTTTGGGGCTGCTTCATCTGAAGCAGCACTTGGGTCACTTCCAGGCACCTTCACCCAACTTTAGTAAGTGACTCCGTTCCCTGGGGCCGGGTCCCCTTGTGCCAAGGGACACCCGTGGTGCCTGAGACCCCTGAGAGACCCTGGAGGTGACTGGAGAGCGGGGCCACCTCCTGAGGGGTCTTCCAGCCACCGTCTGCTGAGACTGATGGAAATGGAATGCTGGATCCCAAAGGCTCGTGGTCAGGCTGCAGCTCTAAAAAACTGCAATTGGGTTCCTCGATTGCATTGAAATAAACAAACAAACCTGGGGAAATTGGACCAGCTCGCAGCCATTTGTCAGGCAATAAAAGGAGACTAAATTTATAAGGGACTGATTCACAGTGAATTATTCATTCAGCTCTTTCCCACTTTCTGGGGCCAGCGTGAGAGCTGTTGATGAAGTTCCCAGCAGAAAGCATCCAAACCATTTCAGATCTACGGGAGTGTGACTGTGGCTTAATGCTATCAATATTTAGTGAGATATCTTCTAATTAAAGAGCTAAGCATGCAAGTTTTGCTAACGGAATCTGAAAGTGCCTTCACACAGTAATTAAAATTTTAGTGGGACTTTTATGTTGCACACAGGGTAGTTGCAGATGCAATCTATCCCTTAACAACAGAATCTCACAGTATTTTTATTGAGTTATGAATTACAAAATGTGAAAGGTACAGTGGATGTGCACATATGGACTGGAAACATGGTCCTCTAATGAGCTTCATTGCGTCTAATGAGGGACCAAGCAGCTGCATGTGAGCACAGGGATGTGGTGGTCAGAGAACCAAACAGATCTCAAATAAGCCAAAACTGAGCTGCATACCATTTCTTTTGTGAAAGGCAACAGTGAGCAATAATGTAATTCTGTGTTTGCTGGTGCTCAATTGTGCTCAATTCAGCCCTGGGTGGGGGAGAATTAACAAGTCCTTTTGCACTGGGTGAGCAATAGTCTACGCAAAACCTAAATTCTAAAATATCATTTGTGTCACAAAAAGCAGGGAAGAATAGCCAACGGCTCAAAGCAGGGCTGTTGCTGATCAGGTATTAGCCAAGCCTTTGCAATTAAAGGGAACATAAATATTTAGGGCATCCCTAAGGCTGTGGGACCCCTGCTGCCACGGAGGTGTCCGTGTCCAGCAGTGTCCATCACACCAGTTTTCACCAGGATTGGAAATAATCTGTGGAAACTGATTAGATTTCTGTGTAGAAGCATCTGCAATTAAAAAGGGAACATTAGCCTTTTTTCCATCAAAACCCGCACTGTTGATTTGTATCCTTCCGACCACAAACCCAAGCTCCTTGTCTTTCTCCCAAAGGCAGAGGAGGAGAAGCTGCTGCGGTTGTAGGTTCTCACCACAAACAGCATTTGCTGCCTGACCTTTCCGGCAGCCAAGGGGTAGCATTTGCTGTTGTTCGAGGACCACAAAAATACTCTGCATTCCCCAAACACCAATTATCCTTTCCTAGTCAGAAGTATGAGGCTTATACAATTAGTCTTGCAGTGGGTAACGACTCAATTGTTGGGCTGTTCATCATCAGTTTAATATTTTTTTCTGGAGGAGGGGAAAAGCCTCATGTCTCAGGTGTACCCAGGGATTGTTGACCTTTCATTTTAAATTTCCACTTAACATTTCAGCTGAAAGTAACCCGAGAAGGTGGCAGCCTGCGACAGGGCCTCTCGGAAGTCAGGAGTCACAGCCTCGGGATTGGCAAAAGGGTTGTAATCAACTTTTTCTCACTGCCTTTAAAAAACAGGACCCCTATTTATGATCAAGACAGACATGATGAAAATTTCTAGTGTGCTAGGAAATGGTTTTTTTGGCAGCCTTCAAATTCTTTCTAGCCCAGTTTCTACTATGAGATAGTAAATTGCTTTAACCAGCATCATCCTCCTTAAAAAAGAAGTGGGTGATAACAGCGAGGACAAGTGGTGTGAGGGGGAAGGCGGGATGATGGGCTCTGCTGCAGAAGGTGCTGTGTGTCCTGAGCAGGGTCCAGGCACAAACACACTGTGGGAGACCTGGCCCCAGTTCGCCATCAGCAAGGAAATCACAGCTTTGAGAGCTTCTGGAGAAAAAATTACTGCATGCTGGAACTTAAATCTTCAGCGATTGAACTGAAACCCAGGTGAAACGTCTGTTTTCAGAGCCAGTGTTTTCACTGAGTGCTTTGTAGCAGATCAGAGGTTTTCATCCAGAAGGTGAGGTATTTGGTTTCGATGGAAGAAATAGTGATGGGATGCCTGAGTTCCCTCTCCAACAGGAGGCTGGGGATGCCCGAGGGTGGTGTTGCTGTGACGGGCTCCCTGCCCAGGGGTGACCCGGGCACCCCAGATGTGAGTCCCACCAGGGGCTCTGCGCTCGTGTCCTCCCCCACCCCGCGGTCTGTCCCCTGCGGCTCTCCAATGTCCCCCAGCTGGGATCACCCTCTCCTCACCTGAGCTCTGTCCCTGTCACGGGGACCTGGGACATGTGCTCACACAGCCCTCACTTCACTTAGGGCTGGCTTTTCTTCAGAGAACATCTGGGTCCTGAGATGCTCTGAGACTTAACGGGTGTTTCAGATTTAAAAGCCACAAACTGGTACTTGCTCTTTGCTTGTACCATGAGAAAAACAGGTTCCAGAATGGAAGTGGTCTGAATTTCACAGAGAGCATTACAGAAAGTAGCTCTTTAGCAGTAATACCAGAAAATTAACTCAAATTTAAAAGATACTTTGCGGTGTCTTGAGTGCTGTGTTTTATATTGCGGTATTTCAAAGTTTGTATAATCTTTTCTTCTTATAGTAAAACCTAGGGAATGAAGACAGCAGATCTGTATCTGGGTAATAAAACCCCTTACTCTTCCTGAGGATTGCTTAAGGAACATCCAGCAAAGGACTGCAGCTGCCTGGCCCTGTGTGAGGATTATGCCTTTAGCAGCTTGTTAACAGGCGCCTGAGTAACTGAAGTTAATTCTGTTGGATATAAGAGTCTTGCTTTGAAGTTTATAACATTACAAGAAGCTGCCCTGTAACTGAGGCTGTCTTTGGCACGGGGGCGAGGTGAGCGGTGTCAGCACTGGGAAATGGAGGGTTTATCTGCAACCCCACAGACTGTTCGCTGAGCTCCTGTTGACACGAGACCATTCGCCCCAGTCTCCCTCCCCCAGGGCTGGCGAGAGGGGATGGTCATGAGGGGACTGCAAAAACACATGGTAGAAATACCCCCGGCTGGTTTCGGCAGCAAGGGGTCAGTTTAGGCATTGGTTGGTTGGTTGGTTTAGGCAGCAAGGGGTCGGAGCAGTGATTGTGTAGGTTTTGTGGGCACTGAATGGAGCCGTTGGTGCCACGGAGCTGGGGCAGGAGCAGGGACGGGATGAGGAGGAGGATGAGGGGGGAGGTGGGTGCAGAGCATCCTGGGGAGAGGGGTCTGCCCCAGGACCCTCTGCCCGTCTCACCCCTGAGGGACCAGCAATTTATTTTACCAGCTGGCTGCACAATCCTGTTAACGCAGTGTCAGTCAACAGGTGACAAAAGACACCCGGATCGGGTTCCCCCAGCCCATCAGGTTACTGGTAAAACAGCCGCTGACAAATGAGAAGACATAATTACCCTTCAGGGCTGGGACCCAGCCTGGGGCGCCTGGATGGGAGTTGGGGTGCTGGAGGAGGAGAGGGCGGCTGTTCTGCTGACGAACACGGCAGGTTTGGGCAGCTAATTAATGACACTTGAGCCCAAGCATCCTGCTAACAAAGAGCAGCATTTAGTGTATGAGTAACGTCTGACAGAGAGTGAAGGTCTGTTGTGCTCTGTGCAGAGTCGGGATGCTCAGACCGACCGGGAAATTGGGGACACCCTCTCTCCCCCCACTCAGGTGGCCACATCCCTGCTCAGCCTCCAGGGTGCTCGCCCAGAGACTTGGTGAACTCAGAGACCTGATCAGGGATCTGTGGGTGCGTGTAAATGGGACCTTGGGCTTTAAATGAGGTGTCTAAAGGGTGTTTGAGGGGCTTTAAAGGTTTTTTAATTATTTTTTTTAACTGCAGTCTATCTGTGAGAGTAAGCTTGAAAGGAAAGAATGTCACTGAGGAGCGGACCAGGGAGGGGAAGAGACCCTGGTGCCTCAACACTGGAGTGTATCAGGTTTTCAGAGGAGCTCTGTTGGAGGCTCTTTATATGTTACCACCACTGATGATCAATAGAGTCTGGGATTTTTTTTACTCTGCTCTTAACTTTCAAGTGATTTCCCTTTGAAGACATAAAATATCTTGAGAGAAACCTATTTAAAAGAAGTGCAAATTATACTCAGAACAGTACTTATCACCTCTTGAGATTTCTCCCTAAGGCTTAAGTTGATTTATAGTTAACAACAACAAAAAGAAGGAATGAAAATGGGTCCTTTTTCTAATTGTACTTATTTTGGGGAAAGAAAATGACCTTAGATAGTGGATCAGGTGTTGATGGTATGTTTGGTTGGTGCTCCCAAGGGTTGGGGAGCCTTCTCCTGACCCACAGCTTGGGGGGCATCCCCAGGGCTCAGCCCCCATGTCCCCCTGCTGCTCTGGGGCTGCTGCTCGCCATGGGCACCGGGTCACTGGGTCACCGGGATGTACTGGAGGCTGTGGTTGCTGTGGTCTGTGCTGTGATGGGGGGACGGGGGGGATGGCGAGGGGATGACAGGGTCAAGGTGCTGTGGTTGTTTCACCCATTACATGGGGGAGTAGCAGATCTGGGCCCTTTGTTCTGTGTATGAGGGCAGGTGTGACCTTTGCAAAAGGGGAGCAGGGCTTTGGGGTGTCCCTTGGTCCCTGCTGTCCCTTTAGCAGTGCCATCTCCTCCAGCCTTTCGGTGCTCGGGGTCCTGCAGGGGCAGCCACCTCCGTGCCCTGGGCCAGCACTTGGACCTTGGCACAAGGATGAGCTGCAGTGTGCATTTACAGCTTGTGAAGTTGTGAAATGAAGATTGCAGCTTCTGAAGCACACTATTTTCTGTTTTGACTGTGAACCAGCAGTTGGAATACTTGCTTTAAAAAAAAAAAGAGAAAAATATACATGCCTCTCTCCAGAGTCTCCAGATGGCTTGTCCCTGGAGGCAGTTTTACCCTGGCACAGGGTTGAGATCTGACCATCTTGTCCAGGGATGCTAACTACCTGCACGCAGCAGGTCATCTCCCGGCTTTGGAAAGGTCTTGCTCTGCACAGAGGAGGATTTTCAAATAGATCATTTATGAATTGTTCTCAGTGGCCAAGACAACATCCTGAGGTCTTTGGAAAAGCAAGGGCGTGCAGCGTGCATATATGGTCCTAAACGTGACTCCTATTTCCTTTGTGGAATGGATTGAATAATTAATTGTGACTAATGGTACAAATGGCCTTTTCCCCCTGCTTGTTGGTTGTTTGTGCGCTTTCCCTCCTATCTGTGGAAGCTATTTGTTCGTAAACACTTGCTGGCAGCAGCAGTTGTGTTTTGCTGACAGACGTTCAGCCCAGGGGCTGTTTGTGAGCTCTTCTCGCCAGCCTTCCCTGGCTGCTCAGCTCCTCCCTGCCAGGCAGGGGGGTCTCCATCCTCCCTTCCTCCATCTCTCCCTGCCTCCATCCTCCTCTGCCTCCATGCCCTGCTCAGCCTCCACCTCCCCCCAGCATAGGGGCTGAACCCCCCCCATTGGAGTGGGCAGAAATCCCAGCAGACACCTGGGAGGTGTCATTGCCCTCAGACCAAGTGCTGGCAGGTGTCAGGGGGCAATCAGGGGTCTTGGTGCCCCCCCCAGGGTAATGGGAACCCATCTGAGACATGGGCAGTGCCAGGGGCTGCTGTAGGATGTGGGACGTGCAGTGGCACAGGCAGAGCACACAGCTGGGCAGAGGCATGATGGCTTTTATTCCTACAAGAATGAGCATAATGAAGGCTGGAGACAATATTCTCATTAAATTGGGATGCAGTGATTAGTAAGTGGGAAGAATGGCCCTTGCGAGTGTCACTGCAGCCATGAGAGACCCTTGTGGGTGACCCACACGAGTCCCACTGGTTCGTTTGTTTCTCCTGCCTGCAGTGAGGGATCCCATCCCATCCCATCCCATCCCCTGGCTGCTTTGGGGTCTGTTATGAAGTCATGACAGGAGGAAGTGCCAGTGTCTGGTGTGGGAAAAAGCACCGGATTTGTGTCACTCCCTCGCAGAGGCCAGGAGTAAAGATGGATGGAGAGCAGGCAGGAGGTGTGAGGGATGAGCCATGGGGAGCAGGATGAGCTGGGAGCTCGGGGGCATCCCAGGCTGAGCAAGTCTGGGGGAAACAAGGATGGGGGACCCTTGGAAATCGTGGCCTTGGCTTAACAACCTGGACTTCTCTCTCTTCTTTCTCCATGACTCTGCTTGGTGGGCTTATGCACCTCTCTTTTTGTCTGTGTTTTTGTCTCCACCCAGGGCAGTGATGGTGACTCAGTGGATAAGAACAAATGCTGCACACTATGTAACATGTCCTTTACCTCAGCAGTGGTGGCCGAATCGCATTACCAAGGGAAAATCCATGCCAAAAGGTTAAAACTGTTGCTGGGTGAACAACCAGCATTAAAGGCCACAGGTAGGTTCAGAGGAAGCCGGAGCAGGAGGGTCCGTGTGGGGTGGAGAGGGTTCAGCTGAGGCAGAAGAGAGGTAGTTGGGTGATAAAGGCCAACAGGAGCAGCTCTTCATTTGTGTTGATGTCATAACGACCTTTAAAAATTGCTGATGCTCATTATCGTCTGCTTTGCTCATGCACATCTGAGGTTTATAAGCCAGAGCCCTGGCTCCGGCTCCACGCTCCTGAAATGCTCTGCTCGGTGGAAGACAATATCTCCTCCGGGCAGGAATCGCCAAGCCTGGCTTTAATTATCACAAGTTATTCGACAGCTCAGCTAATATGTCTAATAAACCTTTCCTGCTACTGTGCAGAACAGAGTATCATTTGCTTTACCTCGGAGAGAAATCTAGTCTTTAAAAACTATTGGATCAATTGTCTTTTGATTTTATCCCAGAGGGGCGTTCACACTTTCCCCATGGTGGTTCCGATAACACAAGCCTATTAACTTTCATATTTAAAAAGTCAAATGTTGGAATCAGATAATTTAACCATCTTATTGTTTGCTTAACCATAAAGTCCCTGCAAAGCACTAAAATACAGTGGAACAGAACTTCCTCCATGGTTGTCGGTCCAGAGGAGACCCCAAGTGTTCTCCGTGCTGCCCGGGCAGGGTCTGGGGCTGGGGTCTGCAGGCAGGTGTATTTCAGTGTTACTACGAGTGGCTCTTCCTTCAGCACAGAATTTAGATTTAGCTGTGTGTTTTACAGCCTGTCTTGTGTGATGTGTGTAAATTCTAGATGTAATTTATTAAGGTGGGGAGGGGAAAGTTGGTGCTCTGTGTGTGCTTTTTTGTTGCTTTTTTAACTTCACAGCCTGTAGATGCTGCTGCACAGAGAATCGTTTGTCCTTTCCCAGGATCGACTTGGGAAATGTTATCACCTTTGCCGGGAGGGAACACAGGGAATCCCTTTAGATGGTGGCTCACTCGACTCTCGGGAGGATGGCAAAGCGAGGTGCAGCAGTGAGATGTACTGTGGAGCATCTGGCGGGTACCAGCTGTAGCCCTGGGTACCAGCTGTAGCCCTGGGTATCAGCTGTAGCCCTGGGTGCTGACTGTAGCCCTGGATACCGACTGTAGCCCTCTGGGGGGCGGGGGGAGCTGGTGGCCATTGGTCATCCCTGCAGTGAGCCAGCAGCACAGATCTAACATGTCCTAGTGTGGCAATTTGCAGCTGACTCACTTTAGGGCTCTTCAGGCTCTTCTCTGCAGCTGGCCAACCATCACGAGGGCACAGAGAGAAGCAGCGCGCTCATTTATGGTATTTAATTGCCCGGTGCTTGCCTCAGCACTCGGACCCCCATCGCTCCCATGCAGCCTTCCAGCTTTTCTCCTCCAGCACCAAAGGACCTGCCGCAAACCCTGCCCCGTCGAGTCAGGACTTTCCCAGAGCTGACACTTTAAATTGTGCTTTTGTCTAGTTTTTCCATCCTCTGGACTGGCCTCGCTGAGGCTCTGGGCGAGCTGCCCCTGTGCTCCGAGGGTAAAGGGCTCTCAGCTGCTGTAATCACTGGGAGAGAGGAACTCAAGGGCTCATCAGTTCTTCCAGACTCTTGATCTGATGAAGGTGAGCTGCAAGGATTCATTAATAAGCACCTTCTCGCTCTCTAGTAGTTCTCAGAAACGTGCCCTTTGGACATGGCATTTTTCTGGGCTTCCTACAGTCACCCAGCATTTTTCCACTGGATTTTTCTTCCAGTTCTTCTCGACTGGCACTGGGGAGCTTTTAGCTCTGGGACAGAGCTTCCGAGGCTCTGGTGCTCACAAGTCCTGGGAGCCAACCATGACAGTCCTGAGGGTGCTGGGTGCTCCTGAGAGGAGACTCTATACAAACATTTGAGCTCTCTTTTAATTAAAAAAAAAAATCTTAAAGTGTTTTCAGAGTTCCCTGAGTGCTGTCATTATGGCTGAGATTAAACACATACAGTTAATCTGAAAGGGTATTTTAGTGGCAATCGGCAAGTCAAAATAGGTAATAACCTCCTCACCTCAACGTCTGACTTTAAGACCTGCACAAAATTTATTCTAGTACCCTAAATTGTGAAATCCTGTGTTGGTCATTTTCTTAATTAGTGGGTCTGCGTGTAAAGGGAGGAATGAATTTGTGAAATTCTTTGCACAAGTGTGTTTGCAGAAGTGATTTCGTTCACACAGACGTACTGTTGCCTCTGTGGAGTGCAGCATCCCTTTAAATTGCACAGTAACAAAATGAATTTGGGGGGTGAAATGAAGACTAATGAATGCAGTTGAGACTGCAGGGGAAATTTAGGAAGAATTCTTGAGCTGCTTGAAGGGCAGCATTTTACAGTTAACAAAAAAAAAGCATTGAAAAATCTGTAATACTCTCAGAGGTGAAAAATGTCAGCAGCTGGAATCTGTTCCTGGTGGTTCCTGAGGCACCAGGACCAGAAGCCCCCTGTGGTGTCCCCTCAGCAGAGCGGCTCCTTCCAAACCCATCGCCCACGGCTTTGCCCTGGCCCCGCGTCCGAGTCCGTCCCCGGAGAGATGGAGGGAGGATTCCTGCAGAAATACCCTCTGCTGCTGGTACCCGGCGTGGGTTGGAGAGTGGAGCATCATCCCTGGGGAGCTGTGCCCTGCGGCAGTAAGGTGTGATGCTGAGGGCGGCGCGGGGGCTTCCCCGGGGGGTTCCATGCTGCAGGGTGAAAGATTTGTCTGGACTCTGCTGGGTTGGTAAAGAACAGACCTCCCTTCTGTCACTGTGGAGGCTCCATCAGCCTGGAGCTCGGGGCAGCCCGTGCCCTGCCTGGTGTATGAAGTGGTGTGAGATGTTTGTGTTCATCCCACTCGGTGCCCTCACGGCTCTCCTGCCCCATGCTCCTCCCGTGCAATCCATTGTGCTCTCCATCATCTTAACCTGAAGCATCCCTCACCTGCCTTCGGCAGGGTCCAGCCTGTTTTGCAGACACATATGGACGTGCTGGAGACCATCCCACCTCCCAGCAGACCCACTGCTCGAGATCCTGGGGTTTCTGACTCAGCAACCCCATAGAAAATTACATCTATTCTCAGTCCCCTTGCGGAGTTATAACTTCCCCTTCAATTTTATCATCCTAATGAAATACAGATTTCTCATTTCTCTGCTGGTGCTTTTAGGAGAGGGAGAAGTGCCTTAACAGTGGGTTTTTTCACAATAGGAAAGCGATGTCTCATCCCTACAGTGGAATATTTGTGATCTTTTCTGTTGCTCCTGCAGTACAAGGTTGTAGCTCTCAGAGGCTTTATGTCACCACTGTCGCTGATGGATTTCTCTAGTCACTTCCAACCTCTTCTGTCAGCTCGCATCCAGTCATCACTGTGGGTTATAAAACAAGGAATTGTGGCGGGAAATGGCTGCTGCCTTCATCGATCCAAGTGCGTCGCTTGGGGAAGGTGGCGTTGGCCCTTGGCACCGGCAGCGCCGGCTCCCATGGGGGTGATGCCGGCTCGGGGTCCCCTGTGTTTGGGGTGAGGAACGAGGGTGTGATTTTGCTGGAGGGGAAAGTTACTGTGGGATTTTTATCCTCTTGCTCTGTAATTCATGGTATGGGGTTTGCATTGGTGCTGGAGGGGACATGGCGAGTGGTTCCAGGTTTGGGTGGGAGGGTCCCGGTGTCTACCTTGGTCCCGGGGTCATCTTCTCAGGAAAAGTGAATTTCTCCCGTGCCCTGCTGTCGTGGCTCAGCGACTTTCTCATTTTCCTGCTCGGTTCCTGGAGTGGCAATGATAAAAAGTTGGGTGCCATTTAAATACAGCTATGAATAAAAAGCTTTGCATGCAAGAAATAAGTCAAACATTAGTTCATTGCCAGAGTGCTAAAGTGTTTCTAACTTTGTATTTTGCTTCTTGCAGCAAAGACTTTCTCACTTCCCTCCCACAGCAAAAGGCTACGTAAGGCAGACTGTCATGAGCTATTTAGCATTTTGAAATACTTGAAATAGTCAAACTAGCAGCTTTTATGTTTGTGTTTTAGATGGAGAAACATTTTTAACATTTGACGTTTTGTGAGTGTTTATTATTAATTTTTGTGTCGCTGCTCAGGGAATGATGATATTTTCTGTTCTGTTGCAGTTTATGTAGCGCATTTCAAAATGATAATCCACATCGGTGGAGAAGTCAGCTTTCATCTGCTTCTCTTCAGGAGGGTTTGGGAGGCTGGGGATGTTTTCATTAGTTGTTGCTGGGCTCAGCACACCCTGGGGCTGCTGGTGGCTGTGAAGGAACCTGAGGAACGTGGCTTTGCACAACGTGTGTTGTGTTGTGAGGAGGAACTCCCTGCCCCTGAGAACCCGTGGGAAGTGGTTGAGGGTCTGTGCTGGGTCTGTGCGGGGTCTCTGCTGTGGGGGAGCTCAGAGCAGGGCTGGGTGGGATGGGGACCCCCAAGCAGAAGTGGGGGTCCCCCATCCCAGAAGGTGGGGTGGGCACAGCCACCAGCCCCTCCAAGCCCCCCGGGCTGGCTGTGGACCCGCAGCAGAGGATGCTCCAGTGGCATTTCTCAGTGAGCGGGAGATGTAACTCCTGCCGACACCACCAGCTCCAGCCCTGGTTCCCCTCTGGCGGCAGCTGTAACGTATAAACAAGGAGAAAGCTGACCAAAATCTGATAGATTTAACTTTATAGCCTGAGGCCTGGAGAGCAGCAAGTCAGCAAGTCACAGAGCTCCAGGACTGCTGTAGTAAGTTTATAATATTCCAGATGCCCAAACGTCTCTGCAGCCCAGTCCTGGTGCCCGGGCAGAGGGACATTGTCCCCACAGCATCTCAGGGTGCATGGGATCCCTGCAGGGGGGTCCTTGGGGTGGGACAGGGTCGTGATGCTTGCTCTCCATGGGTCAGACACGTGCAAAGTCTGCATGAGCTCAGCGTGGACAGGCAGCAGTGCTATTTCCCGATCTTCTTCTTCATCACTGTGCGTGGGCCCTGGCTCTCTGGTGCACTTGCCCTCTTGATGATGTGGGCACTTTGGAGGAGCTGAGGGTGTGTTTCTCCTGATGGAACCGCGGGTTCAGGGCAGATGATGGTTTTGGGAGCAGGACACAGCCAGGTCCCTCTGAGCCCCACCGGGAGCAGGTTCCCGGAGGCAGCACTGCAGACGTGTCCTCTCCCCGAGGCAGAGGAGAACGTTCTTGTCTGGCATTGTGCTTGGTTCCTAACTCGGGTAGTGGAATGGGGGGTGACAGAGGTGATGTGGGGAATCCTCTTGGGGGGGTGGAATGAATCCGAATGAGTGGGTGGTTGGCGATGCAGCAGAACGAGGAGAAGAAATATCTTCCCATGGTGTCATCACTTTATTAACTAATCCCTGAAAGAGCTCGTGGTGCTCGTGCAGCAGTGAGGAACCTCTTTTCCAGGTGTTTCTCCAAGGCAAGGAGGGCAATGGTGCCTCAGCAACCCTCCAGGCATGAAACTCTGATACCTTGGCAAGTGTCATCAAAAACAATAGAGACTCATAAATGCCTGGAAATTGATAAGGTTGTATGTAACATTATATGTAAGATACAATTTCCTTGATGAAGGTTAATGGACATCCCTTCCCGAGCAGGTCAGCAGAAGATTTATAACAATATTAACTTTATTCAGCCATGGAATCAATCGCAGTGGTCTTCAGGGGTAATTATACATCTAATTATACCCCTGTTTTGCTCATTGCTGCTGTTCCCAGTGTCAGACACTGAGGTGGGTTTGTCACTTGCCAGCCCGAGCTCTCATCAGGGCTCAGTTGGAATTAGCATGGAACTCTTGATCAAAGGAGAGCAACCGAGCTCCTCTTCACCACCTTAAAATGTGCCTATTCTTGTATCACAGACAGAGTGCTTTGTTAATTATTTAGATAGCAGTCATTTCATTTGGAAAAGAAAAGGAAAACCACATAAAAGGGAATTTTGAATGAGGCACGATAATTAAGTGCTAGTCATTGTATATTTTTGTATCCCAGTGTTATCTGAACTTTTATTTTACTTTTAACTGTTTTTCCATGGCTTTGTGATTTATATTGTACAAAATAGGAAAACTGGGACAAACAAGGTGCAGCTCCATTATGTAAAGACTGATCACCCATTTTTCTTTTAAATTATTTGGGGATTGTGTTTGTGGTACAAATGACCTCTTGGTGAATCTGAAGGGAAATGGGATTAAATTAAGGTCATGGGTTCCTGGTACCCGTCAATTCACAATGTGAAAACATTTGAATGAAGGGACTGACTATTGAATATTTTTTTTCATCTGTGACAATTTACAATTACTACAGCTTTCCCTGTTCTTTCCGAAACCAAATAAATTGAAAAATAAGAATCCTGAAATAATGATAGATCTGTCTCTCTATTTTGAGAAGTAGGTGTCTTTGCACGTTTATTCTCCACTGTCAATTTTTCTTGGAAGTAGCAATCCGAGCAGGGCAAGTTTAGCAGGTTTAGTCACAACAGCGATAAGCCGTGTGCCTGCAATGAGAGCATCCCCCTTTCCCAGCTAGGGACACTAGAGCTGAGGAACAGTCTGGTGCTAACCTTTCATGCTGCTTTTTTTATGAGGAGTGGTAGATTTCTGAGCGGTGCCATTTGAAATATCCAGTGGGACCCTGTAACTGCTGGTAATTATTCCCCGTGTCTAACACGGGATCTGCCTGAGGGTCTGCTGTTGCTCAGATGGCAGTGCCAGCGTGGAGGAGCTCATCTCTGCACGTTTCCTTTTACAGAAACCACCCTGGGCTCCCTCAAGCAGCCGCACACGGAGAGCCCGGCGGTGGTGCCGGCACCACACCAGCGGCGAGATTCGGACCGGTACTGCCAGCTCTGCGCAGCCTGGTTCAACAACCCCATGATGGC
Organism: Scolopax mira; assembly: GCA_004320125.1. NCBI lineage: Eukaryota > Metazoa > Chordata > Aves > Charadriiformes > Scolopacidae > Scolopax > Scolopax mira. The sequence continues at coordinate 317,086 of BJBW01003488.1, forward strand.
ACAGCAGCACTACGATGGCAAAAAGCACAAGAAGAACGCGGCCAGGGCTGACCTCCTGGAGCAGCTGGGGAAGACCCTGGACCTGGGAGAGCTGAGAGGTGAGAGCTCCGGGGTGCAGAGAGCAGAGACCTGCTCCCCGCAGTGTCAAGTGGCCACAGGGAAGCCATTGTTGCCATCTCTGGTCACCGTTCCCCTGGTGAAGTGGTGCAGGGGACACCGTGGGGCTCCTGCTGCTTCATCAGGTTCTCGCTACCATAAAAAAAAAAAAAAAAATCCCCTCCTGTAAGATGACACTCTGCAGTTCTAGCAGCATCCCTTACAAGTTGTTTCCTAGGTATTCCTTTTGCCTCTTCCTGAAATACTCCCTTACTTTAGCACACACTTCTGTCCTCCAGCAAATCTGAACTGTCCCCACGAGCTGAGAGGAAAACACGTGGAAGCGCTCGCCCTGCGGGGAAACGGGGACGGGGATGTTTGTTGCTGGAGGCAGAGCGCTCCCTGCATCTCCCCGGTGCAGAGCAGGACATTAGCTGTCTTCTGTGATTTAATTAGTGCTTGTAAAACACTGCCATGGCCCTGGGTCAGCAGCAGAAAAGAGAAACTGAGCATTTGCTGTGGGTATGTTAAACACAAGTTTTCTGTGTTCCCGCTGAAGGGAGAGCAGCCATCCATCCGTCTGTCCATCCATCTGTCCCAGCCCTGCTGGGAGGGGTTCTGGCACCCATGGGGTCCTTGCGAGGGCTGCACACGGGGTCACATGGATTTGGGCCTTGTACCCCTCCCAGGGGGCTGGTACCAAGGCTGCCATAGCCCCCAAGCATCCTCCCGTCCCTCCTGCTTCTCCTGAGCATCCCCTGAGCATCCCTGGTCCCTCCTGGTCCCTCCCACAGCCCTTGGGCATCCCTGGTCCTGGTGGCAGCCGTGCCTGGCGCTGATGAAGGACCAGCTCCATCACACTGTGCCTGTTGATGGAGTTGCACTAATTTGTACCGGCTGAGGATTCTGAACAAAGCACATTTTTAATATAGAGGTGTGATTACAGGAGGAGAGGTGCGAGAACCCTGTTGAAAGTTTTCTCTGTGGTCTTGATTATAATCCTGTTGCACAGAGTATTTGACTGAAGCAGACTGAGGAAAAAGTGCGGGTTTGATTTTCAGACCCGTGGGGGAGAGGCCGTCTGGTTTGCCAGCAAGACATTGCATTAACATTTTAAAATGTCTTTTTTTTTTCCTTGCTAAATGAAATATTTTTCCTTCAAATACTAATGACTATGCAGTATATCGTGCATTTCTTGATCTCAAATAAACCTCGTAATGGTTATCCAGATCCTTCGTGTGCTACCTAGTGTGACTCACAATGCCATAAATGATTCATGGGGCTGAGTCACTGCCCGCCGTTGAAAATATGTGGGGAAATAAAACCTGGGACAATAACATGGAAGTGCTTAGTACTTTGAACTGTGCCAAGCTCAAGAGTGGCTGAGGATGTCATTAACTGTAAATAAATCAATTGTGAAGTGTTTTATTCATTTAGCTTGTGCCTGGGAGAGCTGGAGTTGGAGGGTTTTAGTTACTCATCAGCACGTGTTGGTTTTTAACTTCGCGGTGGTTCTGGGCAGGGTTGGGATTTGCAGATGGATCCAGGTGGTGCTGCCAGTGCCCATGGGTTGCAGGAGAGGGGACAGCGGAGCTGGGCTTGGTAAGCCCAGGAGATGTCCCTGAGCCTGCCCAGGGTGTCCCACAAAGCCTGCTCCTCCTGCGGGAGCGGGACAGCCAGGAAACCCTCTTCTGTACAGCTCCTCTTGGCCAGGGGCTGCGATGTGCTCTTCTGTGTGCCTTGAGCTGGGAGGCGAGAGCAGATCCTTACAGATGTAGAAGGCAGATCCCTGCAATGGGCGAGATGGAACAGAGATCTGCCTTATGTCCCAGGAAATAGCTCTACCTTGGTAGATAAAGCCGTATCTGAGTAAAGAGTAACGATAAGAGCTGCAGTTTGGAGACCAGAGGTGGTCTGTCCCAGGTTGTCAGTGAGATCTTGTCTGACCATTACTTCTGGTGGGTCACAGTGCCCATCTGAGCGTGGTGGGACTGTAAACTCCCCCTGCTCCCTTCTTTTGCTCCCTCAGTATTCACTGGAATGCAGACTCATCTCCTTTCCATCCTACCCCCGGTGGCTCCTCCCATCACAACTTAAATATTAATTCTATTTTGACTGCTGTGGGAGACGAACATTTGATGCATTGTGTGAGCCTGGAACGAGCAGTGTCAGTCGAAGTACAACATTTCAGCAGTCTTTGATGTTTTGATAATGGCTATAGTAAAATATTTATTGATAAATATGAATGTGTATTTGGAGAAGTAAGAATAGAGATACATTTTTGGAGAGTTGATATTTATAGCAAACAAAAGCATTGATTCTTCTTGCCAAGTGCTCATCCTGCAATTTTGAAGTCTTATTTTCTTCTCAGAAATGAGAAAGAGGGGGGGGAAAAAAAGATTAAGCAGCCCCACCAATGGCAGTATTTCTCTGGTCTGCATGGGGTCAAAGCCGTGGTAGGTGCGATGCCCAGTCCCACAGCCCACGTGCTGGTGTGGTGTTGGAACCTCTGGGTGTCTCTGGGTGGATTTGGTGTGTTCTCTCCTGTGTTACACCTTTTTGTGAACAGGCTGAGCAGAAAAACTCCACGTACAGACAGACCCTCCTTCATCTTCCCAGCCTCTATAACCTGTGCTTCGGGGCCTCTTGTGTGGCAGAGAAGGCTTTTCCAGGGCACCCTGGGTTTTCCCAGAAGCCTGCCAGAATAATCTGAATTTTATGTAGTGATGGAGACAGATTTGGGGCCAGCCTTGTGTGATGGGACCCTGTACACAGCAGGATCATGGCTTTTCTTCCCAGTGCACTTGGTCCCTGCTGGACAAGGCAGGCACCAGCTCTGGAGCAGAAACTGGATTCCACTGTGAATCCCCAAAATAAAATACAGCAGCCTACTGCAGTAAAGCAGGATGGGAACGGCTGCACAGGGATGTTGTCACCTGAAGGCTTTGTATTTGCAGGTAAATTGTCATAGTTGCAGATGCTATCTTGAAAAATCAGGCAAAGAGATGAGTTTCATTTTCCTTCTCAGCTCATAATTTCTTTGTATGCCTTATAAATACTTTTCATTCTGTGCTGTCACTTTTGGTTAGTAAAGAGTGATTTAACAAGTACTCCCCTGGAATGCATTCTAATGCATTTTATGCAGAATGACATTAATGACTTTACTTGTTAATATTTTATTTAATGGATACAGGAGCACATTCCATTTTACATGAGTGCATGTCATGGTGCAGGGGAGGGAATGCTGATGTGTGGTGGGGATGTGAATACAGAGTGGGCACAGCATTTCCCAGCACAGGCTGCTCTGGCTGGGACCACCCCCCTCTTGCTGGCTCCCTCTGAGCTCCTGCTCCACTCAGCATACTCCGGTCGGGGGCATTTTATGCCAGACTGGCAGCTTTGCTAAGCTCCAGTGAGATCTAATACTGTTAATTTTGATGATCTGGAGGTGATGTTCTGGTGTTCTGATGTTTTGTGCTTGCAGTTTCAGCTTGCATTTGCCTGAGGCTGGTTGCCTTTCTGTGTGTCTGGCTTTGGTGGAGTTCATGTCACACACCAGACTTTTCCTGTCCAGCCTGTCTCCGGATGCTGGAGTCAGGCTGAGTTCCTGCAGCCCTTGTCCTGCTGCAGAGCAGCTTCTGGCCTCTTCTCCACTGGCTGGTCCAGCCTGGGCAATGCCTCAATCCATCTGGAACACAACCCTGGGATTCTGCTGGCCCCGACGAGTCCACAGACCTGGCCCATTCCATGGCTCTGCTTTCCAACCCATGTGAAGAGTCCCCCAGTGGTGGATGTGGGGACAGGATTCCCCCGCCTTCATCACCATGAGCAGCCTTGATGTGCTGGTGGAAACCCCTCAGTGTCCCCAGTTCAGAGCTGTAATCACTGATGGCGTTTTCACCTACACAAGTAATTAAGATTCAATAAGGCTGCTGTTAAAGTATGCTGTTAAATTAGCTGCTGAGCATTAGAACCTTATTACCTTAATTTAAAGTATTACCGGTATCTCACGTCCCCGGTCGGGATCTCTGTGGTACGGGGATTGCGGGGCTCGCTCTGGAGGGAAGGAACAGTCCGTGTGGGTGTTGCTGCTGCCCTGATGTCCCCCACACCAGGACAGGGGTTTTGGTGCGGGTTTTGGTGCCCCTCGGCTCGATAAAGGAGAGAGGAGCTGCCTGTGGCACTATTCCTGCTGCAACCAGAGTGACGTCACCAAGGACAGCATGCGTGAGCATACCTGCAATTTGATTTTTCACAGAATCATAGAATGCTTAGAGTTAGAAGGGACCTTAAAGATCATCCAGTTCCGACCCCCTGCCATGGGCAGGGACACCTCCCACCAGACCAGGTTGCTCCAAGCCCCATCCAGCCTGGCCTTGAACCCCTCCAGGGATGGAGCGTCCATGACTTCCCTGGGCCACCTGTTCCAGTGCTTCACCACCCTCACTGGAAAGAATTTCTCTGTGGTGTCTAATCTAAATCTCCCCTCTTCCAATTTAAAACACTTGCCCCTTGTCCTGTCAATGCACTTCCTGACATTTTTTGTTCTGACACATGAAGATATAGGTGACTATTTAAAATACTTCTGCATTATCCCTTACTTGCTGTTTTCAAGTGCTTACCTGAATATTTTTGAAATATTTTTTAAAGAGGATGTTTTACTTTACGTTGGCCCAGATTCCTAGGTGAGAGACATATGAAGTGTTTGTGAAAAGTGGGAGCGTTCGTACTGCTGGGGTCTGAGGTTCAAAGACAGAAAAGTGATTTTGGGGGAGTCTGAAGGTACAGCTGGAGAGTGGTAAGTGTGTGTATAGTTAATTGTGGTAAGCATAAACCGATTGAATTTGAGAGTGCCATACATTACTTGTTCTAAATGAATTGTTTTAACAATTTCTGCAAAGAAATAGCACTGTGGAAAGGCAAAAGCGACTATTACACGGTACATTAGAAGTGTTCCTGAAGAGCGCAGCAGCCTGTGGTAGGAATCCCACAACTCGGGTATTTTTAAGCAGAGCCTTTCAATTAAGCTTGGAACGGTCTGTCCTGGTGTTTGTGGAAGTGAATCAGTGCAAAGCAAAAACCCGACCACAGAGACTCTAAAATTTGCAATTCCCTTTTTTCCTGGGAGGACAGGAGAGAAATGACTTTAGCATCAGGGGTTTGCTGTGAGGCCGGTGAGCGCATCACGGCAGTGGTGCTAATGCCAGCTGTGATGCCGAGGGAGCTGTTAGGATGTTAACATACAAAGCAGAGGAGGAGAGAAGAATCACTCTCTGACACTCAGCACGATGAGAGACAACAGCACCGGGGGGGCGGGAACGCTTAGGTCTGCGTTTATTTGCTTAATTCATGTCAGTTTTGCCCTCCATCCCAGGAGCAGGAACTTCCATCACCATCCCCCCAGGGGTGTCCAGGAGGGGCACAGGTGTTTGGTGGGCGTCCGGCTGCACTCTGTCTTCACGCTGAAAACATGTTGGATGAGGCAGAGGAGTGACCGCTTCTGTAATTCTGCCCTGAAACCACTGTACGCTTTTCCCAAGGTGAAAGAATAATGGAATTAATTTGTAGGTTATGCTGCTGGGAAGAGGGAAGAGCCCCATCCTGTCCCGGGGACACTCCCACGCTTGGGTTTGTGTCCCCACCTTGTCCCCAGGTTCAATCCATTTGTAGGAACCAGAAAGTGTTTTGTTTTCCTGCCCTTTGTGCTCCCAAAGCACAGGGACTGGGAATGTCAGGTGTGGAGAAGGGCAAGGACCTGTTTTTGTTGTTGTTGTAGTTCCTGAAAGAGAATTCTCATTTCCTCTTACAAAAAATAGGTTTTGAGCCCAGCTGGTGGCTGTCTCTTGGCACAGGTCACTCATGGAAATAGAAAGAAATTTAAAAATAAAAAGGCAAAAGAAAAAAAGGAGAGAATTGAATCTGCTTTTGCAGGTTTTGCAGGCAGAGGAGCTTCCCTGGGAGCATCATGTTCTTTTGTGATTGTAAAAGTATTTGAAGAATGTTTTGGGTAAAAACCCGTCTAGAAGGGCAAAGCAGAACAACAGTGTACATAATTGCTTGATCTATTGTGTGCTAAGCAGGGTGATCTCCTCTCCCGAGGCAGGGAAGAGTGCACCAGGGCACTAAGAATAAATGCCTCAGAAATGGACCAAACCCTGCATTTTCCCAGGAAATCTAAACTGACACAAATCAAAAATATTATCAGCCATTTTCAGCAGCCCCTGGGCAGCATGTGTCTTGGGAAAAGGCCTTTTTTCCTTCACCTCTGGTGTTTCTGTCTGCTGGCTTCCTATTTTTTAGATTTTCAGCTTTTCAGAGGCGGCAGAGTCTTGATTTCCTTGTTCTGCTGAGACCTGAAAATACTCTCATCCTTAAGTCATTAAATTATAATTCTGAGATGCAAACTGTTAAATGAGGAAGAAATCATTTTCCTATTTAGTGCAATAAATAGTGCTGAGAACAGCGGGTTTTGTCTCTCTCTGGGCATCTCAGGTGGCTGTTTTTCTCAGGCTGTGCTGTACACAGATTGCCCCCACAACCCAGGGCTTCTTCCCCCTTCCCTGAGACCCACCCAGGACAATTCCCTTTATCAGAAGGTCTGAAATAACACAGAGTGGAAAGGGTGGTGTTGAAAGAAAAGCTGTAATAACTGTCCCAACCTGAGTATCAGTCTCCAGCTAAAAAAATGAACTTTGGCAGCAATGTAAAAGCTATTACAATTTTAAATGAGCAATTTTTATTATGTCTGTAAATCATCTCCTATCTCTTGCTTTTTTTACTGTACGTGACAATTAGTTGAATGAGGTTTGGGGACGTTTCTGAGCGGCAGAGAAAGGTGCCTCTTCTCCCGTTATTGTGCTTGTGATGGCAGAAGATGCCACTCGAATCCTGCAGTCTCTGTGCCTGCTCTCTGCCTGCGAACTCCTCGGGTGAATAAATGTCTTCTCTGCAGAGGGTGTCTCACAGACGAGAAGTTTGATGTTCACTGAATAAGCAAAGCACAGGCTGATTTTGCTGGGTTTAGCTCTTCAGCTCGGATGTTTCCCAGTGACTGTGCCGAGAGGCTGTTTCTCTGACTTCCCTTATAAATGGCTTTGCAGCTTCTCTGTGAGATGTGCATGAATCTGCTTAATTGCCTGTGGTTTTTTTTCCTTCCCTGCAATCTGTGCCCCGCGGCAGAGCAGTGCGTTAGGAGAGCGATACCGTGTCACCGAGCTGTGGGTGCTGCTCCTCAGCAGGGGGGTCCCTGCTCCATCAGCTCCTTCTAGGGCCAAGGACCCCCTTTCTGTCACTCTGGGGCTGTTTGGTGCAGCCACCAGACCCATCTGCTCTCACCCTCACTCGTCCCCTGCACCGCTGAGCTTGCATCGCATTCTCTGCAAATCACACGGCAATAAAGCAAAATGCAGTATATTGACTGGGAAAATGACTTGCGACTGCGGCAATCAAATAGACAATGCCGTGGGGAGTAGCACAGGCAGCAGAGAGATGTGTGAGAAGGTAAAAAAAAAACCAAAATACCCCCTACACCTCCCAAATGAAACCAGCCAAAGTTCCTGCAGTTTCTGCTGTGGGCCCCCTGAGATGCTGTTTCTCGCCCGGTGGTGCTCAGGTGGCCGGCAGCGAGAGGTCAGCTTTACAGAGAGTTGTTGGATCTGTGAAGGACTAAAATTAGCTGAGTGGGGGCTGCTCTGGGAACTGCAGACAGGTTTTGTGGCCGGTAAATCCCCCAGGATCCTGGCCCCCAGCTCTCGGGTGGGCAGCTGGTACCCATGCCAGGCTCCAGCCCAGTCCTCCCGATGGAGGATGCTGCATCTGGTGAACACGGCTCTTCCCTGTGGTGGATAAATCAGAACTGATCCCTCTGGGGAAAAAATCCACAAAGTTCCTAAATGGTCTGGTACCTAAATGCACAAAGGGGGAATTGCCCTGGATGGTGTTTGCTACTGAAACACCAGGGGAATAAATGGGTGTACTTGTTAGTCTGAGCAGGGTGACCTCTGAGGAAGCCACTGGGGAGGGACGCCCGCACTGAGGAGCTGTGGGGACTGCGCTCCCCCTGAGGGATTTGCCTTTGAACCCAGTTTGGGTCCTGCTCAGCCTGTGCCTTTTAAAAATATTCCTCTGGGCTTCACTAATGCTTGGATACCCTGGCGTAGAAAAGTAAATAGATGGGTTACTGTAAAAAGGAATGTCTGGGAAATTAAATGAGAGGTCTGAGTACTTTCTAATTAATTAGAAGTTTGCCGGGGGGAAGGGTTAATGCTTGCTTTTTTTTTTTTCCCCTCTTCCCTCTTCCCCCCTCCTTCCTCAGCCATTTTCACTTATTTGTACTTTCCAGCTGCCTTTTGGGTTCTGAATAGCGACTCTGAAGATGTTTTTCCTCCTGGTGCCCACCCCGAGTCGCGCAGCCGGTAATGAAGACAGTGCCCAATTAACGACTCTGTGTTCTCTTGGCAGGGCTGAAACGCAGCTACACGTGCAACACCTGCAGCGTCACCCTGAACTCCATAGAGCAGTACCACGCACACCTGAAGGGCTCCAAACATCAGACCAAGTGGGTACCTTCCTGCTTTTCCTGGTGGCCTCCCCTCAGCCTGGATGAATATATATCTGTGTGTAATAATGATGCTTTGCACTCCCATAGCTACTGTCAGCCCATCCTGCTTCCCAGGCAGCAGGGGTCTGGAGCACAAGTCTTATGAGGAGAGGCTGAGGGAGCTGGGGGTGCTCAGCCTGGGGAAGAGGAGACTGAGGGGAGACCTTCTGGCTCTC
>BJBW01003488.1:326052-389011 GCA_004320125.1 Scolopax mira
AAGGGTTGTCAGGCCTTGGAATGGGCTGCCCAGGGAGGGGGTTGAGGCCCCATCCCTGGAGGTGTTCAAGAGACGAGCTGACATGGTGCTCAGGAATATGGATTAGTGTTGGGTTGGTGTTGTTTTGGGTGTGGTGTGGGGTTTGTTTGGTTTGGTTTTTTGTTTTCCTGTCCATCCCCAGGAAAACTTGTCAGAAGGTGCTGGGGAAACCCAAATAGTGTCCTGTCTTCTCCTCAGACCAGTGCCTGCTGGTGTGGGACTGGTGGAAGAGAATGGGGCAGCAACGACCCAGACAGTAACCATGTCTGGCCCTGGTGCCACCCGTGTTCGTGCTTGATGATACAGACTCTGCAGCTTCTTCCGCCTGTTAAACCTCAGAAGAGCCCCTGGGAGTGTAATGGCATTAGGTGTTTCTAAGTGAAAGTGTTTATGCTGTGAATTAATGCAATTATATATTACCCAACTTTGAGACATGGAGGGAATCTGCTCTGTCAATTAGTACAAATTATTAAAATGAAGTGATAACGTTAGGTGGTACCAGAGAGTAGATTAATGAACTAATCTCCCTTAGTACACTTACATGTGAGCTCTGGGAACCGTTTCAGGCTGAAGGACTCAGGACCGCCCAGATTAGAAGAGGGATATAAAAGGTGTCATTAGTTACTGAAACGCTTCAGGTGGCTTTAGGGGCGGTCTGAAAGATGAAGCAGGATGAGCAGAACCAGCAATAAGTACTAAAGTCTAATTTTGCTTAAGCTACCAAAGGATAAGCACAGACCTTTCCCCAGCTGATGTTAGACCTTCAGAGATTCCTGTCATTCCTCACCTTAGCTCTGTCCTCTTTATTGAACCTCTTCCAAATGCTGCCCTGTCTGGACCTGAGTGTGTAGTCGTATTCCGGATCCCAATTAGCAGGAGGAACTGATGGTGTCAGACTGGCTAATGAGGTGGTGTTCTCCCCTGCCTCCGGGCAGAGGGGGGGTGAGGCTGGAGGAGAGCAGATGGGGAGGGTCCAGCTCAGACCCCTCTGGGTGTGCTGTGGGGCAGAGAGCTGGGGCTGGCCAGGTGAGATGTGGGATGAGGCTGTGCCATGAGCGGTCTGGGACCTTTCCTAGGTCCTTGCTGCCTCCATCTCCTTTCTCTCCCAGCACGTGAACTGCTGGTGTGTCCCTGCTCCCCAGGTCTGGTGCGGGACTCTGTGGGACAGCACCAACAGCTCCGAGTCCCGGTGCTGCAGCCTCCCGCTGCTGGGAACCAGAGCTGAGAGCCTTCCCCAGGGAAACCCGGGGTGAGAGCAGCCCTGATGTGCCACCCTGCCCCAGAGCTGTCTGTTATCCTTCCCCTGCCAGTCCTTCTGAGCTTGGGTTGCTATTGGTGCTTATTGCTGCAGAGAGAAAGGAGTTCATCTCAAGCCAGAGCAGCCTTGAAATGGGAAATACAGATGTGCAGAAAAGATTCCACTTCTTTTCAGTGCCAAGATGGTGCCTCACATCTTCCCTCCTATACCCGCTCCTCCTGCTTTGGTTTTCCAATCACCTGTAATTAGCAGAGACAATCCTGCAGAATGATAATTCCTTCTGCATCTAGTGCTTTCCCAAATGTTTCCTTCTGCCACACTCTGGCAAAAACTGCAAGAAGCCAAATGCTGTTGCAGTGTTTTGGTGTCAGGGCTCAGTGGCACCCGCAGGCATTCCCAGAGCTCTGAAAGCACGTGAATTATTGATAGAAAAGCCCATTTTTCTTTGATCTTGGTGAGGAGGGAGCCAGCCTGGGCAGGGAACACCAGAGCAGCAGAGGTCTGCAGGACTCCCACGTTTTTCTTAAGGACCTTCCTTCTTTTGCAAATTAATATTCTTATCAGTCTTTCTAAATTTAGTTTCTTATCATTTGTTCATAATGACTTAAATCTGGTCCCAAGAGATTTCCATGGGCATTCAGTACTAGAGGAAATAAAGTAATACATTCAAAAGAAAGTGTGTTACAAATGTAATAATGGAACGCCAATTAGAGACATTTGTCTGACCAATTTCTATGGGAAATTGCTCTGATTATTCTATTTCCTCCATCCATTGTTCATTCTTACACAATTTTCTTTGAGGCGTGGTTTCCAAGCCCAGCACAGATCCCTCCAGCGCCCACAGGGAAGCACAGAACTCAGAGACAATAGTTGGGCAGCTTGCATTTGTGTGCAACAAAAGCTCTTTCCACCCTGTAATTAGGATGTAACCAAACTCGCCTCGTTTAAAGCTGTTTTTGCAGCTTCGTTGTCCTCTGTATGGGACCGAGGGAATGAGTTACCCATGTCTTTTATCCCAAATCAGTTATTCCCCCCCTGCTCTGTTGTCCCTTGTCCTGTTGCTGCACTTCCTCATAAACTACAGCTCTTCTGTAGCTCCCTTCAGATATTGAAAGGCCATTATAAGATCTCCCCAGAGCCTTCTCTTCTCCAGGCTAAAACAACCCCAGCTCTCTCAGCCTGTCCTCATAGGAGAGGTGCTCCATCCCTCTGAACTCATGGCCCTTTGCTGGACCTGTTCCAACAGGTCCATGTCCCTCCTGTGTTGAGGACTCCAAAGCTGGATGCAGTGCTCCAGGTAGGGTCTCACGAGCACAGAGCAGAGGGGTAGAATCACCAAAAAGATGAAGAAAACATCATTTCTAGTGCTGTCAATGAACATATTGTGAAAAGTTACTCTACATGGTGTCCTGACTATTGCACGAGTGACAGAAGGCACCCGTGCAAGGTGAAGGGATGGGGACAGGGACGTGCAGGGTGGCAGAAGCAGCAGATGTGGGCAGGGCTGCACCTATGCCTTGGTAGCTTTCCCAAAGCATTGGTCTCTTCTCTACAGAGGAAGTTAATTTTGAAATCCAGAGCTGGTAGTTCTGCCCCGTTTACACTGGGGCTCTGTCCTAGGGTACGGCTGGCTCCTGGCAGCACCCTGGGGGGAGGCAGAAGAGATGGTGCAGGGGGCCAGGGTCCCTCCTGCTGCCCTCCCACTGACCCGGGTGAGGGGTCTGCCCACCGCTTTTTGCTGTTCTCATTACTGCTGGTTAGTGTCAAGACCATCCTCTTCCTTCTAACTCAGTCTGAAGCTGGTGGATTGCAGTTGCCAAGGCAACAAAACATTTTATGTAGCTGTCATACTTCATGTAATTAAAAAAAAAAAAGGCAGAAGGAGATTGCAAAGGAAAGGGGTTTTGCTCTAGGATGGGATGGCAGGAAAGGTGATCATGGGCTGGGAGCTGTGAGCACCCAAAAAATACTGGGCAGATGAGTCTTCTGAAAAGCTGCTTTCAGAGAGAACTTTCATGAGGAATGAGTCAAGTTGTGGATATTTATTATAGTTCTTGAGAGCTCTCCAGAGAGCAGCGTGCAAGCGAGCCGCTGCTGGAGTTGCTTTAAATAACCCCCCGTGTGGCAGAGCTCTTTAAATAGCCCCCCCTCGAGCTGCTGTTTCACAGGGATGGAGTTTGGGCCCCGTCCATTCTGTGCGGGGCAGAGGTGCTGGAACTCCATCAGCAGAGCAGGAACCCAAGGCTGAGAACCCTCCCCGAGCTCCCCTCTGGCAGGGAGAGCTCACTGGTTATTTACAGGAATTTCAGGGTCTTGCCTGAATGCTTCCGTCTGAATTTACTTGACCAAAAGATGGGGAAAATTGAGGGTTGGGGGGGAAGTGGAAAGTCTTGGCTGGTATTTTGGTGTTGAATAAACAGAAAGGGCTTATCCCTCTGGCCAAGGAATATGCAAAGCAAAATGGTGTCTGCTTAGTTTTTCTGGTTTTTCTCCAGTGTGGGTACTTTCAGCTGTATATTTGAAAATAAAGGAAAAATTCATCCTTTTTCAATCTGATCATAAAGGAGCTAGAGTCAGGCACAGGAGAATATTTCCTTTAAGGCATCTCAAATCTACCGTCCCTTCTGCCTGCATCAGGGGTCCTCAGTGTCCATCCCAGCAGTGACGGGAACGTGTCCTCAGGCAGGGCCACTGGCCAAGGGCTACTTCTAGCTGTCTCAGGCAACTGGAGCTGCAGCTCAGGCTCAGCTTGGCAGCGCCAGCACAGGAGCAGGATTTCAGTGTGTCCGGACTCTGGAACATCTGCAGCAGGGAGGAGAGCTAAATCTTTAATTAGGGATTTATGAACTGTGTGGAGATGATTGAGTCATTGTTTGACTTGCTTTCCAGAAATAGAAGTGTGGTTTTTTTAATTCCCTCCTACCCACCCCCCCGCCCCTCCTTCCTCCTCCCCGCCAGCAGCAGCAGGATGCCGGGCGGTGATGCCGGTGCCCGCTCTGGCTGGACCATGGTCCAGCAGCTCCGTTTCTATGGGGACCAGTGGCAGCCGAAATGCCGGCTTCTGGGGAGCTGCAGGGAGGAGGGCACGTTATCTCAGAAATAGTGGGAGAGAGTCCCGTGCCAGCCTTGCTCCTCCTGCTTATTGTAGGCTGAAAGAAAAAAACTTCCCTTTTTTCTTGTTTATGTAAACTGGAGAGACAAAAAATCACCACTAAAAGTGATTTGCAACAAGCAAACAGAGGATTGGAGTCCTGGATAGTTGCGAGAGGAGGCAGAGGAGATTCAAATGCTGGGGCCAAAGAAATGCTCGTGTGGAATATTAACAGGGCTCTGCAAAAAAAGCAGTTCCCTGCTGTAATTACCATGCACGGGTAGTGGGACTGGGGACAGGGTGTGGTGTTGGTCGTGGGGACCAGGAGAGGATTGCTGGGGATCCGGAAGATCCAGGAGAGGATGTCTGCGTTTGGAAGATGCTCAGGAGGGTCCGGCTCTGGGGCTGAAGCAGCTCCTCAGGGGCTTGTGGAGGAGAGGATCAAAAATGCTGCTGGTGGGATACCAGTGCCCAGACCCATGTTTGATGAAGGTGCCACCTCTGGGCTGGCTGCAATATAGCAAACACTATAATGTGTCAGATAACGAGGGCTGGGCACTGCCCTCCGCTGTCCTGACTGTCAGCGACTGGAGGCTAAGACCCAGCCCTAGTAATTAAGAGTCTGATTATATGGGCATAATGATTCCCATTTCCTTAAAGAAGAATTTTATTTTCTCGCCTTTACTTTGTCTCTTTGATCAGCCAGACCTCTCTGCCACATCTAGAGCACACAAACGTATTCTGGGGTTTTATAACTACTCATTTACACATTCATAGATGCTAATGCATATCTAGGTTTTCCTTTCAGACTCAGGCTTTCTGATTAATTTTAGGGTATTTGCAGAGAGGGGAGCTGTTGTTGGGGTGATGTCGACTCTGTAGGAATGTAAGTGTAGGGAAGGAGCACGGTGTTCAGTCCAAACGGGCGCCCGGGGTGGTGAATGGTCATTTCCAGGTTGGAAAGTGCCCTCAGGGTCTCCCTGCACAGCCCTTCCACCACTCCTTGGGCTGCACCCTGTGAAAGCCGGGATGATTAATGGCCTGATGAGAAGCAAATGGCAGCAGTCCTGGTGCCTGTCAGGGATTTTTGGATTTTGGTTTTTTGTTGGTTATTTTTTTCCTTTTTTTTTTTTTTTTCTCTGATTGAGACCACAGATGTCTAATTGGAATAGGGTATTTATTAACATAAGCTGCTTGGCTATTCAGAAATCAGAGCTAATCAAAATCCTGTAAATACCGTGCCTGGAGAAATGTCACCCTTCACCATCGTGGCATTTCCATATTTTTTTCAATCTATTTAAGAAAGGGTAAACAAACACTTAGAGCCTGCTGTGTTCCTGGTTGTGGTACCCAGGGTGGGAAGTGGAGCTGGTGCATCCCAGGGGCTCTGCCCATCTCCTCAGCTGGGCTCTGGGGCTCTGGCAGGGCCAAAAATCATGAGAGAAGGCTTTGGCAGTTCCTGACTTTATTTGTGTCGGGTTTTATGTTATTTCTGTTTCCCTGGATTTTTCCAGCCCTGTTCTCGGTGCTGGGGGGTTGAGGTCCCTCCTGCACAAAAGGTACTTTTTGATACAAGATTTCCAATAATTTTCAGGAAATTATATTAAATATTTGAGATGTTCTATATACTTTACAACAAAGCCAAATGATTTTGTTCTCTACCTTGATGACTGCAACTTTTATTGGTAGCAGTAACAATTTCCATGTGCTTTCTCTAACATATAGTGGCTGATGCCTGAAATACAAAGAAGTCTTTAGAGTGATAATAACTCCAGAAGATGAATAGTTATAAAAGGTAGATGGAATTGAAAGCCATTTTAATTTGTCATTATTTCAGTTCCAGAGAGCACCTGAATAATTACACTGCCTGTGAAGAGAGAGTGTGTAATACCTTCTCTCATTATAGGATTAAATTGTCTCTCTTCCCTTTTAATGCAAGAGAAAATAAAGGTATCTGATATCTTCTGGTTTGATCACGATTTGAAAGCCACAGAATGACTGGTGCAACTTTGTTTTGTGGTGTTGACTGTAAAGATTAATTATTTTAATGTAAAGCATAAACATTGGACTAATTTCTCAAAGTGCAGAGCTGAGATTGCCAGCAATTGCCGAATGAGAAATTCCTTATCGGCCAAAAGTGTGTTGAGTCACGAACACGGAAAGTTTTGCAGGGTTTGGTGGGCTCTTAAACAAATTTAAATTGAGGAGCTAAGTAAAGGATGCTCTTTTCAATTTGCTACAGGAGCTGTGGCCACTGAAGAGGTGTGGGGAGCTGGGCACCATCTCCGGGGGCGGGGAGTGAGATGCTCAGGGGGCGGTGGGGGCACAGTGGGGGACGGAGGCAAGGAGGGGGCTCAGGGGGGGCAGGAGAGCAGGAACAGCAGGGTCAGGATAACTGCAGCTTTTTTTCTGTCCTGCAGCCTCAAGAACCAGTAGTGGTTCATCCATTGAGACAAGGGAAACCACCGAGGCTTCTGCTGCGGAGGGGGACTGGTCAGCACAGAGAGGATGCTTTCCTGGACAATGATCCTGTGTGGATTCGATAATTAACATGTAACTAACCTTCACTTTGGACAAATACATGGAATCTTTTTTTTTTTTTTAATTTTGTGGTGAGTTAAAATATTTCAACGGATTTTTTTACCCTTTCAAGATAATATTTATTCAGCACAGAGTCTAGAGTATAACAACTATCCTGTAAATACAGCACTTAATCATCACTCATCTTCAGAGACAGTGGAAACAAAATATTTTACTTTTCCATATTTATTCTTAGATTTCTCCCAAGAGTATAAAATTATTCTATTACTTTATCCATGATAGTGATGTAATCAGTCTTCAACCAGAAGTAAACATACTTTCTTCACCTTCTCCAGCATGGTTTGTGTCAACACATGCAGAGCAGCAAAAAATGAATCATGGGATTGCATAACGGATGGAGTTTTTCCTTTCCTCTTTGTCTTCAGAGAAACAAATAGTTCACTGAGCAAAGAAAACTAAAATGAAAGCATAAAGTTCTTTTCCTGCCATTAGGATTGCTGCTACAGATGGAACCCCTTCGCTTTATCCACGATGCTGATGCCAACCTGAAGCCAGAGGTTCCCTGCCGCTCCCGGGGGAGGCAGCACTGCAGGAGACAGTGGGACGGATGGTGGCACCGGAGCGGCAGCAGCTGTGGCTGAGTTCACCAGGCTGTCCCCACAGTGGAGAGGAGGTGGGGACCAGCCATGGGGACGATGGAGAGGCGGCGGGGACCCATGGGGACGATGGAGAGGCGGCGGGGACCGATAGAGAGGTGGCAAGGATGGACACTGGGTCCAACCGTCACACGTCCCCAGAGCCCCTTGCCATGCAGTGGGTGCTGGGCAGGAGCTGTGGCCATGGTGGGGAGAGCCCTTGCCAGCACCTGGATGTTACCACCGTAACGTTGGCATCAGAAATCCTCTGGGGATGGAGGGTCCGGAGCTGTGGGAGCTGTGCCGATGGCAGAGCCCCAACAAGGCACCAGCCACCTCCCCAGCTGCTCACCAGCAGAGCCCAGCACTGCCCAGCCAGGGTCCCCCACTGAACCCCTGCATTTCCCTTGGCATGGGCAGGAGGTCGGGACCCAAAGGCTTTCCCTGCATCAGAAACCCCTGTGTGTGTTTGCAGCGTGAGGGGCAGGTCAGTGATAGGGGCTGAAGGTGTCACAGACCCTGCAGGTCCCTGATGGCCCCTCTGGCTGGGGTCCCACTGCCCCTGCAGGACCCCTCACCAACGGCAGGGCCCCAGCAGGGACAGCAGCTCGGGAGGTCCTCGCTCACAGGGAGGGAAAGCTTGAAGGGAGAACAATTGACCGAAACCCAGCCTTTACTGTGCCAGAGGAACACCCTTTGGGCAGAGCCTGGACGGATCCCATCGCAGAGTTTGGTGTTTGCCTGTAATGGAGGCACAGAAACAGAAGTCCCACTGTCTATTCGAATGAGGGAACTCACTAAAGGGATTTTAGTTTTGGGGTTTTTTTGCAGCACAAGGAGAGGAGGTCTCTTACCCAACCCACTGCAGGGCAAAGAGTCGCACCCCCCAGTTTCCCATAGGTGCTGGGAGCAACCCAAACCTCGCTGGGTCACACAAGCTCTGTGAGGGCACTTTGCACGCAGAGAACCTGCCTTGCCAATGCTGCTGGAGACTGAGCACCACCTCTTTAAGGAGCAATCTGGTTGTTTTATGTATGTGTAGTTGCACAATTCTTCCGAGGCTGTGGCCATTTCCCCGCTTCTGCGTCTCTGAAGTAACAGCCTTTGACATCTCCTTTCTGGGCGCACTTGGCCAGAGGCTCCTGTGTCCTGGGAAGGAGCAGGGATGGGTGCACATCCCTCGGTTCATTGACCTCAGCGTGGCAGGATCCACTTCTCCTGCATCTCAAGGAAGAGCAGTGACCTCCTCCTACTGGCTCTGCATCAGGAAAACTTCCAATTTCCTCCACAGCTCACCGCCGTGGCCTGCAGGCGTGTGAATGCTCTGCCAAGGGAACAAATCCTACACAGATGATCAGTCTGCGCCCTCCATCTGCCCTTCTGCACCTTCAGAAACCAAAGCAAATTGTATCGCTCTGCATTTCAGCGCTGAGTCGCTGGGTGTTTCAGATGAGGGATTTTGGAGCATATCACTTGGAAAACTGCAGTTGTGATGCAAATGCCACTTTATATGTTCATAGAATTACTGCTATTATTGTATATTTGCGATATGGTAGCCTGTAAGATATGGAGTTCTGGAGCCGAGGATGCTGTGGGTGCTGCTCAGCACCCTCAAACTGTCTCTGGAGGAAGCAGCACCCAAAGAGTCTGTGGAGCAGAGCATCTGGGGTGGCAGACGCATGTATGAAATCAAGGCAGCCTCACTCTGAGCCTGTGCTGAGCCATATTTGGGGAAAAGCAATATTTAACACCATTAAGCCAGAAGGCAGCACAGGCTAAGCAGTGATTGTCCTGGAGCCAGGGCTGGTACCTGTCGGATTCCGTCGGTACAAGCAATTCCACTTGTAAATGAGCCCATGGGATGCAACGGGAGCATGCTTCTCCTGGAGGGGACCTTGTGGTGCCAGAGGAAGAAAAATAGTCTTAATCTCCTGCTGACAGGGTTCTGTTTATCACACCTTTCCCTTCCGTGGGAAGACGTTCATCTTCCATGGCCGGCTGGAGCGGGGTGCGGGGGGTGCGGGAGCCGCAGGGTGTTCCTGCTGCAGCACTGGGACATGGTGCCACAGGGAAAGGGCTCAGGTTTTTCCTTCACACTGATAATATTGTCTAACTTGCTGCTTAATTACTGCTTCATCTGGCACTGAGATCCCTCACTACCTTGTGCCGGGGTCACCCTTTTAGGGACAAAAAACCCTAATTTTGTTGGTGGAAACGATTCTTTTACCTTGTGAAAGCAATTAAAAGCCCAAAGTGAAAAGATTTACTTTTAAAAGACTCTTTCCAGATCTTCAGGAGAAAAGAGAAATAATTCTCCAAAATAAGGAGGGAGATCAATAATTGATGCTCCATGGAAGCCCGTGTTATTTAGCCTGCAGCAGCGAAGACTAAATAGAACCCTTCTAGTCTAAGAAGAAATGTGACTCCTAAGATTTGGGTTTGGGGTTTTTTGCCATAGCATATGAAATTTGCTGGCAAGTATGCCTACTTGGCAATATTCAGTGCTTTATCTTCATTTGGCATTTAATAAAGGGACACGCTGCATCTGTGTAATAGCTGGGCTAATTGACTTGACAGATCAGAGCAACCCTATTGGTCATCTTCATATTTGATGGAATGAATATAAATATCATGGTGTGTGATGATGGAGGCTACAGACAACGTGGGGCAAACTCCTCTGTTTTAGCTGTGACGGGAGCTCGTGCCTGCGATCCTGCCAAGGGCAGGGCCAGAGTCTAATTGCTTCCTCTCTGAGGACAATAGAAGACATGGAAGAAGCTCTATATGATTAATTTGTGCTCTTGCATCGATGCCTTTCATGTGTGGAGGAGAATGGGTTGTTCACAGATGAGTAAGCATCTCCTTAGGTTTCATAGCTGTGGGGCTGTTTCATTTATTGTGTTTTGGGTAATAGTCTAAGACGCCAGTGTTTCTGAAGCTAAACTGCCTCTTTACAGAGAGAATGATTTACGGAAATAGGGCACATCATTCATGCGTGTGCAGCTGGACTTTCCTGAGCTGCCTTCCCCCCAAATTCTCCTTTCCTGCAGCCCATGTGCCTCCCCCCAGCCCAATCTGTGCCCAGGTCAGGAGAGAAAAAAATTAAATCTTCTAATATGTGTGCTCAAGTAATCACTAGAAGCTAATTGCAGAAAATTAATTGCAACACAAGCACCATTTCTTTCCCTGGAAGGGCACATCAGTGGCACTGCAGGGAGCTGGGTCGGTCACTCCGGGTTGGGTGTCTGGAGCTGGTGGCTCCTGTGGCCTGGGAGAAGGACAAAGAAGAGAGGAACCTGTCTCTGACTGAGAAAAATCAAGGCAGCATGCAGGTGGGTGGTTTGCCCTGTGGCACTGCAGGGATGGTGCAGAGATGTTCATACACAGGAGCAGGAGGGTCAGTGCCATGGAGAGGACCACCATGTCCCACCACACCTGGGGAGCAAGAAGCATGTGGGGCAAGAATGAGACGCCCTGTCACATCCCCCCGTTCTGCCCAGTTTCAAACTGGAGGAACTAGAACAGCTCAGTATTTGCATTTGTTGCAAATATTGTCCTGGTCCAGTCAATCAGGCTTTGGTCCCTAAATCCAGCTAATCTCTTGCTTTTCCTAAGTTCATTAGGCCTTCAAAGCAAGACATAAAAAGACAAATCTCCTCATGGGAAGTCAGGGATCCCTGCAGAAATGCCTCCAGATTGTGTACTCTTCTCTGATGTGGAGACTAGAACATCACCCCAGGCTTAAACACTGTGTGCGGATACATTAGAGGTCTTTGAAAATGGATGTGGTACAACCATGGCATCCCCCAAGGTTACTTTAAATTAAAGGGTGAAAACATTTGCATGTATTTTCTTCATTTAAAAAAAACAAACCCAAACCATACTCTGCATTTTTCATGCAGAACATCTTCTGCGTTACAGAATTTAATTTTGTCTGTTCCGGCCAAACGTTTTCCCAGCTTAAAATTCTGTGCAAGACGTTCTGTAAAGAAAATAAATCTCAATAATTAAGTGTCAGTCTGGTTGTGTCTTGCCACACACGCACTTCTAAGGAGCAGCTCTAACTGGAACAGTGCTGGCACTGGGAGACAGCTGGAAGTGTGATTATTAACACCAAAACTGTAATCTTTGAGACATGTTTCGTTAGAGTTTTGTAGCACGTACTAACAGTCCTCCAGGCTCTAGTGCAAATGTGTTGGGTTCCGGGAGGGGGGATGCTCACTCTCTGTAGTGTTTTGTGCTCAGGCATCAGACAGCACCAATAATCGATGGTTTTGAACTGGCTGCTCGTACTGAGGCGACGGAGCTCTATGGCAACAGAAAAGTGACTCTACCCCAGGACACGCCACTTAACACAAAGAAATTAATCATGGGAGAAGAATGCTCCTAGTACATAAGTGGTGCTCTCTTTGTTAAGTTCCTGTTGCATCAACTGAATTAGCAAGTCCTGACCTTTAAAACCACCTTCCATAATCTTCACATTATCTGTGTGAGGGTCTGTGTTCCTCCCCCTGGCTGTGCTAGTGGCTTTCTGCACTTGGCTGCACTCAGCGGAGCTCCCCGAGCGTGGGACCAGCTGAAAGTCCTCCCCCAGCAGTGAGGGGCTATTGGGGACGTCCAGATCTGCGAGACAGGGGGGACCCAGTTTGGTGACTGAACATTCAGGATGTCAGGAGAGAGAAAGCAAATATCCATTAACATTGCAAGGTGTTCCCCACTTAGATCACTGCACTGAGCTCAACTGCAAGACTTAAGAATAAATTTTCTAGTCTAATTTCTATTTCCCGTGTCAGAATAGGAATGACGGAACTGGCCCCCTTGACCCAGTGATATTTATCTTGGTTAAGTGTGTTCTGGCTTTAAGGAACCGGGCTGGGAGACTGCTGCAGAGCTCTTCCAGCCAGAGCAAGGTATTGCATTTTAATACTGCTTTCTTACATATTACCTGTGCCCTGAGTCACAGGAGATCTAAAGCAAACTCTATGAAATTCCTTCTCTATATCATATCCTCATTTTCCCCACACCTTTGTGCATCTCATAATCCTGCCAGCACTACTGAAAATCATTTGGGAGCACAGCTGCTTGTGCCCTTGCCAGGACCTGAATTCACATCCTTCAGCAGCGGGGCTGCAGGTTGGGGATTGCGGGAGGCAGATTAGGAGCAGCCGATGCTGAACCCTTCTCCTGGACATCACTCCACCATGGTCCGTTTCCACACACCACCTTGAGAAGGAACGTGCTTCATGTGGTCACCACGACATGCTTGTGAGGCCCCACTTGCACCAAGGGCAGGTTGGAGGGGGCTTGGAGCAACCTGCTCCAGTGGGAAGTGTCCCTGCCCAGGAATAGGAGTGGCACTGGGGGGCATTAAGGTCCCTTCCACCCAAACCATTCTGTGACTCTGTGGGGACACTCTCCTGGAGGGTTGTGCAGTGCAGCAGTGCTGGGACCAGCTCGGGAGCTCGGTGGCCTGGGCTGCTCCGGTGTCCCCGTGCTCGACGGGGACCAGCTTCAGCCCTGTCCCCTCCCAGGACCACTGCTCACTAATTGAGCTGCATCGGGTGCTCATGGGTTTGACAATAGCCTTTGTCTAATATGTTTTTAATCAGTGTGTGCATTTCAATTTGCATATTAATGGCAAGGAAATGTTATTATATGCTGCTGTTGATGAGATGGTTGTCAAGCCTATCTCTCCAGTTGGAAGAAAGAAAGAAACTGCATCTATTGTATAAAAAAATGAAACTGCAGAAAACACATGTTTTAGGATCTACCATTCTCTGCCTCTCTCTTTCTTTATCTCTGCCTTTATTTTTCTGTTAATAGCTCATATGGATGCATTCATTACTCTCATTTCCCTCCTCTCCCCCCCCCCTCCCCCCAAGAACAAGGATCATTTAACAGCAGAGTAAGACAGGATTTTGTGTCTGTTGTGACAGTTCCAAGCTGGGCTACATATCACTTCTTTTTTTTTTTTTTTTTCTGTGCATATTTGACGTGTAAAATGGCAAAAACCTGACCCAATCTGGGAGCCTGTTTATTGCAGGTGACCCCGGCAGAATAATCCAAATGCCAGTAATCCACCATGGCACTGCTCGCTCTCCAGGTTTGGTGTTTCACAACTGCTGGGGGGATTTGGTCCCTGCAGGAACTGAGGTGTCCCCCCCTCCTGCCACCTCTTGCTCAGGGAAGAGCAGGGCAGAGGACAGGGATTGCCACTGCTGGTCGCCCCAGAGCATCCCTGCTCCCTCTGCAGCACGGCGGGTGTGAGTCTGGGGATCAGAGTCGTGTAAATGCTACATAAATATTGAATGACAATATTTTGAAAGAGGAACCTCTCATTGATCCGGGAGCCGGGGGTCGGCAGGGGGGAGAGGAAGGGTGGTAGCGCAGAATTAAGGGTTTTCAATCACACTGGGCTCCAGAGAAAAGGAAGACAGCAGCTGATCTGAAGTCAGCCTGCAGCTCCTGCAGCCACCCCCTGCAGGCTCTGGGGGACAAAAGGAGCAGGACGAGGTGGGAAAAAAGCCCGCGAGCATTTGCTGTAGAGAACGTGGCTGGAGGAATGAGACCAAGCAAAGGCGTGGGATGGATGTTTCACTCCAGAGCTTCAATCCATTTATATAATCATAGTTGTTATCATAGTAAATATAAATAACTGAATGAGTTCAAATTTAGTATTTGACAACACTAGCTCTTTGTGAGTACACACGGAATTCTTTGTGGAAAGCCTTTATTTCATCAGACCAGCTAACAATACTTTAAACAATCCTTTAGGCACTTAGTTAGGCTCACATTTTGTGATTTTTCTCGCTCCTGGAAATGAGGGCTATATTCTCCAAAGCATAAAGCCTCCCACAAGTTCACGCGTTAAGAAATTGCTTGAATCAAGCCGTGTGGCAGTTTGGCAGCCTGCCTCTCCCCGCACCGCTGCAGCCCGTGACACAGCAATGGTGCTGGGGCAGGGGGGGAGCACAAAAAAAAGCTGGTTTGCACTTTGTCAGCCCCAGGCAAGGGGTATCCAGGTGAAACTGAACTTACTTTTGTAGGATGTGGCAGCCCTTGGTGGCACCTGAGACAGACACCTGAGTGCGGCACTGGACGGCACGGTCCCCAGGGGAGTTTGTCTCGGGTTGGTGTCCAACGGGGACATCGGTCTCCATCCAGTCCCTGCTCTGTGCCTCCCTTGGATGTCCTGGCCGTGCTGGCCAGGCTGGCACTGGGCTGCTCCCCCGCCCATCCCACTGCCGTCTCCGGGCTCTTTCTGTGGGGGGAAAACTGCTGCTCTGAGCAGTGAGACAGACACCTTGGGGCTGGAAGGGGATTTTTGAAGGCTGGAGATAACCAGCTTTCAGAAATAGATCAGAACGAGCCTTTCCATCCGGAAAGGAAGAAATTGTGAAAAGCAAGTTCAGAATAGCATCTTCTGTGAAGGCCCACTCACACATAGTTTTTAATGAGAACAGTGCTGGTCTTAGCAGACAAATGACCTCAATTCACTCACAGCCCCATGCTATTGATTCAATAGCTGCTCTTAACGAGGAGATTATTATCTTTGTTAGGGAATGTGGACTCTAGCAGGTGCACCGTGTTAACTAATGAAAAAACAACTTTGCTGGTGCCAGGGACGTGGTGGCGAGGTGCCAGGGAGGAGAGGGGCTCCGTGAGGATGAGCCCTTCACACTGAGCCGTGCAAAGCACGAAGACCGAGATGCTCATGGCATGGGGCATTTCGGTTTATGCTGTCAGGAGGA
Source organism: Scolopax mira (assembly GCA_004320125.1). Lineage (NCBI taxonomy): Eukaryota > Metazoa > Chordata > Aves > Charadriiformes > Scolopacidae > Scolopax > Scolopax mira. The sequence continues at coordinate 341,368 of BJBW01003488.1, forward strand.
GGTTCTTGCTTTAACGGGCACCACGGTGGTTTCTCGCCTGAACCTGCCCTTGAAGCGGCGTCAGGCACTGACAGCTCCGGTCTCTGGAAGCTCCGGCTTCCAGCAGCACCTTTGGAGAGGTCTGGCTGGGGTCCAGCTTAGATCAGGCATCTATAAATCATCAGGAGTTCTGTCTCAATTGCTTCCCCCCCCCCCCCCCATATGAGTCACCTCCTAACGCAGATTTTTAGTTCGTTAGTGCAGTGATGCATTAAAATGAATCTCAGTAAAAAGTCAATGCCAATTTAAAAAAAAAAACAAAAACCACACCAAACAATTTCCTTCCCCACCCCCAATTCCCAGGTTGGTTTTTGCCTTGACTTGGGCAGAGGGAAGGGCCAAAGTTCTGCAAAACTCTGTCTGGATGCTGGCTGGAGGCTGGGGCAGGCAGAGGGGTTTGTGCCTGGTCCCAGGCAGACTTCCCCCCTGGCAGATGTTCCCCCCGTGAGGCTGCGAGGGCTTGAGCCACTGGTGGGTGCTCGCTCTGCCCTCCTGTGCTCGGCCCTGGGGGCTCTGCCCAGGCTGGGGATCCCCTCATTTCAGGATCCAGCGCCTGGAACAAGAGCAAGAGGTGCCTGAGTGCCCGTCGCCGGTGAGTTGTGTGTGATTCATGGTGTTACCCCATGAGTCAAATAGGAACAGGCAGAGGTCATCCTCCCCGTCTGCTCTGCGCTGGGGAGGCCCCATCTGGAGCACTGGGACCAGTTCTGGGCTCCCCAGTTCCAGGGGAAGGACAGGGAACTTCTGGAGAGGGGACAGCAGAGGGCTACAAAGATGATGAGGGGCTGGAGCATCTCCCTTATGAGGAAGGGCTGAGGGACTTGAGGGAGGAAAAATACTCTTTCTCATCTGGTGAGAGCTGAAGCAGAGCAACTTGTGGAGGAGACCAAAATCACCACTGTTCTGGTGCTGGCTCCACTGGGAACCAGCTGGAAATGCCTCGGGAGGGATGCAGAGCAAAGGGCTCCACAGCAGAGCTCAGGATGAGCCCAGCACCATCCTCCACACAGCGGAGCTGGTGGGACATGGGTTTCCTCTGGGGCATGGGTCTCCTCTGGGACACCCAGTTCCATTCACAACCTCTTTCTGTCCAGAATCACTGCAACAGCGGTGCCTGTCAGAGCTCCTGTGGCTTTCACCCTCATAATTCTGTGTAATTTAGTGTCAGTGCTGTAGTGATGATCTAAGGATATAGGCTAATTACAGTTTATAGTGAAATACACTGCTTTTTCAGTAGAGCATCCAATATAGTTAGAAAATGGACAAGCTTTAGGAAACACAGGTTCTTTTTGGGGTCTGAAATAGAAACAACAAGCTTGAAGCTGGATGCAGACTGGAGAAGATTTCAGTTTCACTTTAACATAATTTTGGCAACAAATTAGAAGGTTTGGAGAAAAAAGGCAGTAAGCACCTGTAAAATTAGGTATTATAAACATTGTGTATATTTCAAATCTGGGAGCTTTAAATAGTGTTACAACCATAACCTAATTTCACAGCATTTAAAGTAAATTTATTGTTTTGCATTGGACAAAAAATGGGAACTGTCACTTGGCAGATGTGAACAGCACACGTGGTGGTTTGTGTTGAGGGGGGTTTGTACAATCCTCTCTGCTGCCCTTCAGCATCGTGCGCTTTGTACGTGAGAACGTCCAAGCAGGTGGTTTCTGTTCTGAGAACAGGGTAATTGTGAATGTTCTAATGTGAGCACAACTATAGACATGGACTTCGAAAGGAATGTTAAAAATAAATAATTTGAAATCTATGCTATATAGTTGGGGTTTTGGTTTATTTGGGTTTTTTTTTGTTGGGTTTTTTTAAATTTATTTCAGTTGTATCTTTTTTCCTCCAGCCAAATGTCACTGATGTCAGAGGTGCCCGGGGTGGTGGGGTGACCCTTGGGTTCACCAGCCTTTCCCTCTCCCACCCCACACGCCCCTGTGCTTAGCCTGGGAATTCCTACATCACCCAGGTCTGTCCCCGCTCTGCAGGGTGACGGGAGAGCAGAGAGCCCCCCCAGGGCACTTACACCTGGCAGAGGAAGGGGGTGTCCCCACACAGTCAGTGCCGTCACTGGGGAGACCTGTTGTGTCCCCAGCGCCATTGCACAGTGTTCCCTGTGCAGGGACTGGTGCCTGGATGGGAGATGTAGGGTATGACCAGTGCTAACTGGGGGATGACCAGAGCTAACTGTGGCTGGTGCCTCTCTGACTGCCCCAGATGGTTTCATCCATGTCCATCTGAGCCCGTTGGACAGTGGAGCCCCCGGGCACCCCCCGCACTCCCACCCACCCTGCAGATGCCCCTCACCTCCTGCCAGAACAGCAGAGGATCCTCACTGAACACCGCAATGCCAACCCAGGCCAAAAGGATGGGAACTGGGAGAGGCACATTATTTTTGCAGCCCTGGTTCTCCCACTAATGAGGGACACCCAGACCAGGCAAAGACCATCCCGTTCCTGACAACAGCCTCCCTCCCCATCTGACCTCGCGGGCCCTGCCAGGGATTTAACATTCAGGCCTTTCCACAGGGTCCCTTTCACCACCGTAAGGATCCCTCAGTCCTGCGGAGGGCCAGGAGGTGGAAACCATGAATAAATTCCACCAGGTCCATGGGGGGTGCCCTCGGTGCCAGGACGATGACCCAGCACCGCGCTGCTGGTGTGTCGGGGGGGGAATCTGGGTGCTTCGCTGATTGCTGCAGCAAGGACCCCTAGATCCCCTGGCATGTATTTTTGGTTTGCTTTTTTTTTTGGGGAATGGTGGTGGCAGCCGGGGTCTGTGATGTCAGGGAGCCGCTTTTTGCTGCTGCTGCAGCCTCGGTGTCTCGGAGGGGAGCGGGAGCTGTGGCTCCAACCGGCTGCAGGGGCTGGCAGTGCCATGGCTCTGCCGGGGTGCAGGCAGCTCGGTGAGTCACCGTCTGGCGAGGGCAGAGCCCAGGGCAGCGTTCCCGGGGAAGGAGAGATGGGAGAGCAGCACCGGGAATAACAAGTGGAGCTCGGGAAATAATCCATCGCCCTCCCAGCACCGAGGGCACCATGGCAAAGACGCCAGCACGGAGCCCGCCTGCCTGGCACTGCCTCCCCGCCATTGTCCAGTGCCCTCTGGACATCCCCAGTGAGAAATGAAGTGGCATTTTTGATTCCAAACCCATGGGCTCTGACCCGTTTCTCTCCACATAGCAACAGCGGGCTGTGGGTTCCCAGGAGGGGCATTTGGAAAGGCCTCAGAGAAATATAGCAGCGTTTTCGCCTGGAAGTTGATCTGCAGAACTGCTCCGGAGCTGGTCCCCTGTGGGCGGGATTCAATATATGTGTTTTACATAGTTGGCTGCTGTGTGCTTTTAATATAAATCACAAGTATTCTATTTAATTAAACGCGCAGCTAAAGAATATATACAGCTTGCAGAGGGATGCTCCGTGGCTGCTCTGCACCTTAACTGGTCACCAGTGGCTTGCTCTGACCTGTGGAGCGATAAATGGGCTGTGACTTTGGCACTGGCTGTGATTTTGGCACTAGCTGCTTGGCGTGAGCTCACCCATGGCACCAGCAGCACTGGCAGCACCAGTGGCACTGGTGGCACTAGTGGCACTGGTGGCATTGGCAGCACCTGCAAGGACACTGCAAGTCCCTGGAGCTGTCTCTGTCCCCAGCACAGCATCAAGGGGAGCCCGGGCACTGCTGGTGGGCACCCACATGGGGTCCTACCTGATCATGACCTGGGCACAGGGACACAGGGCAGCTCCCTGGGGCTGGCACCCTGGGAATCAGAGAGCTGGTACCTTGGAACAGAAAACCTGTCTGCATAACCTTGTCTGTGCACTGCTCCAGCAACGCGGCCTTATTACCCAGGCAGTATCCAAGTTCCTGTTATAATTATTAAAGTAAATATTAATGGCTATGAAGAAACAGAGCATCAAGGGCATTTCAGCAGCAGAGTGCTGGGACATGGAGAGAGGAGGGGGCTGAGAGGCAACCCTGCACCTCAGCAGCCCTGCCTCTGAATCACACCCAGGTCGGCTGGGCTTTTTCACCTCAAAATCACCTGGGTGACATTTTTGCAAGTGTAGAAGAAGGTGGCTGCACTGCTCACTGCGACCCTCACTGGGGCTCTGGCACCCGGGGACTGGGGGTCTCACATCCCGGGACTGGGGGTCTCTTCCTGGCTGCCCCGTGAACCGTCTGCCACATGAGGAGCCTCAGCCTCCTCCTGCTCCCCGTGTCCCGGGGGGACAGACACCGGCCAGGTCCCTGCCCTGACCCCCCCAGGCTGGTGTCTGGCCTGTCCAGCCAGCCTGGCTCTGCAGGCACCGCTGGGACTCAGAAGCGGCCGCCCATCACCGCTTGTTCTCAACTCAGCAGCCCAAGAGCTGCTACGGAGAAGGGCCCAAGGTTTATTAAGCCATTTGGCCTTTTTGGAAAGATTTATTCCTGTGTCTGAGTACAGATGACGCAGCTCCATCTGTGGCACTAATGAGCCCTGTGCCCCGGCGTGGCATTTCTGTGGGCTGGATGTGCTGTTATTTCTGATGCTGTATATCAGACAGTCAGTCTGGGCTCTTAAATATCTCCTGGCTCTTCTTCCCTCAAACTTCACCTCATTTTTATTGTCCAGGGAATTCCTCTCGCATTTTGGGTTGGCTGTGGCAGGGTTTTTCACTTGTTGTCTTTCCTTTCTGGTTCCTCACAGAGCAGCAATGTCCATGCATCAGGATGTGCCACAAGCCCCCCCGGCAGGGTGGGTGGCTTTGTCACAACAGACGCTGGAAATTTTTTCCAGCATAAAAACTGGAAATTCAGCATATACACTGGAAATGCAGCGCATTGTTGCTGGTGCTTTTGCATTCATGGCACAGATGCCGGAGGTCATGGTCCCTTAAAGTTCTGCACCAAAAAGCACCACCAATGAAGGGGGCTGGCTAGCAGGGATGGGGATGGCTTTTTCCCTGCACCACTGCAGAACTTTTAACTCCTTCCTGCCCTGCAGATTCACTGCTCCCATTTCTCCTCTGCAATGTCTACCCAGTATGGCCTTGGCTGCTGCAAAACCATTTGTGAATCTGTAAAGCAGAAATAGTCCTTTTATGCCTCCTACATGTTAGCTTGAGTGACTTCTGTAAAGAAAAAAATTGGCCACAGAATGAATCCAGAGTGCAAAATATGCTGTTTTTCACTTGTTGTCTGTGCTAGTGTTTACCCATGCCTCAACCCAAAATAGCAGACTTTGTGGATTTTTAGTATTTTCCTCCTCATCGGCCTGTCACACCAGTGTTCTGGTTGTGCAGCAGAGATCTGCAGCTCAGCAGCGGTGCCCAGTTCCCATTTCCAGGGTGATTGCCACACATTGCCCACAAGCAAAGCCAGGATCCTGCTTGTTAGTGGTCCCTGAGGAGGAATTGCCCACACCTGGGAGCCCAGCTGGCCCCTGATGAGCCAGGCTCGTTAGCACCAGTCCTGAGCATGCCCATAAAGCTGCTCGGGGGTGGCCAGGGCTCTTGCTGTTGGTGTGGCTGTGCGTGGGGATGGGAGCCTGACATTGGTGCTGAACATAATGCAGAGCTGCTTGGGGATGTTCAGGGACAGTAGTGACCTGCTGTAGGCATAATCCTGTCTCACTGCTCTGACAGTGGCTGGATGCCCCTTCCTGCAGGGTTGGGGACCCAGATGCAGCATGTCCCTTCTCACAGTTTGCCAGGAGCTCAGTTCTGGGAGGTGACAGAGGCACCATTTTGTCTCAGCCTGTGATGGCCCCTGGGTGCTCACCCTCATGAGCACCAGTCATGCTGGTGGGGGCTCACCCCAAGCAAGAGCCTGGGGCTCTGAGTGAGGATGATGAGCAGGAGGGCTCAGGCAGTTTTTGATCTGCTGGAACAGGGGGTCCTTGGTGCAGACAGGTGGTCCTGTGGGCCAGTGCCCAGGACCCAGCATCTTCTGGGTTGAGCTGCCAGCAGCAGCCTTGGCGCTGGGCTAAGCAAGCTGGCATGGCTCTTCCAGGGGGTTATTAATAAGGCAGTGGTACATAACTCTGCTGTGAGACCTGCAATCATTCTGTGCTCAGAACAGGCTGAGCTGTAAATAGCTGCTCGAGTAGTGACTCCCGGGTCTGTGCATTAAATTCCAGGTGCTGCAGCCAAATGATTTTAGGGCTGGGAGCGCTGCCTGACCTGAACCTCAGCAGCTGGGGCTGCGGCTCAGTGTGTACCTGACTGGAATGTGCTGATGGAGCTAGAGATGGGATCGGCAGCGAGAGGAGCAGGGACAGGAGCTGAGGGGTCCTGGGCAGGCACAGACACAAGGGCTGCCACCGTGCTTGAGGAGATGAGGCCTGGTGAGTAACTGGGACTCCTTTTTCTTTTTTTTTTCCTTTTTGCTGTTGATGTTCTTACCATTCTAATGTCCCCAAACAACTTGTGCTTGAGCAGCTGGCTGACAATAATTCAGGATTTCTCAGCAGTGTTCACTGTTCAATTTATTCAGGGTCTTGCTGCACCAAAGTTGCAGTCACTGGTGTGTTAGGATTGTTAGTGGAGGGAGTGAATATTTTTTTTATCCTTCAGAACAAGTTAGTTGCTGGCTGGGCAGGGTGTAAGGTGGCTCTGCCATCTCAGGCCAGGGCACTGCATGGGGCATTGGGTGAGAGTGGCTGCAAGGGCTGTGAGGAGCATTGGCTAAGTTAAACCAGGCTGGTGGCATCTTTCTTGTCGTGTACCTTCAGCACCCTGGTGTTAAAAATAAAAATTGTGTATGAATGGGGAAAGAGCAAAGCTGGTCCTGGCTGTAGACAGTGAGAGTGGTGGCCTTGGCTGTAGCGTGGGTGGGACAGCAGGTAATGCTCTCTGGGTGGGAAGGAAAAACCAAAGATGCCAAAGGCCAGGGTCTGTGCTGTCTGTGGAGTTGCTGGTGGTGCTTGACCAGATGCCTGGGCAGCTGTTGGTTTGTGGCTTAGTGCTTGGGATGGATGAAGAGGTTCCTCTTGGTTTCTTGAGAGGCTTTTCCCTGTCCGTGTGCTTGCCGGTCCATGCACACACTCATGTGGTCACCACAGAGAGACCGAGGCTCAGCCGGTGTCACTGCGCAGCAGAGACTACACAGATATGTCCTTTCCAAGCCGTGAGCCACCTCAGAAGCTTTTGCTTTAAAACAGTGAAAATTATTTTGCATGTTTAATGCTGCTATAATAGTTGTCAACGGTGTTTACAGCCCCAATCAGCCAAAACCCTTGCCAGAAGTTGTTGTAAGTGGCAGTTTTATAAAGTCAGTTCCTGCTTCCATTCCAGCGGAGACAGGCGCAGGGTTCACAAGGGATCGCTGCAGCGGCCGTGGTGGGGAGAAGAAATGCTCGTTAACTCGCTCATCTCCCCTGAGTGTGCAGAACAGATTGTCTGCCAGGCACTTGTAGCACTGGCTGGCACGGGCAATTCTGCTGGGCTTGTGCTGGAAAGACTCAGAATAAGCCCTTTGGAAACTCTTGTGTGAGGCATTTATTAATTTGTCTGTCTTCACCATCAGTAAATGCACTGCAGAGCCTCAGACAGGCGCTGCAGCTCAGCCGGGAGAGTGCAGTCGATAGCACCATGAGTTAATTAAGGGAGAATTACAGAAGGGCTAGGGAAATCCTGTGGCAAGGAGAGGCAGAACTCTCCATTGCTTCTGGTCTCTCACAGCTCCTGCAGGTCTGTGGGTGGCTCCTGCTGTGACCCTCCGAGCAATGGTCTCCTGTTGCCACACCACAACGCCACCCTGACCCCCTGATGCTTGCCATCACCTCCCGGGAGGGTGGGCTGAGCTGGGGCTGCAGGCTGCAAAAACTAGGCTTTTTTCTCTGCATCTGCCCAACCTTCGTGAGTAGGTGGTGTGAGGAGCAGGAGGGAGTCTCACGTGTGCGGTGTCCCCTGCACATGCATTTCTCAGGAAAAATAAGTATTGTACATGGCAAACCTGCACATGTTTTGAATGCCCTCCTTGCAGCTTGTCTTCTTAGTATCCTTCTGGCCTCTCCTCTGCAATTAGAAGTGCTTTACTGAGATATCGTTAATGTTTGCTAAATTATCTCGTTTGTTTTCCTTCTGAAATAGATCTGTTTGCCAACACACTGCTTGTTGCTCCTCAGTAGCAGGAGCTCTTGCCTTTAGCAGTTTTTTCAAGGATGTTTTGTTTTTGCTTTTTTTTTTTTTTTTAACACAAGTGGATTTCTGGCAATATTTCCTGCATATGGACAGTGCTCTATAAATGCAGAATATGTATTTGACCAGATGTATGAACTGAAAGTTATTGGCTGCTTTTTCATTTTAGCTAGGCTATAGGAAAGCTACGTTTCTGCTTACTGATTTCTAGGCATCAAAGTTTTCAAATCTAGCATCTAAAACCTGTCCATGCAGCAAAATTACTTTCTGCATCCTGGTTTGGCCTGTGCCCCCACAATCTATTACAACTCCTGCTCCCTGTCCCCCCTTTAACTTCCAAATATATTCATCCTGCTTGGCAGAAAGCTGCTGCCTTTTCCTTTGCTCCTTCCAAGTCTGGTGTCTGATTTACAGACAAGTGGCCTCAAACTAAATCCTGACAGGTGCTGGGGGTGCAGCCACCCCTCTGGGGAGGAATGGGAATGTCTGTGTTTAACAGATGCTCTGTGTCTGTTAAAAAACTGAGTGAATTTGTTTTAAGAGGTTCCACTATGTGGCTGAAGCCCATAGTGATGGCAGCAAAAACCCCCAAACCAAATGCTGAAGTCTGTTACTGGAGCACAACTCCCCAGCAACAGCCCTTGGAGCTGTGGTGTCTGCTGTGACCCCTGTTCCTGAGCCCCGCCCCAGCTCGTGGGCTGGGCATCGTCCCCGGCAGGGAAATAGCTGCCGAATGCAGGGAGTCACTTTTGGAGAAGGAATGAAGGACAAACACTGAGTTTGAGGAAAAGAGAGGGAGATGATTGCATTTGTGAGATGTAATAACTGGGGAAGCGAGAGAAGGGGAGAGGTAGTGCAGAAAGCTAATGGCATTAAACTACTTCTGGCAAAATGTAATAATGACACGTTGCAGTTATCTGGTGTCTCTCACTTCAGGCTCTTGGAGTTCCCTAGAAATATTGGCTAATTAAAGCTCCTGTGTTAATTAACCACACTTTGCTACATGAGAACCCATTTTTGGAGAGCAACTGTCTGTTCTCCAGACACTGTTGGTGTCCTTGTTGCCCTTTCTTGTGTTGTGTCCAGGAAGATGCAGCTGTGTCCCCATGCGGTGCTGGTCCCTGCTCCTCCCTCACCAGCAACGGGATGGAGGTGCTGGGGTGGATGGAGGTGCTGGGACAGGCAGCAGGGGCCTGTGATTGCTCCCTCCAGATAGAAAATGGCTGATGGGGCAGACCTCAAACTGCCCCTCTGCATTTCCTGGGCAGGGAAACCAAGAAAATTAGTCCAAGGAAATGTTCAGCGTGAGCTTGTTGACTGCAGGGTGAGCCAGAAGTGGAACAGATCCCTGAAAGGCTGGGATAATGTCAGGTCCTATCTGAGTGAGGAGCTGCTGGTGCAGGAATGGCTGTGGCCAGGCTGGGGAGACCTTGGGGACAGATCAAGAATGATATGAGGGATGCTAGCTATGGCTTCTGTGGGCCCCCTGCCCCTTGGCACTCCCACAGCACTTATTCTGGGAGGTCTGGGACCTCTGAGCCTTTCCTCTGCTCTTGGGACCTTCTCCCAGAGAAGCTGAGGGGTCTCCATGTGGCTCAGCCTGGCTGGAGCATCTGACTATGGCCAGATGGGAGCATCCCTCCAGGAGATCTCCAGTGCAGAGAAGTCCCAAGTTAATCCTCTGAAGATATTTAATGAGAGCAAAATTGAATACGGAGCAAGGGACTGGAGAGGGTGATTAGAAGGTCATTTGTATGAGATTATTCTCCATCTGCAGACTCAGACTTATTTTTCTCTGCAAGATCTAGGTTTGGGATGACATATATTATTCACATAGCAAGAATAGGTGTCTTCCCTCCTGGTTTTCTTATGAAAATATCTTCTATTCATAGCTCTGCAGAAAGCGTGATATAATTTATCTGAAGGTACAATCAGAATTTTTAAAATATTCCAGAGCTGTAGTGAGCGGGGACTGTGATGTTTAATATTCAGGGCCACAAGCTTCCAAGATTTTGGGTCACAATAGTTTCCTCAAACATGAGGCAAGAGCTGCAGCCCTGAGTCAAGAGTGCCTGGATGTGCAGACAGAGCTCATGGCTGTTCCCTGGGAATACCCCAACCAGCCAGAAAGTCCTCCTGCCCTGGGCTTCCTGAGGAAGGCCTGATGGGCTTTCACCAGGTGCCTGTTGGTTCTCTGCCAGGAGCTCCTGGCTTCCAGAGGTGCCCAGGATGGGGCAGAGCAACATGTTTATAGGCATGGTTTGCTGATCTCCTTTCTGCTTTGCTCCAGAAGTCAGTGGCTGAGGCAGCGGAGGCAAGAACAGGGTGAGGAGTGTGTTTAATGGAGATTGTGGATCTACGAGACACTGGAGCTTCTCTCTGAGGATGTCAGTGGCCAGGGGCGTACCTGTGCTGGCCAGGGACCCTGGAGAAGAGTGGCTGGTTAGGCTGGGGATCGAAAAGAGGCCATTTTCATAGGAGGTGCCCCAGAAGCAATAATACATGGGAAAAGCAAACACTAATCAGAAATCAATCTCTGGCCGAGCAGGACTGTAGGAAGTAGCTAGAGACAACCTGGAGTAAGAAGTGTTTCATAATTTACACTTAGCTCTCTGTAGATTTATCTTTCTACTGTAGAAATTTGAGGCAAGAATGATTCGAAGATCCCTTGGGAAATAGCAGTAGGTTATTTATTCACAGCTGGTATTTATTCATTATCTGTCATGAAGGTGTTCATTTCCGTAGCCTGGAAACACATTCCTTTCTCTTGGCCACTAACGAACTCCAGCAGGCACTTGTGGGGAGTGTGGTGCTGCTGGATGGGGTCTCACCGCTGCTGGGGAGGATGATGCTGTGCCATGAGGAGCCACAAACCCTCCTGCAGGTGAGAGCCAGCCCTGGGCAGAGCCTTCTGCACCCCCTCTTGCTGGAGACCCCAGGGGTGCTGGGGTGACTGTCCCCACCCTTCCCTTGTTCAGGGGCAGGGAAGCAATGGAGCAAAATTTCAGGGAAAGAACCCTACAGTCATTAATTTGAATTCTTCCCATTTCAGGAGTTTCACTGCTGCATCGCAGAATTTCAGGTAAAACAAAGTGATCTGTGAGCTCTGCAATAATTTGCAGTTTTCCCTCTAGTTACAGTGTGACCTCATTTTGAGAAGTCTGAATAACTCATGCTTGGCCCCTGGATATAACTCAGTGGTACACCTTCCCTCTTTATTATATCTTTGGCAATAATTTTTCTTCCTCTCCAAACATAGCATTTTCCTCTTTATGAAAATTTGTTCTTGTTCTCATTTCCATTCTGAAAGCTCTGGTTTCCCTTTTATTTTTAATTGAAAGGCTGGAGGGCAAATACAATTAAACTGTAACTTGTAGTAGGGTTTAAAAAAAATCATCTTGCTGTTCACAAATTACTTGCTTTCTAATCTGGACTTCACCAAAAGGCCAAGTTTTGGTTCTCATGATGAGACCAAATCACAGAGGAGTGGGGGGAAATAGGTTGAATGTGTTTGTTTCTCACTGAAGGGAAGCGGAGCTCTCTATCCCCGTGGGATGAGGGTCCCACACCCTGGGGGAATATCGGGGGGGCTGATGTGTGAGAATCTGCTGTCACAGCAGAGCTGGGTCCTGCGCACCCTGGCACCGAGTGAGCAGCTCCTCCTGCATCGGGCACCAAGGGTTATAAAGATAAAAGTGCCATCCTCGCCTCTGCAAGGGATTGTTCTCTCAGCTTTAATTGAAATCCTTTCACTATTCTGAAAACAAGTTACTTTAAAGAATAACTTTGAAACGCTTACTCCATTGGCTAATAAGTGTTTTAAAGTTACTCTTTAAAGTACTTGTTTTCAGAATAGTGAAAGGATTTCAATTAAAGCTGAGAGACCTTGGAGATTCCCCTCCCTGGGCCAGCTTGGGCCGCTTCCTTATTAATTGTCAAAATGTTCTAATTATAAATTTTGAGGGTATTTAACTGCTGTGTTACTAGTAAGCCCTGGATGCAGGGACATGTGACTGTCCCTGTCCTGCTGACCCTGGGCAGAGCTGCTCCTGACCTGAGGTGAGGATAATGCTCTGTGCCAACAGGGATGGCAAAGCTGGGCTTCCACTGGGTTCAGTCGCCATTGGCCACAAGCGAGGTCCCCTCGGAGCAAACTTTCCCGAGGCCACCTGCCCCCTGGGGCACAGTGTGGGAGAGGGAGGATGGAGCGACCTGCCGTTATGGCTAATAGATAGAATCCATAATATGAACCGTATCATTCCTCTTCATTCTCTCATCATGTGGAAATCAATACCCTGCCTCGCGCAGAGCTCTCTGCTGAAGGCCGAGCTCGTTCGTTATCGCACGTCTCCTCCAGGATTTACACCAAATGTTACGTTTCTGCCCTGTGAAAAATGGTGCTGGTGTCGGTGCTGCCGACAGCACCGTGGGCTCGGTGACCTCGGAGCACCCGCACCAGAATTATCCTGTAAGTGTGTCTGTGGGAATTGGTGATTTATCCTCAAATCCTGCTCTCTCTCGTGGTGACTCAGCCTGGCTGTTTGTCACTGGGGAAGGTGTGAAGGGTATGGCTGCCTCCCTGAAATCATGCATTTCCACGCAAAAAGTGTGAAAGGGGGGAGACGTATTTGAATAACACCTACTGAGCAATAGCGGCTCAGTATGTGCTGGAAAAAGCGTATCCATGTAAGTTATTGCATCCAACTTTTGCTCAGCAGAATATATGAGGTCAAGTGGGGAAGTTTCTCATGGTGGGAGTCAGGACTGTGTAGATTTGGGTCTACTGGGGACTAAACCAAGAGATACAGCCTGTGTAGGGTTGTATTTGGCACACAGGCTCAGAAGAGGGTATTGACCCTGAACACTTGGGCACATATAGAATGAAAAATATAAATCAGCTGTGCCCTTTCCACAGTATCCTCTGGCCTAGTGGAAACACTTGGTGACCTTGCTGCTACCCAAGTGAGCCCTTCTCACCTCCTGTTCATAGGTTACTGATGGGGAAAAAGTATTTGTTAAAGTTGATATTTTAAAACAGGAAAACAAACTTGTCTGTGGTGTCCTTAAATTAAGAAGATGAAACCTGCTTGTGACTTGGCTGGGTCATTATGGAATTTTGACACTGGAGGCTTCAGCTCCTTCATTACCAGCAACATTTTCACTGCTTTAATTACTCTTCAGATGCAATGCTTCTGCGGGAGCTTTCCCATGTTCCTGCCTGTCTCCCCATCACTCTCTCATCTGCTTGCAAATGAGTTTACTCCCTGGAGAGATGTTTCTAGGCTGTGGACCAGGCACAAAACACAGACAAAGAAATGTCTTGTCCATCACTTGTCTTTCTTGCTTGTGCTTTGTGTGAGAGGGGTTCTGGATGTGCATTTCCAATGAGCCTGATCTCAGGAGGGTTTGCTCCTGATGGTTCCAGAGCCTCCTGCCTGCCATGTGCTGGCAGGTCAGAGCTTGACATGTTAAGACAAAGTTAATCACAAATTCTATAAAATTGTCTGCATCGAAGGTTTAAGAAATGTACTTATTCAATAAGTAGTCACTTGCAATACCTTGTTACTTTCCCAGTTCTAATTACTCTTATCAGCGCATGCTGATAATTAGCACTGCAGGCAGGGTGGGCGCTGGCGCGGTGTCGGGGGAGCAGATGGAAATCTCACCATTAAGGCAGGAGATGGCACAGTGTCACACACCAAGGGTGACTCCAGCCTGGGGGATGCTCTCTGGGGGGTGTGTGGGGGGGGTGAGGGTCTGCCCAGAATGCAGAGAAGCCCCCCCCACTCTTTGCGCCCCCAGTCCAGGGCACAGGGCGAGCTGCCTGCCAGCTCCTTACTGCTCAGAGCTAAATGTCATCCCCAAGCACTAACACAGCCTTTTCCTGACTCCAATAAGTTATGATAAGATTTAAGGGCAACTTCCAAGAGCTTTTATAGCTGGAAGATCTTGAGAGCATTCAAGCCTCCAGTGAAATCTTCCAGTGAAACTGCTTCTAAGGGTGTCTGGGGTGGTCCCTCATCTGCCCCCCTTTGTCCTGGGAAAAATGCTTGAGAAGATAACTATATGAACAGGCATGGAGGGTCTGTACATATATATACAGAGGATCCATATGGATAGATATAGAATATCTATACATAGAGGTATAGGAGATCTATACAGGTAGGTATAGAAGATCCATACCACAGCAGCCCTGCTGCTTTGCTGCAGTCTGCAGAAGGGTGGTGCAGGTGAAAGGCAGAATTGCAGGGAGCTGATAAACTGCGCCATTTACCAACCTATTAAACACGCTTTTGAAGCACGGTGGGCTGCCCAGCCGGCAGAGAACAAGCTATAAGGGAAAGCAGCCTGAAACAACTGCCCTATGGCTGCTCTCCGTGCCTCTATTAGAACATTGAGGTGATCTTAATTGCAAGTGTATGGTTTTATCTCCCTGGAATATGCTTCCTTCTGCAAGTTTTTCTAATGTTTATTAGATGTCCTTTTTTTCTTAAGTGAAACTTCACAGCATTAAAAAAAGTACTTCTGAGTAGATTAAAAAAAAAAAAAACCACAACACTTCTAAAAAGCCACCTGTTTCCAGGCTGGGGGAAAACTTCAGTCAACAGGAGAACTTGCTCGTCCATCCTTCTGATGCCAGACTCTCCTGCTGCTACAGTTCGTGCCATTTCATTTTTTTAATGAATAGCTTATTGAAATTCAAATATTGCGTTTGCATGTGTTGTCACTATCAGTTAAGTGGATCACCTTTCAGAAATTTCTAGTTCTCCTCGGGGTGAGCACAGATGTAAATTCCAAATAATAGGTGTATGAAAAAGATAGCCTTGAACCTGTTCTGAAATCCTTCCAAGAAAACTGCTTCAGAGCTAAAAGCTTTAAAAAGTGATCTCAGAAACAAGAATAGCTTTCCAGGACAGTTTATGTTTTTGTGCAGTAAATAAAATTATGCTTTCTTTTGTGGTACTGATTCTTTAAGATCTGAAAGAAAACACAGGGACCTACAGCTTAGCCTGCAAAGTGGTGATATAAAAGATATATATTCATTTAACAGGCAGGATAGTTCTTCCTGTCATTCCTAATAAATGACTTCTCATTGTAGGCTACCAGTCTGTTGTTCACAATCAGAAAAGCGTGTATATATTCATAGCATTTATTGTGCTGTCCTCCTAACACACAAAAGGGGCTGTTAAAAATAAATGCTTCCAGCATTGTGGTCCACAGCATCATTACATCACCTGCCGTGTGTGGTTTTTATAGGAGGGTTCGTATCTGTTTAAAGTAGGAAAGTATTGCCAAAAAACATATATCTGAAACAAAAAAAAGGCAGGCAGAGGTGAGGAAATCTTTGGAGCATTATCCTGGTGTGTCTAACATCAGGGAGATGAAGATTTTCCAGTGAAGAGGAGCCCAATGTTGTGTTGTGGGTTCTTGGGTGGGGGGGGGGGAACAGCCACCCCCCTTCCCAGGGACCCGCTGTTGGGTGGGAGCAGGGGCTGGGGGTTCCAGGGCTGGAGAGGCAAAGAGCCAGTTCCACGGAGGTGCGGGAGCTGTGAAAACCCTGTGGGTACCGCAGGGACACCATTCTGCTCCTGGGTGGGGAGATGTTCACAGGCTCCAGGAGCAGTGCTTGGAGCTGTTTATGAAACCCCAAGAACCAGTAATTCCAGCATCCTCCCCCCTGAGCTGACTGGGGGGTTGCGGGGGGGGGGGGGCACTGTCACTGGTTACAGGGCAGCCTTTGGCATTTGCACCATGTTTAGAAGAAAACAAATACTGAGTGTTGTGTTGGGAGAGTCTGTACATGGCAGATACGTCCCAGCATAGGGGCTGGGGATTACTCATTTCTAATTGTGAGCTGGTATCCCTGCTGCTTCATTATTTATGTGCAATTGATGGGTGTTAGCACTGCAAAATGACTCCAAGTGTGCCAGCACCTGGAATTTGTTTGCTGTGAAATACTGCTTTACATTGCTGGATGGCACCTACTTATTCAAGTTTGTATTCAATAAATGCCTGACATATATGTGAAGGGAAACAAAACATTAATAACACTCTGTTTTGTCCTTACAAAAATGAATTATGTGAATAGTTATTGTTAACAAACTACAGGAAAATGATAGGTGTGCGAGCCAGGGAGAAGCAAATTATACAGGCAGAACTGTGCTCGCTTGCATTCATTAAATGTCTCCAGCATCGTTGTCACAGGGCTTGACCAGAATATCAATTGATGAATGAGCCACTGCTCTAAATTTGGTTTTAAACCACCCTGGGTGCCCTACCTGTGATGGTGGGGGGGTGAGCCCCAGCCTGTGTCTGGAGTAACCCCAGTGCTGTGCAGCCCTGATGCTCCTGCCTGTGCAGTCAGTTGTTCACAGCACAAACCTCACAATAAATATTTGCCGGTGGCCAAAAGGGGGGAGAACAGCCCTGGGCTCTCCAGAGTCTGGCCAGAGCAATCCCCATCTGGGGTGGCTTCACACCGAGCAGCCCCCAAAGGCTTGGGCTGTGCTCTGAATCCCCTGAGCAGCAGGAGCTCTGTGCTGGTCCCCACAATGGGAGCAGCCCCCGGGATGGACCATCTGCAGAACACGGTAATTTGTCACTCAGTGTCTGTGACTGCTGATGTGCCCTAATCAGCCACGCGTCTTCCCCAGCCCTGGAGTTCAGCACAGAGGGAGATAAAGGAGATAAAGTGCTGGCCTACAAGCTGCCTCTCAAGAGAACTGTTGTAGTAAATTCAGTTATATTTTCTTGTCCAGATTATATGCAAATAACCTTCCCAGTGCTGCAGATCTTGATTATAAACTTCTCTTGCAACCCCTTTCGGCTGAGCTGTATTTTACTGTCCCAGAATCTGGATTTTTACCGCTTGCTTTTTCAAACCTCTTGCTGCTGTGTTTACATAAGTGATATCACCCCTCAGGGCTAAGTACCAGGTGCCAGATTTTGATTATTACCACCAAAGATTTCAGCAGCCTCAGAGCCTTGTTATACTCACGGCTCTGCAGCTGGAGATAAACTCAGAAGGGGAACCTGTTGAGCCCCAAATGGTTTTCAAGCACTCTGCTGGGTTAAGTCTGTTTGTTTCTACCAGGATGTGCCCTGGTGGGGGTTTGTGTTCTGGTGCCAGGTGAGGTGGCTGCACTCTCGCTGCCATCCCCCCCTCCCGCTGCGTGCCACGCTGGCCATGGTCACCATCACCAAGCGGCTGCTCGTCACGCTGATGCTCAGCTGGCTTGTTGGCTGCCAGACCTCTATGCCCTGGTGCCTGCTTTGGTTGATGAGTCCCCAGCGAAGGGCAGTTGTCACAGGAAAGTGCTGCATCCACAACAGCTTCAGGTTATTGTGCGGTTGGTGAGGGTGTGACTTCCTAATGGTCTGAAGCTTTTTGCTCTGCTGCTGGGACTTTATACCCCTCAAATTTGACCTACTAGCATTATGCTTCAAGAAAACAAATCCCTCAGCAAAAAAAGAAAAATTATCATTGCAAAAGGTGGCAATTAAGTACTCAAGGAAGAGCAGAGACAATAAAATTTAGGCTGTAAAGGCTGGCTGATGCCTTATCACAGAGCTGCAGACTAGAGTAGCAAATGGACTGAAATAAATATGTGGAAGATGGAAGAGTCACAAAACATGGGCAAGAGGGGAGCTGAGAACAGCCTGGGCTCCTGCCAGGCCCTGGGAAGCAAAGAAGTGGCCTGGGCTTGGTTCCCACAGGTGTGGACAATGCTGGCAGGGATGGGGATGCAGATGTCGCCGTGGGTGCAGGTGAGTGGGTCACAAAGCATGAGGCAGTCCAGAATCCCTCCACTCCCATTTGCTGCTCTTCCCAGGAACTCTTCTGTGTCCAGCAGCAAAACTGGGAAAATCACAGAAATCAGAGCAAGAAGAGGAGGTTCAGATGGTGCTGGAATCTGACAGAACTCAGGTTTTCTCATTTCCCATTCTCTTCCTTTTGCCCAATTGAATTCTAACCTTCTCACAACAGATGCTGGGTATCATGGTAAACTTAATTTATTTCTTTGTGAAGTTAAATCAAATATGACTGAGAAAAATACACGCTGTACTTGATGTAAGACTAATGACATGTCCCCCAATCAGCTTCAGTAGTGATATAGCTATAATCTAATTTAGAGGGAAGCTGTGTTGCTCAGTGCAGATGACAAGGATGCAGTGAGTTAGAATTTATGTTTGTCTTTTATATCAATTTAGCAACAGTCTGCTGGCCCTGGCCATGATGTCCTTATGCAGCCTGGGCACAAGGCTCGTTAACACACCAGCGCAGTGTCAGGCACTGCCAGAGCCTCTCTGCCCCTCACCCTGCAGGTGTTAATTGCAAATCCTCATCCCCAGGTCTGCTCCTGCCAGGTATGTCCTGTAGATCCCTGGGAGCGGGTGGAAATGGGACAGAGCATCCAGGCACCTTCCCCTGACCCACAGAGGAGCCCTTCCCAACGGCTTCTGGGAGGCAGAGAAGTTCGTATGTGGGGTTTTAAGGCATGTAAAGCACCTGACCTTTTTATTTCTATTTCTATCTTTTTACCTTTAGCACAAATGGGTGTCTGTGCAGGAGACTCACTTCAGGGTGCCAGTCTTCTCCAAAAAAAAAATAAAAAATATATATCTCACCACCTTCCTGTTGCCCTGCGTTCAGCAGGACCCAGAGCAACATGGCCACCCGCAGCGGGGATGTGCTGTTCGGGAGCAGTGGTGGAACCTGGTCCTTCAATATCACTAGTACCTTCTATGATGCTATTGGGTTTTCACAGTCAATCTAATAGCCGTGTTCAAAATAATTGCTATAGAGAAAAGATGTGCCTTATCGCAGAGAGCAGTGCTTTGACAATGAAAGCATTTCAGAGCATATTTTTAGGGCAGAAAAAAATCAATCTAAATCTTATGCTTTTTTTCATCATGTGCCTCGAGCGGTGAAAGGGGGGAAAGGGATCAGCGTTTCTGCAGTTCTCCATCACCAGACAGTCTTTAGCTGGGAAACATGAACTCCACAGACAGACAGACCCAGTGCCTCCCACCAACACACACACTTGATGGAGAGTAAAACGTTTCCTCCAGACAGTAAAACAGGGAGTGACCGTCCTTCTGGGTGGTTACAAGAACTAATAGAACAAAAAGACCCAGAGAACTCCTCCTGTTCACATTCTGCAGCTATTGCAGTGCCGGGCACCCTGGAAACATTTCATCAAATGAGGCCATTGCTGCATCAAAAAATCACTGCAGGTGCCTGCAGCCCGTTGCTGGTGGCCATTGGGCGAGTGGGGGGCACAACAACCACCGTCCTGGGCACAACCTGTAGTGAGGGCTCCTGCCGCAGGCACAATAATATCTGTTACTAGCAGGAAGGTAGTGACTCTCTACTTAATGACCTGACTACTTCTTCTGTAGCTTAAAAAAGGGATTATTGATACTTTAAAAAGTTAATTTTCAGTGCCCTGGCCTGGTGCTCAGACAGCAGAGGGTCCCTGTGCCCCCTGAGAGCGGGTGACAGCAGATGTGCTGAGTGGGTTCCACCTCTCCTTGATGCCCGCTCAGGAAAGTCAAACCTTTATATATAACTGAAAAGAAAAACCACTCTGCTGGTGTGAGCTATTTGTTAATAAAACATGGAAAGGCACTGCAGGCAATAAAAGTAAATTAATAACTAGAGACAACAAACCCCTGCTTCATTGACTGGCATAAAGCAACCATGGGCTGGTGGAGGGAAAATGCGACAGTTTATGAGGAGACTGGTCCAGTCCAAGAGGAATGGGCCACAGCATTTTGGTGGATATTTGTGACCGAGGTCTTTTTTTTTTCCAAAGCCCGTGTGGTTTATTCCCGCTGGACCTCCAGCAGAGCTGCAGAGCAGCCTCCTGCTGCGACATGGCTCAACAGGATGAGGAGAAGGGGGTTTGGAGGCTTCGATCCAGGCTTTGGGAGACAGCCCCTGGGCTTTGCAGCCTGGGGTGCTGCTGCATCCCCTCACAAACACTGATGTTTCACAAAGCCCAAGAAACTGGAAGAGGCTGCCCAAGGAGGTCAGGGAGTCCCCTTCTCTGGAGATCTTCAACCCCACTTGGATGCCATCCTGAGTGATGTGCTCTGGGCAACCCTGCTTTGGCAGGGGAGTTGGACTGGAGGATCTCTAAAGGTCCCTTACAACTCTGACAGTTACATGATTCCTTGAAACTCCCCCAAGGTGCTGATCTGGGGGATGCTTGGGCAATGCTGACCATGCATAGGGTGCTGCTGACAGCAGCGTGGTGCTGGGGTCGGTGCCAGTGTTGGTGCTGGGGTTGGTGCCAGAGCTGCCCTGTCCCCATGGAGCCCCAGCACATGCTGAGCAGCACCGTGGAGAGAGAAGCAGAGCCCCTCACTGAGATGGACCCCCCTCAGCTGGTCCAGAGCTGCCCCGGGTTGGCCCCCACCCGCCCTTTGGGTTGCACAGCTCATGCAGCACAAATTAGGAGGCTTAATTATTTCAATAGAGGTTAATTACATTAGTCACTACAGTAAATCTGCGGTTCATGCCATGCTTTCCACTTCATTTAATTCATTACCCCCTGTGAAATTTGGTAGATTTCTGCATAGAATTGCTCATTTATATCACATATGTCCCTTCCAACTGCAATTCTCCACATCTACCCCTTCTCTTTCTGTGTTTTTTGTTCCTTGGAGTGTTTGTGGCTGGGGGAGACAGAGGGGTGTGATGGGGGACACCCTCTGCTCTGGGGACAGGCGGTTGGAGAGACAGGACCCAGCTTGCCCATGGACTGTGTGGGTCTCTGCTCATGCTCCCCACTCCCCGTGTACCAGCAGACAGTCCATCACAGGAAAAATTAGCCCGTTGTGCATCCCTTGCAATTATTCTTAACCAGCAGGTCCTCACAGTTTAATGTATTTCCGTAATAGTAATAAATGGCAGCGCTAAGGCTCTTGGATGTTATTTAATTAGTTGTACTGTGCCTTCTGTACTTGGCAGAGATATATCTTAATAGCTGGAGGATTAACACAAAGTCACGCTTTAAACAGAAACTCAAACTCAAAATAATACACAACAACAAAGGCCTGAAAACAAACACCTAGTTTACGAATTGCCCAGAAGGGATGGCAGCGCAGCCTGCACAGGGTGCCTGGCTACAAGAGAGCTGAGGGATTGCTCTCACTGGGCAGTTGCCCCAGCTCTGACCCAGCTGATGCTGGATTCCACATTTCATCCTCTGGAGACACACGGACATTGGGAAGGGCATTGGTGGGGTTGTTAGGCTGGAACAGCCACTTTTTCCTGAGTGACCAGTGTGAGTCCCTGTGGTCTGTGCTCCAGAGGGATCTATCAGAGCTCACCAATAAATGTTCTTTCTGATTCTCCATTTTGTAGGGGAAATAAGGCAAAGGGAAAATAAGCCCAGAGCTGGAACAAGACCCCCATCAGCATCCTCCTCCAAGTCCGGACATGGACATGGTGGCTACCGCTACCCAAAGGAGGGTGAGAGTCTGGGCACAGGTCCCTGTCCCTGCCAGAACACCCGGCACAGGAAGGGAGGTAGCATCCCCTGTAACACTGGAATTAAAGCTGAATTTTACCTCCGTTCTCCAACAGGACTGTTAACAGACCATAACACTGGAATCAGCCCAGTTCATTAGTACTACATCCCGTCCGTCAGCATCGATCTGTCGGATTTGTTTGTCTCCTCAATTGTTAGCACGGATCATTGTTTCCATAATTATGCAAAACGATCTCTGTTCTTTGAAGAAGCCATAAAGTCAGATGTGATTTCCTACACCACCAGCATCTACAGCCCCACGGAAAGTAGGGCTGTTACTGGTGGTTGGAGGCAGAGGGTCTGTCCTGCAGTGCTCTAGTGCTCTGTGTCCCCTGCTTGTGCAAAGCCCCTGGTGACAAAAAAGCTGCCAGCCAGGGTTTTGTGGGCTCTTTCCCAGGGACATGTGTGAGCTGTAGTCAGGTGTGGGAATGAACCACCAACTCCTGGGGAGGTTTTGGAGACAGTAATTATCCCTCTGAGCCCCGGCAGCCTCACTCACTCTCAGTCTGGTGCCACTGAATGGTTGGAAATGATGGCAAATTAATGTTGTCACTGCTAATTATTGATGGAGGGGAGGTTTATGCAGTCATGTAGCCCAAGTGTCCAAATCATGTTTGCTGACATGTGCAGGGGGGAAGTGAGACATTTCCCACCTGTTCAGCTATTTTGCAGCTTGGTGGGATATTTCCTGTTTTAAACTGCAGCTGCAGTTATAGGAATAAACTTGTAAAGTCAGATGTAAGGTGATAACCAATTTTTCAGTTGTAGATCTGTCTGATTTAGCAATTAGATCTGTCTTTAGCGTAATGGTACTTCTTAGAGTGTGTGATAAAAACCTGTAGTAATGTACAGACACTGTTCTCAGTCTCATCATTAGCATTTTGCTATCGTTAACCTTCACAGGATAAATCGCCTGCTTACAAAAAAGATATTTGTTGGGCATGAGAAGGTCTGGTTCTGGGTAGGAAGGTGGAAATTGGTCTGGAGTTCACCGTGAACTGTGTGGCTCTGAGATTGGAGGTTAGGCCAGTGTAAATGAGGGAAATTATTCCAGATTTTGGACCTGAATTGAGGCCTAGGGTTTTAAAGATATTTGTGGATGTTTGCTTCAGCTGGGAAACAATCAGCCTCATTGTCTACAGGTGGGAGGGACTGACCTGCCCCAGGGCCAGGGGTTGCCAGGGGCTGCTGTGAGGCTGGGGGATGGTGTTCACAGGTTAGAGACCTCACTCCTCTCCTTTCTTGTGTTTTAGCCCTTTTCCTCTGGGCAGGGTTTTAGAGCTGCCTTGGCTGAGGGTGCTGGGGGGCACAGGAAACACTGGTGCTGCTGACAGAAAATTAGATACGCATTTATTTGGGAATCTGTAGTACGCAAAGCACTTTAATAACCGTATTCATCTAAAGGCTACATCAATAGGAGCCGTACTGCCTGTTCCCTGTTGAATGCCAGTTAGTGGAGAATGCTGTTATTAACATTTAGCGGGAGCTGCAGGTCACCTTGATATAATCGAGCTAACACACATTTTAATGGCTGTTTAATTAGATTTACCGTAGGAAAGATGCCATGTAAGAAGGCTGCATTTCTGCTTTCAGTGCTTGAGATGGTGGCTGGATTAAATAAAAATGCAAATAAAAGGCTGCAAGTAGCAGACACAGGTGAGATGGTTTTTTTCCCCTCTTCAATATGCTGGTTTGCTCTGGTTTGGGAGGACATGCTGCTGTTGCCCTGCACGAGCCCCCTCCTCAGGGGCCAGGAGCCCCTCACACCTGCCCAGGAGGTTGCTGTTTTCCGATTGCAGCAAAACCCAGGGTCCTCCTCAATGGGTAATTTGCTTTTAGATGCCTGGATCTCTCAGCACCTTGCCATGAAGCTCTTATTAAATCAGTGGTTGGGAGCCTGCCCCTGTGTTGTGAGTGGGGTTGGAGCAGAAGGGAAGGAACCCGCCTGGTTCCAGAAGGTTGTGGCAAATTGGTCCCTGCATTAGAGAACAAATAGCTCATGTCCATCTCCTGTCAATGTGGCACCTTCATGAGGTGATGGGAGACTCCAAGGAGCATTTTGTAAAACTGCCAGTTGCTCCTTCACAGGAAATAAAACATGGGAACATATTGCTATAAAAGATATGACACTTCTCTCAATGGATTTATGAAGAAGACCCCTAGAGTAAAGAGTTATAAAATCTGATCAAGTCAGCAGTTCCAACTGTGTAATTGATATCCATTATTTCCTATTGACTGCTGTGCAGGACTTCATTTTCTGTAGCATCAACAAATTCCTCCTCTGCCTCCTGCAGAACTACCAGGGGGGTCAGCAGAAAACCGAGCTGATCAGCAAACGCCGAGCACAAATCCCAGGAGAGGGCCAAGGCGTCTTTCCTCAATTGCTTCCCGCAGACACACACCTTTATCCTAATCAACACCCTTTCTCAAATTACTGCGTTTCCGTAGGGCAGTTTTACCAATAGGCCGTGGCTTTGCTGGAGAACAGAGACCGGGCAACCTCTTTGCTTCCCAGATGATGCAATTTCTTCTCAACCGCTTCCTTTTATGTCAAGTTTATGTTTTACCCAAGTAGGATTATTATAGTAACAGTTTTACCAAAACAAAACAGACAGAAAAAAAGCTGTTTCCAAAAAAGCAGCACATAGGGTTGTTTCTGTACCCGCTCCCCATCCGGCCAGCCTCTTGCCTGGAGCAGGAGCAGGACCCGGGTCTGGTCCAGCGGGGTGACACTGGCCCCCCCAGCCTGGGCTTATCTGTGTCAGAGCAGCCCCAGCTCGTTATGAGATAGAGCTCAGTGTCCGTCGTCCTCAGCGTTTGTCTGTCTCCTGGCAGAACTGGAATGGCAGATCACATCTCAGTGCTCTCCTCAGGGATTTAGGTGTTGGAATTATTTTTGGTGGGTGTTAGCATAATAGAGAATAACTGAGAGACTGACAGTACCTGTCCCAACATTGTCAAATATTTGTAATAAGCAATTGCATATTCCAGGTCTAAAAGCGTATTTGATTTCCCTCTGCTGCCGAGCAGGTATTTGTTGCTGGTAATTGCTCATCTCGTGGGAGATAAAACAGTACGGAAAAGAGGAGGAGGTGGTAGAAAAGAGGGTGGTCTGGAGTCATTAGGACACAGAGCCCAGGGCAGAGCTGCTGGTGTGGGGCATGTCCCTGGAGATCACAGCTTTCTGGGGGGGTCCCGGGGGGGATGGCTGTCCTGGGGGTGACAACCACTCCCAGCTTTTTCCCTCCTCCCTGAGGAGGCTCAGGGACACTTCTCCAGGAGGGGGTTGCAATCTACATTCAAAATCCCATGTTAAACCCCAGGCTGTTCTGGTTGGGAGAGTTTTGAACCATTTGTTGTTCAATTAATATCAAGTGGCAACATCAGGAAGTACAGGTCCTTTTGAATTGTTCATCCTGTTTTTTCAATCCTGTTCCTCGGAAGGAAGGAGATTGACAGCACCAGACCTGAACCCCATGGGTGGGGAGCGGGGGGTTTGTGCCCCCCATGTAGTGCAGGGACCCCAAAGGTGGTTCCTTTGCTTTTGGATGGGCTGGCAGCACCTGCCCCATCCTCCTCTGCCTCTTCCCTCTGCCAGACAGTGATAGGAAACTTAGCCATTTGTCCCTCTTATTATTTAAAGCTTTTCTATGCTATTGACCTTCTGCCCCTTTCTCCTGCAAATCATTTGCTTTTCCAGATGCTTCAGTATTAACTTGTACCATTTTATTTCAGGGTTTTGGGTGTTGGGGTTTTTTTTGGCTCCTTATCTCAACTCAAAAAGGAGAGGGATTACCTGATTCCCACCGCCTCAGAAATAAATCCTCATTATGGATTTGTACCTGGGGAGGAAAAAACTGATTTCTACTCCCAGCCTGTTCTGAACAGATATTTGAAGGTAATTGTTCAGTCCAGGGACATTTCACTTGTCTAATAACCATAAAGAGTGCTTTTATTAGCTATGTGTTAGATTGGTACTATTTAGAAGTTATTTATGGGGAAGATATTATTGCAGAAAACTAGAACATGGACAACAGATTTATGTTTTTATTTCGAGGTGGAGTGAAGGGGAAAGACCTGACATCTGTTAAAGGTGTGAGTGCTGCTGTGGGGCTCATCCCCGGCAGGGGTAAGGTGGGGTGCTGGAGGGACCCCAGGGAGGATTTGCTGCTGGGCACCAGGAGGCAGAACAAGAGAGGGGTCCCTGATCACACAGACAGTCTAACAGGCAGGAAATTCCCATGTTCCATTGCCCAGCTTTGGGGAGGTGGGCTCAGGCAGGGACCGGGCGCCTGTTACACGCTGCGCTCGTACTGTCAGGTTGGTTTGATCCCTTGTACAAAGCCCTTTTTGCATATCCTCCCCCTCCCGGCACGCACACATTCTCAGGATTGCCTCAGATTTGTTAAAAGTCCTCTCCTGAGATGGCTAAAAAACCCAGCAGGGAGGAGGAGCTGTTATCTCATGCTGTAGTTGTGAAAACTCTGACGTGTGCTGGCAGACATTAATAGTGCTTTATTCGGGATCCAGAAGGAACCTGCCTCTGGGCCCTGCCTCCCTCAAGAGGCTGGAATACATAAGGCTGAAGGGACGCTGTGATGAGGCCCTTTTTTTTCTTGGCTAATTGCTGCAGAGTGAAATAAGGGCTAGAATAAAATGTGGTCATCTGCTAAATGGCTGTGGCGCCCGAGCGCCAGGCTGTTTGCTGCAGCCCAAAATACACGGACAGTGGTGGCTCCCAGTGCCCCAGCTCTGGCCAAAACCACCCAGCAACTTCTCTGGGCTGTAACAGACAAGTTTCAAAGCTTCCTTCATGTGGCCAGTAGTGACTGACTGTGTGAAAATAAACAAAGAGCAACCCATGAGAACTTTCTAGAAGAGCAACTATGTGGTCCAGTTTTGCCAATTTACCCTGAGATACATCCAGGTGTTGTCAGATGGCAGAGATGCTCAACAGAAATCCCCAGCTCTGGGGCCCTGGGACATGGGGACTCGTGGTCTGGTGCCTTTTCCTTTGTGCTTGTGCCACGCTCTGTTCTGCTGCCAGCTTTGGAGGGAGAAAGGACCCCTCACCCTCCCCTTCTGTATCCAGCTGCTGGTAAAAATTTTATGAAAGGTCCTTTATTATTGATGAAGAATGACATCTCCGTTACACAACTCATCTCATGGGTGGAGTATGATCGTTTAGTACCTGATGCTCCAGGGTAATGGGTTCTTCTCAGGCTGTGACCCTTTTCCCTACCCCTGGTCTCGTCCAGGGAAGAAGCTGGGAGGGTTTCTTTGTTGAGGTCATGACTCAGACAAGCCCAAAGGCATCCCACTGAGTGGGAGCTCCTGGTTCAGACCTGAGAACCCAGAGAGACTCTCGGCTCCCTCAGGAGAGGGAATTCGGGTGGATTGGGGGTCAGCTCTGAGACCCCAGCCCACTGCTCACCAGCCTCCCTGGGGGCTCCCTTGTCCTGGCCCGTTCCCTCCAGCCAGGATCTGATGCTCCTCCTGCTCGTCCCTCTGTTCTCAGAGCAGTCCTGGCAGGACGCAGCACCCCCAGCAGCCTGGCTGCGCTGGGGACCCTCCGGTGGATGCCAGGGGCTGGGGTGTTGCAGCCTGTTTGTGTCCCATGGATTCCTGTGATCCGGGTGAAACTGAGAAAAGGGAAATCAGAGTAAGGCACCAAAACTAGAGCAGGGCAGAGGAGCCTGGAAGCCACAGCAGCCTGTTGAGCCAAAGTGGTGGAGCCACCGAAAAACCCTCTCTGTGTCTGTCACCCCTGGGGACTTGGCGCGGGGACCGAGCAGGCAGCGTGTGCCTGTGCTAATTAGCTGCTCTGCCTCTCCCAGATTGATTGCAGGAGCTCACGCCTGGTGCAGGGAGTCTTGTTGAACACTTTCTGTGGCTGCCTGATACCGCTCCTGCTGCAGGGAGGATAGAAGAGTGGTGGCTGTGGGTGAGAGACGTGTTCCTGCAGCTCTCAGGGGGGCTCTGCGGATGCTGCATGTCCTGGGGGGGATCTGTAAGGGTGAAGGTGGTGTGTGGGTCGGGGAGGTGGGGGCAAGGGAAGGGCTGGAGGTGTTTCCCTGTTCAGACCCCTCACTCTGAAGCTCCATGACTCTGTCTGCACCTGGTGGATGTGTCCTCGGGCTCTCAAAAGCCAGCGCAGGTGCCTCCATGGCCCAAATAGTCATGATTTTGAGTTGTCCAGGGTCTATATAACTGTCATTTTCTGATCGCTCATGCAAAAGGAAAGCAAGCACTAGAAAGCTGTAAAGCTGGATGTTTTAAAGGTAAACTGAATCCCAGTCATGCTTTCCTTCCCATGGAGCAGTTTTAGATGTAAAGATGATGGTATATTAAATTACGTTTGACTGACAGATTTAAATTGGGACTTTTTCTGCAGCCTCCACATCCATGCTCTCAATAGGAGGCTTGGGATTAGGGCCATTAAATGACTTAGTTTATTGGAAAAATAAAATATCAGGAACAGATGAAGATGAAAAGAGAGGGAAATGCAAACTGAAACTGTGTTAAAAGATGATTAAGCTAAGGTAGCAAATGAAATAGAATAGCACTAAAACTAGGTGACACGTAAGAAATTCTCTCAAAGAGGCAGTGCTGGGGAGCCACTTCAGCTGTTAAAATACGGAGCTGTGAAGTTGAAGACAGATGAGCTTGATGTTGCCAAGAGCCCAAAATGGTTTTTGAGCCACCAGCGGCACTGGGGCTCATGCCCTGGGGCAAGTTGCAGTTAGAAAATGAGAGAAACGGGGTGCTTTGGGGTACATGAGTGTCAGAAGTTGCATGGCTTTTACAGTGATACAGCCCAAAGAGACACCTCACAGGGCAGCCAGGTGGCTCCAGGGAAAGCCACCCCCTGGCCTGGTGGCCCTTCAGGAGAGTGAGCTGACAAACACCTGCACGGCTCGTTTAGGGTCACTGGGGACTTGTTTCACTGCTGATGGACGTGCCTGCAAGGGCAAGATAAAAAGTGTTTTGAAAATCATCTTAATGGCAGGTAATTATTGCAGAAGGATGCTGCAGTACTAGGTCCCCCCACTCTGCTTCCTGACAATCCCATTGTGGTCTTCTCCAAGGGATGCTCTTCTGAAGGGGTTTCTGTCCCGGGGCTGCCCCGCAGCTCATCGTGCTGAGCCCTGTGTGCTGCTTCCTGCGCCCTGGGCCTGGGCTGGACCAGCCCCTGCCAGCAGGGATGGGGATGGGATGCAGGAAATCACTGCAGGCCGTGGATGGAGCTGGACCTGCACCTTGGTGCAGCTTGAAGGCAGCAATCACTCCTCCTTTCCAGGTCTGTGCCAATCCTGGGGAACGTGTCCCCATCAACCGGTGTTTGCAGGATGGTTGTTCCTGGCCCTTCCCTGCTCAGCAGTTCCCACATGCCTCCCCCAAATCCAGGCAGAGGTGGGTTTCCGTCTGCTGCCTTTGAATAACTTCTTTTAACCTGAGTCTTTGCATCAGTATTGCCGCCCTCCCTCATTCCCATAATTACATACAAGGCCATGGAAAGAGATCAAATTCTGCCGTCTCCTTTGAATCCTGGAAACTGCCTCTTATGGCACCCATGAGTCTCTTTAAGGGAAACAAATTAAAATGCTACAGCCCAGATTATTGCAGGTAATGCCGTATGCGGCAGGACCTGGCAGTTTCCGTAAAGCCCTTTGTAAGGCTGGTGGAACATTTCCAGGAGATTGATTTCATATCGGGTCTGGGGAAATTCCACCGCCCCACAGATGATCTATCACTGCCCGCCCAGAGAGTGGTGATAAATTTTTCGGCTTCTTCTTGAGCATCCGTCGTGATTGCAGGAGGGGCAGCAGCGCAAACTGTTTTCCCTGCACATGAAAAAAATAAAAGCCCGAGTTGGGTCAAAAGAGCAGCTTTCAGACTCTCCTTCCCTCCTGTCATGATTCATTTGAGTCAGGCGCTCCCTGCCCATTGAGCACTTACAGCTGCTGTGCTTGGCAGAAGGTATTGCCTGCTTTCGTTCCAGCCTCTGCGTTACATTCCTCATCATGATGGCTTGTTAATCCCCTGAACAGCAGCCCCTGTCCACCCCAGTAATGTCTGTGTGTCCCTACTGACACACGCAGCTCGACCTGGTGAGTGTCACTCACTGTCCTGGGGAGCGAAATGGCTTTTGGTGACCACGGGGTCCCTGGGGGGACCATCCTCCTCCCCTCAGCAGGACAAGCTGTCAGGGCAAGGACACCGAGGTGCCAGATGGCATTTGTGGGGGACATGGTGGTGCCACTAGATGACAGCATTAGTCTGCAGGTGTGTGTCAGAGGGACAACTCTGGCACCTCTGCAGGGTGCAGATCCAGCCTTTGGACCTGGCTTAGAGCAGTTTAACAACATCTCAGCACAAAGGGGAGGTGGGGGTGGATAAATGGGGTAAGAGAACATGTTCTCTTACGTTGTCACTGTTCTGGGTCCTGTTGCCATAGGCAGCCCAAGGGATATTTTGTGTAGATGCTAAAACACATTGTAAATTAGGAAAACAAAACCAAAAGCAAAGCAAAACACCATATTGTGCTAAGAGAGTTCCTCTCATCACCAGAAAAGCTTCTCAGAATGAACCCCCTCAGTCTTGTTTACCCTTCTTGGATTTTTCTATTATTATTTGCAGAAATGATCTCATTTCTGCTCTTCTCTAAAAATAGCCATTGTCATTAGCTGTACCTTTGCAGTCCTGCCTGCCCCCCGTTCCTGCAGTGGGACCGACCCCACAGCCCCCGGGCTCTGCTGTCCTGGGGGGAGCACAACCCACCGTAAGCCCCCTGCTTGGCCAATATTGAGATCCTGCAGCTCACACCCGCGAGTCTCTGAAGTATTCTGGCCATGAGCCCCATGGACCTGTGCCACGAAAGGCACCTGTTTTGTGACATAATGGAAAAACAACTTTAAAAAGGAAAATAATAGTCTCTTTGTACTGGTAAATCTCTGAAATTTTCTCAAATTCAGGCTGTGTTTTGGGGTGAACCACAGAAAAAATCAATGTTCAAACTTTTCTGATTTTCCTACTTGATGAGTTTGCGTTGGGTGAAGATTTTACTTTTATTTGTCTAATAATTTTTATTTTTATGTGGATTTTTTTTTCTGTTTTGGGGTAGGAAGGTAAAATTTAATTTAGAGGAGGTACATTAGTGCAATGAACATTTCTTTCATGGTTTCTTGCTTTCAGCAGCTCTCTTTAGGGAGTAATCCCAGTTCAGCCAGAAAGTCCCTGTAAACCCATGTAGTCCAGCTCCACCTGGGGGCAGATGGTCAGAAAGCTCCGGTGTCCTCCAGCTCCAGCCCATGGAGGTTTGTCACAGACCTAGGTGTCTGTGGGGTTCAGCAGAAGGAGGTGTGGGTGTGTTTCTGCTGGGGACACCCCAGCACGGTCTCACTTCGTTTTGCTGGGTGACACCTGGAGGGGTTTTGCCCTGGGTGGTCTCCAGCCCCAGTGGGTGAGAGCCCCCGGTGCGGGGTCCATGGCGGCTATGGTGGTGAGTGCCACAGGTGCCCAGGATGGGAAAGGTCACCCAAAACATCCACGGACCTCCCCACCACGGGTCCCTGGGCACTGCTCTCTGGGGCAGCACGAGGAGCTCTGCAATTAACAACCACCTCCTGCTGATAGCTTTTTAATGGGGAATGGTTGAGGCAAATTATAAAATTAAAAGAAATAGGGTGAGAATAAAATTAAAAGCAGTGTCTCTGAACTGGAACCGCTTTGCCATGAATTGAACATGCCCAAGCCCAGTCATGGTTGAGTGGAGCTATTCCACTCAGCTTTGGATTAACTCATCAGCAGAGAGCCCAGAATCTGATTTAATTTGAAAGACTACAAAATTATATTTCTCTGCTGATTTTCCAGGTGGCAGGATTAGATGTGGAGCTTTTAGTTTTCCACTACTTCCTTTTAACTTAATTTGACAGAAATGGCTTTCGGTACAAGGCAATATTTGATGGGTACTGCATCGGGGATAATGAAAACGTCAGAGAAATGGCAAAGCATAATTGGGGGAGCTTGTTTTCCTCTACCTGGAAACATGCTGGGTTTGATAAACCACCAGGAAAGAGTTTCCTGGAAGGGCATAAACTGGGGAAATTTGTGGTTCTCATGGGACAGTCAGTGCTCCACCAGAGCAGCACTTCTTTCCGGGATAAAAAAGGGAAGAACCAAGAATCTGCAGCATCATCTGGCAGATTTGGTGTGTGCCGGCACCTGGAGGGCACGGGAGGGGATGGGTATGGCCACAGGCACCGCGGTGGCAGGGGAAGGAAGGGTAGTGGCCAGGGATGGGGGCGGCTGGGAGATGCCCTTCCTCACATCTTTGCTGATTAAGGCTCCTTTATTTGGCAGTTTAGGCTGGAATTAAAAATATGGCCAGGAGGGAGACCTAGGGGCAGGCGAACAGCTTGTTCTCAGCTGGCTCAGCGCTTTTCCCGTTGCAATTCCAACTACCAGAGCTCAAAAAAGGCTCCCCCCACCAAAGCCAGCCCGGTGCAGGGATGGCAGCCCTGTGGCTGGAGTGTGGCGGGGGTCCCAGTGAGCATCCTTCTGGGGGGTGAAGAGGGGGTCCTGGTGTGCATCCAGGGCTTCTTCCCTTCTCAAGGGAAGAAAAAGGTTTTTTCAGCCTGACCCTGAACCAGAGGGGCGTGGGGAAGTGTCTGGCCCAGGGGGTCCAGTGTGGTGCAGATGGGTTAAAGGACACATTTCTTGGCTACTCTTGGCCCTCTCCCCGAGCTGTGCACCCCCTCTGACTGCTGGGGGGATGAACCTCCTCTTTGCCTGGGGACAGGATGGATTGCCCTCTGTGCATGGCTGCCATCCCTCTCCTCTTGGTGGCCACCAGCAGCCCCAGCAGAGTGGTTAGGTTGGGAAAGGGTCTGTGAGTTTGCAGGAAATGTGCTGATGAGAGGCAGGTTTCTAATGACTCCCCAAACTGAGATTTTCTCCCTGTAAATGCAAGTAGGTCTCAGCGTCCCTGATTAGCTCCTTGTGATGAATTCCATCTGCCTGCCTGGGATCAACAAAGACCTAGAAACCCTGAGCACCAGCCGTGCAGCCCACTGTTTTCATGCTGAGCTTTGTTCATTATAGGAAACCACTTACGAAACAGGAACCTCTTCCTTGTTCCACTCAATTTCTTGGGTTTATTTGCCATGAAATGTCACCTTCTCAGATGAAAGACTGGGATTTATCACAATTAAGGGAGGCTTTGACGTGTCCCTTTAAGTGAAACAAGGGGGCTTTTAATTCTGAACCTGTGCAGAATTTTGTTGATGCAAAGGCCCTTTCAGTTTACAATCCTCGTAAAACCTGCGCCTTCTTGGGGAGCAGTTGTGTGATTTTTGTGGCTTTCCATCCCAGGTGCATAACCCTGCACTTGCTTCCATTGAACTTTATGAGGTTTACTTGAGCCCACCTCTCCAGGTCCCTCTGGATGACATCCTGTCCCTCAGGTGTATCGACAACACCACACAGCTTGCAAACTTGCTGATGGTGCTCTCGATCCCTCTGTCTATGTCATTGATAAAAATGTTAAACAGTACCGGTTCCAGCATGGACCTTTGAGGGACACCACTTGTCACTGCTCTCCAGCTGGACTTCAAGCCATTGAGTACAATGAGATGTGAGGAGATAAGTGAGATGTGAGGGTGAGATGGGATAAGTGATGGGATGAGAATGGAGTGTGTTGTGCCCAGCTCCTCGTGTTCCTGGGCTGTAGCTGCACTGGTTTCACAGATATTCTAGGAGAAATCAAAAAGGTTGTTAGGAAAGCACGGGTCTGTGTCTCCTTTCTCAGGAATGCGAAGGGAGAGCTCCTGAGATGGGTTATCAGCTGACTGAGCGTTTGCATGTGTATTTTGGTTTTTTAGGTTCACACAACACCCCACCTGTGTCACTGCCTTCGTCAGTCGCCTGCTGTGCTGGAGAGCTTTTTTTGGCTGTTTTGTGAGATGCAGAGCCTGTGAAACACTGTCGCTGGTGGGGGCAGTCACAGGGTGGGGGTGTCATGCTGGAGCTGGGCTGGAGGTGGCTCCTCCACGGTGCCCAGGGAGACGCTCTCCCTGCCCTGCCTGGGGCTCCTCTCCCCCTCTGCCCCCCTCTCCAGCCATTCTGGTCCCGCAGCCCAAAGCCAGGTCCACCAGGAGCCTCGGACCAATGCCCAGGGAGTGGTGGCAGCATTTGTCCCTGCATCTCAGCAGTGTCTTTACAAAGCATTTGAAGCACCTGTGCCTTGCTCCAAAGCCGTGGGTCACTGGGGCACCGCCGGAGGAGGCTTTCTGTGCCACCCCCAGTCTCTTCAGAGACTGGAGCTGCTTCAGCAGAGGGTTATGGCGTGAAACACCCGGCAAGAATGTGTTGCATGTGCTGTTGCCATAGCATGAGTAGGAAACCCAGAACATGTTGCGGAAGGTGGTGAGTCACTGGGGTGAAGCATTTATCCCAAAACCCTTCTGCTGGAAACCCTTTGGTGTGGATAGACTTTACTGAGCCACTCCCTTTGGTGGGAGCTAATGGGACCAGTAAGTTTGTGCAGGCTGGTCATACCCACCGTACACTGGTGTTTTCTCTCCCAAAGTAAGTTGGAAATTGTCCGTGCCACTAGCAGATTTAGGTTTTGATGAAGGTAGAGTAGCAGCCTGTGATGAGTGGTGGAGCGGGGTCTGCTGCCTTGCAAAGTGAAGGGCTCTGCAGCTGCATGCCCTGGACTGGAGAGAACTGCTTCCTCCCATCTCTGAAGGCAGACTGTTACTCCAGCACCGAGCACAGACATCTCAGGGCTTTCCTCCTGAGGATGTGGCTGTGGTTTCCAAACTGCAGCTGGTGCCTTTGCTGGGCGCTGGAGTGGAGGAATCCCCTCACCCCTGGATGCTGCCCGCACCCCGATGGCAGGAAGGGTTTGTCATAGGAGATGCCTCCTCCAGGACATGCATTTCCCGGGGGAGCAGAGGGGGCTCAGCCCTGCCCAGTGCAGTGTGCTGCTCCATGAGGAGCATCCTGCTGTCTCCAGCCCTCCAGCCTGGGGACAGGCACTGGGTGGGGGTGAGGCAAAGTGAGGGCAGCGCTGGCAGCTCAGCTCATCACCAGGTTCCCCTTCCCTCCTGCCCAGCAAACGAGTTGTGTTTGTGCTCATGGCAGGTCTCCAGGTGAGTAATCAGCCCATCTTGGCACCACAGCGCTGGTTCTTCTGTTCTTCTGTTGTTGCTGGGATCCATCCCCTCCAGTAGGGGGACAGAGCCCGTGTGCGAAGCTGAGACCTCACAGCTCATCACTGTGGTGGCTGCAGGCTGAGTCAAACACAGCCTGGAAACGCTATTTGCGGGACTTCTTAAATTAAGGGCTGTTTCTCCTGGAGCATTTCCAAAGCACAGCAGTGAGCAGCCCTGGATGACGGGTTGTGTCGGCAGCAGAGCAGCCCGTGTCCCAACGGGGTTTCCTTTCCCTCCACCCTCTGCAGCAGCATGATGTTCCTGAGCTAAAAGACGGTAACAATAACTGAGGATAAACCCCCATCACCCTGGGACCCTCTGCCGGACGTCACTCTGAGCTGATGGAGTCTTTCGCATTGCCAGGCCATAACTGTAGATTTTAGCTACTTGGTTGTGTTACAACATCTGATTTTTAAGCTATTTTTGTTCCATCTCGAGCAGTTCTCCTGCCACAGGAGGGCGGCACCGGTGCAAGCTGTAAAAATGCTATTTCCAGTTTGCCTGAAAAACTGGTATTGGTAGAAAAGGAAAAAACTGCCTAAGGGGAAGAAAGGGTAAATCCTCAAATGCCCCTCGCACTACTCGGGGCGTGTATGCAGGGGCTCTGCACAGTAGCAGGAGCAGAAAAAACAAAAGCAAAAGCAAACACCTTCAAATAGCACCTTTGATACGGAAAGGAGCCACTGCCTTTGGCTTCCAGAGCTCCAGGGCTTTCTCCAGTCCTATGGAGAAGCCATAGGTTTAAAATCTCAAATGACTACTGTTAGGAAAACTCGGGGTCTGATGCTGGATTTAGGCTTGGCCCCAGACCCCAAACTGGAGTTACAAGCTCCGATGAGAGTGTGCGAGGCAGGTGGAGCTGTAGGGGCTCCCCCAAACTGAGCAGAGAAGCCTCCAGGTTTTGGGTAGCCCCTGGAGCACGGGCAGCAGGATGGTGATGGTGGCTGATGGCCATCCTGCCAGCAGTGCGTTGCCCATATTCACCGCATGGCTGGTGCCAGCAGAGCATCCCCAGCTGCTGGACTGGTCTCCCAGTAGAATATCAGGACTCCGCCGGGGGCTGTGGGAGCAGCCCTGTCCCCGCTGCAGGGGGTTCCTGGGTTATCCCAAGGTGACGTGTGTTTGCTGGCAGTGCTGTCCCCAGCAGCCCCCCAGGAGATGCTGGCAGCCTTTCCCCTCCGCAGCGTGGGCTGCACCGGGAGTACGAATCCAGGGGAAAATGTTAATGAGTTCTCAAACCGAGATTTATCCCACCGAGGCAGGTTTTGAGTATCAAAGGAAGGTCAAAGCCCCATGAAGTGATCCAGCAGCAGAGCCGGCGTTTCCTCCGCAGGCTGAAGGCACTGGGACACCAGTGGAATTCAGCTCTTTCTGGGACGTTTTCATGACCAGTGTTTACAGCAGGGGACTTTGAACATTCTGACTTTACACACTATTCACATGCAAAAAGTATTTTCAGTTTTAAATGTCTCCATTGTTGGGGCGGGGGAGATTGAAGCTGCTGTTTTTGTTGTGTGTTTACAGCAGCTTGAAAAGTAATTGCCACAGAAAGTGAGGGCCGCGGGGATGCAGAGATCCTGGTGGCCTGAGCATCTGAGTCCCGCTCTCCGTCCGTGGGCTGCCCCATGGTAGGCTCTCCTGGGGCTGGCAGGGGCTGGAGGATGCCCTGGCAGCTGCAGAGGAACCCACAGGGACAGACTTGGAGGCATTTGTGCACTGTGCTCCTGCTTTATGCAAATGCTGTAACTGATAAGTGATATAAATGATGTGGAAACCTGGAATTGCTGCCCAGGTGCTGTTGTGCTCCGCAGCTCTCGTTACTCTAAATCCTCGCTCGGGGTGGTGGGACTTCGCCTGTGTGAGGGGTGTGGAAGGGTGAGCCCAGGTCAGTCTGGACCCACTGGTGTTTTCCTCAGCTAAAGATAATTTCGGTTTGCTTAGTCAAAGCTCAGTCAGCAGCAGAGCAAGGGCATTATCTTCCAAGAAGGCTTGTTTGGGTAGATGAAATGTTTCTGAGAAAGATCCCTGCAACAGCTCAGTCACGAGCCCTGGCCCTGGCTTTCCTGGGGCAAAGGATCTGTTGGGAGGATCTGCAGAACACGGGGGTCCTGCCTGTCCCATGGAGGGGTCTGCAGGACATAGGGGTCCTTTCTGTCCTGTGGGAGGTTCTGCAGGACACAGAGCTCCTGCCTGTCCCTCCCCAGTGAGAGCTGGGAACTGGCAGAAAGTGATGCTGGCAGCATTTGGGAGTCAATAAACTCAACCAGCCAAACCCTGAAAAAACAAGCAGGCAATTGGAGTTCTTTTATTCGCCTGCCCCTGGCACCAGAACCTGAGGACTTTTACCTGAGGCTGTGTGGGAAGAGACCAGGCTGCAAAAACAGCCCCCGCGGGACGGCACCTTGAGAGACCAGAGTGAAGGCTCCTGTGGGAACCCTTTCTGAGGAGGGACCCAAACAGGCTGGTTTGCACAAGGGGCTGCAGGGAATGGTGTCGCAACAAAGATTAACACAATTAGAGAGCCTAGAGGAGCACTGCACCTAAAGGAGTCCACAAAAGGATGAAATTTTAAACATTGTAGGAAGCAAAAGCTGCTAATGCATTACTGAAAGCCGGGGAGGGGGGGGGGGGGCTAAACCCATCCTGTCAGCCCGGCTCGGGGGGCATGTGGCACAGTTCAGCACTGGGGATCCTCCTGTAAAACACACCAGGACACTGTTTCGAGTTCAAATACTTGACTTTATTTTTTTATAAGATATTGAAGCTGTGTACATTATTCACAGTGAAAGGGTCCCCAGAGTAACAGCAAGGTTAAATTTCAGTCTGTAGCAGCCGACCTTGGATCACCCCTGGGTTTTGTGCCAAAATAACACAGGTTTCTGCAGCGCGACTCTGGACTCTGCTCTGCCATGGGACAGGGTGGGGGCACTAATTACAGGCAAAGAACAGTAATTCCCCCATTAAAGCCACGAGGAGCAGCTTCCTCGTCCCTCTGGCCAGGGACTGGGATGGGGCTGGGACTGGTGGAGGGTTTGCCGAGCCGATGCCGCCGCGCGCTGCCCGCCACAGCCGGGGATTAATGGGGCTCTTCATTTAGCTCAATTACTGGGCATCCACCTGAGAAGCTGTAAAGAATAGAACAGTAAATCTTACAATCAAATATTAAATTATACCTAATTTATTTACTTATGGCTGACTGTAAGCCTGGCAATCAAGCGTGTAAAGGGCTCCTGGGAGCGAGGGAGGTGCCTGGCAGCATCGCCGGGAGGGGGGCACTGGGGCTGGGTGTGAGGAGGGGGGCACGGACAGGGAGGAACTGCTGGACACTGGGGGTCTCCCCGCTGCAGAGACCCTCATGCAGCCCCTCATGCAGAGGAGCCAGGGCAGTGTGCTCTCCGCTGCAGAGGCTTTCATGCCATAGATTGATCTACTCCCACCCACAGTGCGGGGAGGAAGGAGCCTGTTGAGCCCCCCCTCAGCCCTCCAATTGTCCCCGGCTGCCAATGGCCCTCACAGTCCAGGCACTGGCTGTCCCTACTTGGTGGCCAGTGAAACCTGCTTCCATCCTGCTAAAGCTGTAGCTTCCTGGGGACACCGTTCCCAGCAGGGCTCACCCCACGGCACCTGGCAAAGCAGTGGGGCTGGGAAGGGCTGGTGATGGGGGGGCACCGGCCACAAACAGCAAAACAGGGAGGGACCCGCTGTGTTACAGCAGGAGGAGAGGGGTCTGTGTGGCTTTGGCTGTAAGGATCTCGAGAGGCTGGTTCCAGGCAACATGAGTCACTTTATCAGACCTGCAGATAGTGAATTTCATAAGGCAGATAATGTTTTATTCACTTTTTTTTTTTTTTTTAAGAAAAAAAGGTTTGTTTTTTTTTTTTGGCCAGTTAGCCAAGGGAAACCTGGTCCTTGACTTTGATAAATGTCTCTCCACCATCATAATGCATTTTTGCACACTTTTTGTTGCAGCTAAACCACTCAGAACATAGGAAAAGGCTTATTGTTAGAATCAGGATAAAGGCAGCGTATGTTTGGCAGTACTTTCTGCAGAATATAGTCAAGGTTTCTACTTCTGCACAGAATCCTTCAAGTCGCCTGGATTTTTTCCATGGACTTCACTCAGGCCAAGACTTTGATGTGCCTTTGAATTGTAGGTTTGTCCTTGAACCCCCTGCACCCCTGTGCAGTCATTCTGCAAATGGGCTCAGAACAAGACACTGGGGTGAGGGTGGTTGGGTGTAAATCAGAGCCTCCCAAAAAGCTTGGCAGAGGCAGTGGGTCTGATGCCTCACCAGCACATTCGTGAAATGATAAATTGTGTCTCGTACTTTACGGTTTGGAGAGAGGGAGAGAAAAAATGTGTCTGGATCAGAATGTTTTTACCATTTAGGATGGCAGGTGAATTTTAAATAGAAATGCAGTTGGAGAACATGTCCAATCTGGGAAGCATAATTTGACAATTTTCTCTTTCCCTTTCGATTTTGCAATGTCAAAGCAGAAACAGCAGCGAGCAACGGGTGGGGAAAGTACCTTGAGTTGAGTCAAGGCATTGTGAGATGTTTGTATGCCAGGACTACTTCCTTGAGGCATAAAAGCACCTTTCCTTTGCAAAGACAATGGAAACCCACCTTTTCTTCTGTGTGGGCGTGTAAAAAAAAAATAAAACCTGGTGCCGGTGCCTGGTTGGGTGTGTTTCCCGGGAGGGTCCCTGTGTCTTGGGGGACTAAAGGTGCCACCACGATGCCATGAGAGCTGGCCATGGGGTGCCAGGACCTGCTCCTGCTCCAGGAGAGCACAGAGACGGTGCCCATGTCCCCTCCTTGGGGGACACCAGGGTGCATCTCTGCTACCCTGGGCATGTGGGACATCTCTAGCTGCTGGCATCAGGATAGACTGGTCAGTGTGGGGCTGGGGCAGCCCAAGGACCCCAAGCACCACTGAGCCCCCACCCTGGGTGCAGCTTCAGGACCGTCTGTGCCTTGGGGTGCGCAGGCATGGGGACCTTCTGTGTTTCCCCTGAAAAGCTTCACTCCTGCACTTTCTCAGCCTCTTCTGAGCATTTACATGGTTTCTTGCAACCATGGGGAACATCTCCTCCCAGAGTGATGGGGTCCTACTCCTTGATGAGGTGCCGGTGTGCAGGAGGCAAGGGGTACGCAGGGGGAGGCAGAGGGAGTCAGGGAGAGGCAGGGGGAGGCAGGACCAGGGCAGTGCCAGGGGCTGCTTCGTGCTGTTCCTACCCAGGTGTTTTGCAACCCAGTGGCTTTGGTGTGAGTCAGCCCCCCAGGCCCTGTGCCGAGCTCCGTCATTTAGAGGAAGTGGGTTTTCCAGGGAGGAGGATGCCGGAGCCTCCACTTGCGATGATGATGATGCTGATGCTCCCTGTGCGTGGGAGCTGGAGGAGCTGGAGTCGAGGTGACAACTCATTGGCTCAGCTCTGATTCACTGCGTGGACCCCCCCTGCCCGCCGGGGAGCCGTGCACCATAAAAACCTCTGGGCTTGTGAGGGAGCCACCTCTTTGCCAGCCCTCCCTGCTCTGAGCCCCTCTGTGCCCTCCTGGGAATCCCCCTGTGCAGAGGAGAGGTGCAGATTAACACCACGGAGTAATTAATACTGTACAAGATGGCATTTAGGTTTTGATGCTTTAGAAATGACATCCCATGGCAGTGGTGGCTTCTGGAGTGCGTGCTGTTGGAGGGGGATGAGTTCACCGCTTACCAAAGCAGGGAGCATCCCCGTGCCGTGACACGAGCACCAATTTGGTGTCCAGCCCAATGGAAATAAGGGTATTTTTCAGGGCTGTTTTTTTTCAGGGCTAATTTCAGAATTAACATTCTGGTCACAGGCTTTTATTTTTTAGCAAAGATACACGGCAACTGTGCCATCTCCTGTTGGCTACGGTGTTTTGGAGCCTTTTCTTCTCATAAATACCCTTATCTATCACTTCAAAGTGACACTGTAGCATCATTTTCCTGCATATGAGACATTCATGCTCTGAAACCCCAGACCGGCTCTTTTATGAAGAAACCATCATAACCCAACGATAAATCTCACCGTTTTATAGCTCTTCACTCACATTTAACATGCTTTATAGCCCAGGTTTTCCTTGGGCAGCCCCAGATGAAATATGCTTCATCTGTGCCCATGGTCCAGCCCCATGCCGAGCCCTCTGCGGGGGCTGGCAGAGCTTTGCCCCCCCAGGCACCATGGCGGTCACCTTCCTAATTGCCCGGGGGAGGCTGGATGGATCCATCTGCCAATGGGCAAGGCTGGGCCACCTCCCTCCCAGGGCTATCCATCTCCAAGCCCTGCCAGGTTCCCCTGGTGGAGTGTGGTGGCACCACAACAGAGCTGGTTGGTTCTGGCCCAAACCAACCACCCTTCCTACTGAATTTTTTCTGTTCAAGCAGAAAAATCTTTTTTTTCCCTCCTGCTCATGGCCTGCTGCCCTCAGCAGAGTTCCTGCCAGCCCCCCTTGTGCCCTCCCAGGATGGGGGAGCTGCCTGGGGAGGGGGTGGCTTTGCCTTGCCTGGGGCCAACAGGCACCTTGTGTTCCGGTGCTTGCCCGAGGGTGCCAGGTCCCCAGGTGCCCCGCGGGAGCTGAGCCAAGGAGAGTCTGTACCTCTGGGGAAAACAGGAGTGTGGCTTGACTCCATGGTCAATTTTTAACTTGCCCCGTTGCACAATGGCGTGGAAGGGAAACTTGCCCGGGAGGTGTTGTTGCTGCTGACCAGAGCGCCCTGTCCCCCCCCAACAGAAACACTGCCCAGCCAGGTCCCCCCTGAGGGCTCTGCTCCCTTCGGGTGCCTTTGCTTTCACCAGAGACTGGAAGGTCACGGAACCAGGTGTCCGGAGCTCAGGGAATGTCCCCAGCTCCCAGTGCCGTGGGCAGGGGCAGTCACGCTGTTGGCTTGTGGCAGCCCCAGCCCCAACAACGACTTGTTGCCCAGCTTCCCATCAGAGGGGTGGCAGGAGTGGGTTTTTGGAGAGCTGGGGGTGGCTGTTTGATGGGGGAACAGATGGTGGGGACTCGGTGCTTCCGTCCCAGTTTTCCTTGGTTTCTCCCAACTGCCTGCGGGTGGGAGCCCCCTGGCACGGTCCAGGGCATGGCCACCTGA
This sequence comes from Scolopax mira, assembly GCA_004320125.1. Classification (NCBI taxonomy): domain Eukaryota; kingdom Metazoa; phylum Chordata; class Aves; order Charadriiformes; family Scolopacidae; genus Scolopax; species Scolopax mira. The sequence continues at coordinate 383,407 of BJBW01003488.1, forward strand.
GCTGGGGGTGCAGAGCTACCCCCCTCCGCTCTCCTCCCGTCTATGGCAGAGCTATATAAAATATAAATAAAATACAAAAATTATATTAAAAATAAATAAATAAATAATATAAAATAAAATATAAAAAGCTAGATAAAATTAGCTTTTTGGACGCACGTTCCTCAGGATGCCGGGACAGAGGGACAGCCAGTACAGCCAGTTTGACTCATGGAGAAGAATTAATGGAAACACCCGGCTCCTGCAGGGAGGAAATACCTTGAACAGGCTTTTCCTCCGTTTGTTGGGTGGGGAGGCTGACAATGGGCCCCGCGCCGGGCGGCAGCACGGCCGGACCCTCCGTCACCGCGGCGTGCGCCGACAGACACCGCGTCGCGGCACCGAGCGCTCAGGAAGGGCCCGGCACAATGCGGTGACCTGCCCTCCCGCTCCCCCTCCTCCCTGGCACCCCCTCACCAAAACCCCCCCGGCGCCGGCCCGACGGGTGCCCCCGGCCCCAGGCAGAGGCAGCAGCAGGGTATGAGGAGCCAGCCACGGACAGGGGTTTGTGCCCCCAACGCTCACAACAATTAATTGTGATTTATCCCGTGCCCACCGCGAGACCTGCCAAAACAGCACACAGGCTTTAACTGAGGAAAGTTGCCTTTTTCCGCTGTGAAAACCCAACACAGAGCTTTTTTGTAAGTTGCCTTTACTTATCAGGAATGCCACTTGGGCCAATAATTTAAATACAATGAGGCAAGCGGGACTATAAAGTCCCCAGGTCACAAGGTCTTATCAATCACGTTATGCAAATGTCTGTGAGCAGAATGTCTGGGCAATCTGGGACGAGCCGCAGCTGCCGGTCGGGGTTTCATTCTGCCACAACCCCGGACGCCCCCGACCCGCTCTCTGCCGGGGCAGAAAGCGGCAGAGGGTGCTCCGGGCTCCACATGGCTGGGAGCGCTGGGCTAGAAGTGTCCACAGGGAAACGGAGGGACCATAGCCCAACCAGGGTGCTTGTGTGCCAACACTGGGCATGGGGATGTCTCAGTACTGGGAATGGGGTGGCTGCAGCCCTGGGTAAGACTGTGTCCCCCCTGCGCAGATCTGTGCCTGGTGGAGGGCAGGATCTGGATGGGGGCCCCGAGAGCATCCTCGTGCAGCCAGGGCTGTCAGGGTCCCGGGGGGTAACGCACCCCCAGGGGGGTTGGTGGCTGCTGGTGTCTGTTTTGTGTTTGTGACACAAGAGATGTCTCTGATGGGAAAACCCAGCGCAGCAGGGGGTGAAGCTGCGTCCCAAAGGCCTGGAGTGGCGGGGGGGGGTGGTGAGGTGGGGGTGGGGGGGAGGGATGAGGTGATGTCCGGTGCTGCCAGCGGCAGCTCGAGAGCCCTGTTTGGCCTTTTTTGGAATCATTCCGTTTGAGACACTTTGTGTCACTCTGGCGGGGATGAAGCCGAAGCTTAGCATGGGACACTGGGACAGGGTGGGTGCTGGAGAAGTGGCCACTGCCTCTGGAGCAGATCCCACACGGGAACAGATTTTCCTGGCAGAGGAACAGTTTTGAGAGGCCTTTGGAGGTCCCTTTGAGAAGGTCCATCCCAACCCAGGTGTGACCCCCCTCCCTCCAGCCTTCCCGGGAGAAGGGATAATTCCCTGATAGGTGATTTGGAGATTTGACCATAGGCAAAACAACCGCAGCTGGTCCATCGTTCTTCAGAATTCTTTTATCTTTGTTGCTCTAAGCAGAGTCATGGGAATGTTTTTTTCGAAGACAGGGGGTTATTAGAGGGCAGACTTATAAATAACTAGTCTTGGCTATTTTTAAGTATTTTCAATGTAGTCTGTCATGATAGTGGGGCATAATCTGCAGAAAACCCGAGCCCAATCCTGCTGCCAAAGCACCCATAACTCACTTCTCTTTGGAGGACAGGGAGCCGAGTCCGGGATGCAGGAATGCCAGGAGCCCGAGGCACCGCACCGCTCGCTGGGGCTGGGGCTCGGAACTGGGTGTTTTCTAAACCCATTTTTCCATTAGACTATTGTAAAAGATGTAATTCTCCTTTACTACAGAGGGAAAACTAACAGCTGAGTTAGTTGCAATTAAATTTGCTGGTTGCAATTAAATTTGGTGGAGTCTTTCTGGGGATGCCAGAGCCCCCACAGGGTCCAGCTGATGCCCCCGGGCCGGGAGGCAGGACTCAGGGAAGCCAGGGATGCTGCTGGTACTGGCCAACAACCAACACTGAGGAGCTGGGGAGAGCTGGGGGCAGCCTGCTCTTGAAACAGAATCTCTATGAAATGACAAAAAAAAAAAAAAAAAGTATAACCTCACTCCTCCAGGAGAATTGAGCATTTCAGACAAGAGAAATTAAGTTTACTTCATAATTTATTAAATTTCAATCGCCATATGCAATAAATTATAGTCAATGTAATAATAACATTGTTATAAAATATTTCCATTAAGTACTCGGCTAAAAGCTATTGTAATCCATACAAATAAGAACTGTAGTTATGATGTTTATATTTTTTGTGTGTGTGTTAATGGGAAGCGAACAAAAGATTAAGGAACTTCACAGTAAATTCAGGGAAATTTGTCATTATTATTGCTTCTGTGCAAACAGCTTACACTGCCCACATATGGCTGGAGAAAGAGAAGGTAGAGATGGGCAGTGTGTCCCTGGTGCATTCCCTGAAGCTGAGCTGGCTGCACCCACATGGTGCATTTGGGGCATTTTAACAAATGCAAAGAGATCCGTGATCAGAAGCTGATCAGTCCCTGAACCTCCCACCCAGACCAGGGCTGAGCGAGGGCTCACAGGGTGCAGAGGTGAAGTCCGTCAACACCGAGTCCCTTGGGAGGTCCCAAGTTGTGCCCGGGCTCGGGAACCCCCACGGCTGGGTCCCACGGCCACCGGGGAGCCTGGCTGCCCCTGCCCGGGGGCTGACCCTGCTCTGGGAGCCTCTGGCTGCTGGTGCTGCTGCCTGCACCGATGCTGCCGGAGCGGCCGCTGCTGCCGTCGGGGCTGGAGCTGCCGGAGCTGCCGCTGGGGCTGGAGCTGCCGTTGTCGCTGCGGTTCACACCGTGCGGAGGGTCCGAGGCCCCCCGAGTGGTCTCTCGTGTCCCCCCTCCTGCCAGCGGCTCTCAGGGCAGCGGAGCCCTGTGTGGCAGGAGGTCACAAATAGTCCCGTCCTCCATTCTTGCTGCCAGCTCAGTGCACTTTAATGGAGTATTTCCGAAACGTCAGGAACTGCAGCAGCTTGTCTTTTCGCCTCTGCTTTAGCGCCATCAGCGCCCTCGTTTTCTCCTCCACGTCCTGGTCGGTGGCGAGGATGATCTTGGCTCTTTCCTCCGCCTTCTTGTCCCCAGAGTTTTTGAAGAGTTTCTGCAGGGACTCTTCATTGATGCTTTCGAAGATGTTAGCCACGGCTTTCTTGCGCAGGGCTGTGTCGAAGCGGTAGCCGTGGACCGAGGGGCTGACTCGCAGGGAGGTGGACATGGCTGGAGTCTTGTGGCTTCTCTTTGCTTTCATCGATGTGGGGAGCTGCCGGGAGTGCCCTGGGGTCCGGTCAGAGGGATGGGTGCTGCCTGGCTGATGGGGCTGGTATTTAAAGGCAGTTCTGGAGAAAAATGCTGAGAGCTCAAGTTACAGTGATGAGGTCACCGTGATGTCAACAGAGCACTCACAGGCCGGTTTAACAGTTGAGTTGCCAACTTTCCTCTGCCGGGCGGCCAAGGAGAAAAGTTTTCCCTGTTTCTGTGATGGGGATGGTTTTTCTTTGCCCCAGCCCAGAGTGGGCTTCACACAGCCTCGAGCATCACTGCGGGACTTTGAGTGAGAACAGCTCAAACTCCATTCCTGGCCTTTTGTTGCACACGGAAAAGCTCTGCATTGCAACTATACCATCTATAACACACACAAAAAAGAGGTAAAATTCCAAGTGAGATTCTATGATTCTATTGGCAAGTGGTTTCCCAAAAGGAGCTGGTCCATAATGACCTCTGGGGTGGCCTCCCTGGGTGTCACAGCCCAGAGCTGCCCATGGCGATGCTCTGACCCAAACAGGAGGTGACATCCCTCTGCCCTGCGGTGCCCACAGCACAGCAGCAGCACCACCCAGCAGTTTGTTGCCCTGCTCCCGTCTCAAGATTCCTTTGTCTTTAATTTCCAGCTCACGGTTGCAGTTCCTTTGCTCCAAAAAGCTCCCCACCCCACCTAAGGCAAGGCCAAGCCCTCGGGCCGGGAGGACTCGCTCTTACTCACAGGGCTTAGTGTGAGGCTCTCCTGTGAGAAGCAGGGAGTTAGGCTTGTGGGTCCCTTCCAACATGAGATGCTGTGTGATTCTGTGCATCCCCCTCGCTGAGGATGTGGACAGGGCATGGCTACCTGCGAGGGGCCGGCTGTGACCACTGGAGCACCCTCCTGGGCTTAGAAATCTGGTATGACTGAGCACAGGTCAATCTGGCCCAGAATGGCAATGGGTTCAAAAGTCACTTGAGTCCAAGGAGCCAGAGATAAGTGGATATTTTGGTTAATGGCTCGAAAGCCACCGGATGCTGCAGAGGCACTGTTTGGGAAACTAGCTGCTTGTTTACTGGTTGTGCTGGTGACCCCTATTACTCATCCTTACTGAAGAAGTTCCAGAAACAGCCTCTGTCCCCATGCTGGCCTGAGCAGTGGCCCCAGGGGGTTTCCCCCATTTATGGGAGAGTTGTGGAGGTGATCTCCAACCCCAGTGATGAGCAGACCCAAAGTAATATTAACCACTCTCTTGTTACACCACATTCCCTTTAAAACTCCTGTTCCTTGGGACAGAGCAGAGGGATGTGTCCACAAACTCCCTCTCCTGTGGCCAGCAGGAGCCAGGGCAGAGGCAGGAACACCTGGAGTCCGTGAGCCTGGCATTTGTGCCAGGGGAATGGGATTCATCGTGAGCTGCTGCTCCTCAGAACCACTGGACAACCCAGCTCCATCCAGGCTTTCCTGAGCTCCCAGCTGGCCAGGGCTTGCCAGGCTTTTATCTGCAGGAGAGGGAGAGGGGGAATGGGCTGCACATCTGTGTTTGACTACTTTCCTCTCTGGGCACTGGGGAATCACCCCTGGAGCAGCCGATGCCCCAAATTCACTACATCCCACCCTGGGACTGGCTTTCCCTGTGGCTGTTGGGACTTTGCTCCCCATTGTTGGTACCGCCACGAGCTCTCCCGGCACGTGCCTGACATTTTTTTCCACCAGTTCCGGGTCGCTGTCATTGTGAGGGTTACTTTTTACAAGTTTGTCTGAAATTCTTTTGTATGTGCTAGCTCTTTCATGCTTTAGCATATAAACAGCCGCTTTGCAAAACCCTGTGATTCTCCTCCTGCCAGAAAGACTTAAAAGCCTCTCACTTTCCTGAAATCATGCCGAATTTGTGAGAATTACACATCAGCCGCTGTTTGCTCAACATTTGCAGGGCTGGTAAATCCACCCTGAAAACAGGGTCTTTTTGATGTGGCTGGTTCCTGGGTCTCTGCCTGTGAAAAAACCTCATGTTTTACAGCCTCCCATTGAGATAACATGGGAGGGGGGAGCAGGGGGAGCAAGGACCCTCGCCAACCCCCCCCCCCCCCCCCCCCCCCCCCCCCCC
>BJBW01003488.1:389095-595598 GCA_004320125.1 Scolopax mira
TTGGAAGGGACCTTCTAGAGACCCTCCAGTCCCACTCCCTGGCCAAAGCAGGGTTGCCCAGAGCACAGCACTCAGGAGCATCCAGTGGGAGCTTGAAGATCTCCAGAGAAGGGGACTCCACACCCTCCCTGGGCAGGAGGGGTCTGACACCCTCACCCCAAAGAAGTTCTTCCACAGATTGGAGAGGAACTTCCCATGTTCCAGTTTGTGCCCGTTACCCCTCATCCTGTCACTGGGAACCACTGAAAAGAGTGGTTCCAAATCTTGGAATAAGGCTCCATCCTCCTTCAACCCACCCTTTAGATCCTTGGAAGCATTAATAAGGTCTCCCCTCAGCTTTCTCTTCTCCAGATTCAAGAGTCCCAGCTCTCTCAGCCTTTCCTCACAAGGGAGATGCTCCAATCCCTCCAGCATCTTGGCTGCCCTTCGCTGGACTCTCTCCAGCAGTTCTCTGTCTCTTTTGAACTGGTGAACTGGATGCAAGATTCCCATTGTGGCCTCCCCAGTGCAGAGCAGAGGGGGAGAATGACCTCCCTCCACCTCCTGGCCACCCTCTTCCCTACGCAGCCCAGGATCCCATTGCTGATACAGTTGCAGAGTATGCAGGGCCAAATATAGTGCCAGGAGATCAGTGTGATCTTGTGGCTGCAGAAAATAAGCCCTTCTTTTGCGGGGCAGGGTCTCCCCAAGTCCACAGCAAGAGCCAAAGCTCGTGTGAACATATGCCTGGTTTTCACCCCTCTTATTACACTTGGAATCATGCTGCAGGTCTTTGCAGAGATGTGGCTGAGAGAATAAATTAGCAATATTTGTGGAAGACACAAGCTCAGAAAAGTATCTGCCATGGAAACCGAGAAGGAAGCTGATGCTTTAGGAGTAAGACATCAAAAGCTGCCAGGACGAAGCTCGCGTTGGCTTGTGAGCTCATCTCGCACCGAGCACTAACAAATGCCTTTGCCCCTTCAAGCTTCTCTGCCCACTTTGTATAAATTTAGTTGCATTCAGCTCTGACTGAGAGATGAAACATGCCTCATCTGTTTTTTCCAGTAATTTTTGTTTATATCGGTCTTTTAATAGTGCTTTCCCAGTAATGCCTAGGAGGAATTATTCATGTGTTGGATTGGAGCAAAACTTCAGACAAGATGTGATTTCTATCATAGCTCTCCTGCTATTATTGTATAATTGCTTTGCAAATCTCAAACGCTCTGTTTCACACATTAATGGGAGGATTAATTCCTATCCCCACCGTCTCTGCAGAGCGGTTCAGACACAACCCTAATTGCTCTCCACTTCTGAGGACGTGATGCCTTGGAGGGCTCCGGCCATGGGGGCTCTGCTGTTGGGGGGACGGGCAGGGTTGTGCCATGCTTTCAGGTGCGGGGACCCTTCTGTGACACCCGGCAGCACCGCCGGCCCCAAACCCTGCTGGCATCTCCTCTCAGATCCTGGCCACCAAAGTTTTGAAGCCAAAGTGCTTATGATTTATTGCAGGCTAACCCGAGCCTCTGGGTCTGGCAATCGAGAAAGTGGCTGCCAGAGGGCAAGGTTTGGGAAGGAGGGTGGCTCCATGGCTGGGTCCACGCTCCGCTGGCAGCTCCAAACCTGTTTAAGTAGACCCAGAGTCATCTCTGGCTCAGGGTGGGGAAGTGCCGGAGGATCCTGCCTGCCCCGGTGCAGGGATGCAGGCGAGGGGCAGGTAAAGCCACACAAGTCCCAGCTGGGAAAGCCCCCAGACTCTTTGGGAAAGCCTCGGGAGCAGGAGGTGGTGGGGAGGACAGGGGTGGCTGGAGAGCTGGTGCCTTTCCCGCAAACTCCTGCAGAGAACTCAGTCTGCATTTATGTAACTGTCCAAATTGGCTCCAAAGAAGGTAATCTGGGATGCCTGTGCATTTTGCTGGGGCATGTTCTGCATAGCTTTCCTTTCCCTGGCCTGCCTGAGCCTGCTCAGCTCTGATACCGCCTGGGTGCTGGGGGATGCAGCAGTGCCCTGGGAGAGCAGCAGTGCTGCAGAGACCTTCCAGCCCTATGCAACCTGTCCAGAAACTGAGCCTTTGGGAGGGCATCTAGAGGGCTTTGGGACAGGAGAAGAAAGTGGAACGATTTCCTTAACAATATATATATACATGCTTTGCCTTTAACATAAATAGAACCTCAGAATCTGCAGTGCCCAGGAGCCTCAGACCGTCTTTTCTCTTCCCATGTGTTCTCTCCCCACCTGTGTCCCACCTCTGACTCTCTCACAGCCTTCCCTGCTTCTGTTCTGGGGAGGGTGGAGAACCCCTGCCCTTCTCAGGAGCCATAAATGCTGCTCCTTCTGTTTGCTCCCTGCTGGGAAATGTTTTGGAGATGGAGAGCTCTGCAGCTGTGGGACGGCAGTAGGGTCAGAGAGGAACCAGTTCATCGTGTTCTTCTTGGAATCCAGATTCCTGGGAATTTGTCAGACATCCAGGTCGTGCGAATGGCAGTGCCTGCCCCTGCTCTCCCTGCCCACGGCTCCTTCCAGCTGTGGCTCCTGGGCCTCTTTCTGTCTCGCACGGCTCCACCGTGTTTCTCTTTGTTTGGGGTTTTCTGATGGTTGGGGTTTTCTGTGGCTGTTGTTTCTTCAGCAGAGCATCTGGGAACACTCATCCCACCTCTCAAGGAGGACATTCCGTGCCCTTTGCTTACAAAGCCTGAGGACTTGACTGTGGATGTTCCCTATGACTTGTCCCATGGCCCCAGCTCCGATGTGCAGCTCAGAGGGATATACTTTACTGCAGCTCAGTTGCTGGGAAGTAAAGACATTTCTCAGGCAATCCTGCTCACCACCTGCCTGCCTAAAAAGCAGAAAAAAGGTGTTGGTTTTCAGACAACAGGAGACAAAATTAAGCTGGTTAAATTCCATCAGAAGAGTTTTTAATAGGGGGAAAAAAATTGCACCGTGCCCTTTTTAATACTTTTCTTTATCCTACCTACGAAAACTAAATTAGACGCTGGCTCCTGGGCTGCAGAGACAGGCGCTGTTACATCAGACACATCCAGCACAGCATTAATTCTGTGCTCGAGCTTCCCACAGCCCAGGTGAGCGAGAGGGGGTTTCATTAATGTCTGGGGCTGCAGCCAGTGGGTTTTGGTGGCTTTCGGTGGCTCTGTGGGGCTCCCTTCTCCCCATACCACCTCTCTGTCACTGGTCACCAGCTTGTCTCTTCTGCCAAAATGTGGGAAAGCCAGCAGCAGCTGGTGACAGCCGAGCTGGTCCCACAGCCTCCCCAGGGTCAGGGCAGCGCAGGCTGCTGAAAAGTTAAGAAAATAATGAATTTTCATAGTGCTGATGCAGTAAGAGGAGTTGGCGAGAAGTGTCGGGGGTGTGGAGTGAGACCTGCCCCTCTCTGTGGCTGTCTGCCCTCACAGCCCCGGCTGTGGCTTTAGGGCAGTGTGTCCCTGTGGGACGGCGTGTCCCCAGCCCCCCACTCGGTGACACGGGGTCGACTGCCCCAGCGAGGGGGACGGTGCCCCTGGGGCACTGGGGGACGGCACCCTCCTGGCACTGTGCGCTGCTGCCAGAGCCCAGCACGGCTCTGCAGGGAGACCATATAAGAGTAAAGTTTGTGGTATTACTGATAATGAATGTCTCCTCATTTCTCATAAATTCTGCGCTAAATGTATGATCCCTGAGTTAATCACAGATTATAATGCAGCGTGGGACATAACGAATAGCCAGTTACAGTAAGTAAATCATGTCTGTTGAGAAACAGAACAGAAACAGAAAACTCTGGCACTTGTAAACGCCTGGACCCTTTGGAAGAAGCCCTGCCTTCAGCAAAGCTGAGGACACATCGACTTCTGGCCCAAGATGCTCCTGTTATAGGGAAGACAGAGAGGCTGGGGAAGGGGGTGGGAGCCACAGGTGGCTTCTCCCAGGGCTCGAGGCTTCCCGAAGCTGCCTTGCAAAGGGAAACCCTGGCTGTGGTGCTCCCCACTTGTAGTGGGAGATGATTACGGGAGACAGGGGTGGCAGATTGCCAGCCAGAGCAGGCAGCACGGCTGAAAGCCTCAGGAAATGAAGAGAAGCCGCGTTCAGCAGGGGATGCCGACGGGAGCCAGCAAAGGATGCGCTGGGAGCCAGCAGGAGGGTGGGGGTGAGCAGGTTTGCTGGGGTCCACCCAGTTCCTGGAGGGGCCTGGAGTGCTCCATCCTGGAGTCCCATGTGCTGGCAGGACCAGCATCCTGACAAGGCACCTCCCCATCGTGCCTGCAGAGCAGCTCACCATGTCCTGCTCTTTCCAAAGGGACCAGGGAACTGTGACAGTCACAAGTGGTGTGCCTCAGGACTCAGTGTTGGGACCATTTCTGTTTAACATCTTATCTATCTTATCGATCGATCTATCTATCTATCTATCTATCTATCGTATCATTATCTAGATAAGGACATAGGGTGTATCATCATCAAGTTGGCAGATGACACCAAGCTAAACAGGAGTGTTAATTCACATGAGGATAGGGAAGCTCTACAGAGAGACTTGGATAGATTGGATCATTGGGCCAACATTAATGGGATGAGCTTCAGCAAGGCCAAGTGCCAGGTCCTGCACTTGGGCCACAACAACCCCATGCACCTCTACAGGCTTGGGGAAGTGTGGCTGGAGCTGCCTGGTGGAAAAAGACCTGGGGGTTCAAATTGACAAGCAGATGAATGTGAGCCAGCAGTGTGCCCAGATGGCCAAGAAAACCAATGGTATCCTGCCTTGGATTAGAAATAGTGTGACCAGCAGAAGCAGGGAGGTGATTGTCCCCCTGGACAGAAAGAGTGGTCAGAGACTGGAACAGGCTGCCCAGGGAGGGGGTTGAGTCACCATCCCTGGATGTGTTTAAGAGTCGTTTAGATGTAGTGTTGGGGGAGAACTTTGTAGAGTAGGGTAGATGGTTGGTCTTGATGATCCCGAGGGTCTTCTCCAACTGAAATGATTCTATGATTTTATTTTAATGTCCTGACTTCAGCATCTTCCCTCCAGGGTCAGCGAGACAGAGCACGGCAATGGAAGTTTAGACTTTCAAGCACGAACAACCTTTTTCTTTCTCTGCTGAGTTTCCTGTTTGATCTTCCTGCGGGTCCCCACGTACCCCTGGCAGGAGGAGGGCGAAGGCAGCACCGTCTCCAGGCGTCCGACAGCTCATTGTCTGCTGGGGGGGGACGGGCTCACGGGAAATCCTGCCCCGGGGCTGGGACGCGGGGCTGGCGCGGGTCATTGTCACAGCCCAGCCCATGGGCAACGGTACCCGGCACACGTCCCGGGGCTCCCGTGTCCCCCTTGTCACGGCTCTAATCTCTGCCCAGCCACTCCCAGGGGTGGCAGACAGGATACAGGCTTTTGAACGGCTCCTGGGGGCCCTCCCTTCCCCCCGTTCGCCCCCAGAGCCACTGCGGTTGCAGCCCAGGACTGTGCACGGGGCAGGGAGGGATGCTGGATCAGGAGCCAGATGTGCAAAATGGCATAGCCAGGAGCCAGATGTGCACAACTGCATGGCCCAGGCTGCCACAGGGCTGGGGACTGGGGTCCTGAAGTGGCCGGGGGGAGGCAGACTGGTTTGTGACCCACCGACAAGCAAATTAAGGAGCGTTCCCCCCAGCAAGGAGGGAAACCCCCACTCTCTGCAGGGCCTTGGTGCAGGGGGACGGGCTGTGCAAAAGCCTCCCCCTTTCCTTCTCAGCTCCTTCATCTGGCAGCAAAGCAGAGCCACAAGCGTGGCAGAGGGAACTCCTGCCCCGGCTGCATTTTGGGGCAAAGCAGTGTGTATTGGGTGGCAGAGGGACATGGGGACACGTAGCCGGGTGACACTGGGAGAAGGGAACCAACAATCAGAGCCGAGGGAAAGACCCAGCCTGCACCTGCAGAGATTCATCAGGAAATCAATCCACACGTACGGTGTGGGGGAGATGAGCTCAAAATCCTGGTGTTATCAGCCTTGTGGCTCAACCCCCAGTAACAAAAGAGCCCCTCGGAGAAAACAGATGGTGTTTTCCTCCCTCCCGTGTGGCTCGATGGCTTCTGCGTTGTCGCTGCTACAAAAGCAATTTCTTCATCCTCCTCCCAGCCCATTCCCTGCCTGCGGAGCAGAGGCAGCATCACAGGGATGGGGTACCATCAGGGGGCTTTGCAGGGTGGGCTTCATTTGCTGAGGCCCTGCTGTGGATCCCCCCAGGGCACAAAGGGGGCTGTCCGTGCCTGCACCCACACGCTGCGGTGCTTGGGTGGTGGTGTGGTTTTCATGGGTGTTTTTGAGGTCTGGTCGGGTGTTGCAGGGGTTTTCATGGGTGTTGTAGGGGTTTGCGTGGGTATTATTTGGGTGTGCTTGGGCATTGCAGAGATTTGTATGGGTGTTGCAGAGCTTTCCGTGGGCGTTGCAGGGGTTTGCTCAGGTGTTGTGCTCAGAGCTGGGCTGGGGCTGTTCCCAGGCCGGTTGTGACTGTCCTGGGGTCACAGCAGGTTGCTGAACTCCTGCCAGTGGTTGTTTTCCCCAGCAAAGAGCAGCACACGTCAGCGCCCGCTCCGACAACGGGGCAGAGGTGAAGCTGGCAGCGTCGGGCACCGGGTCGGCGTCACCCGCCCCAGCTGAGGCTGGTTTTGGGCACAACCAGGGACGGGAGAATCCTGCCATCCCTGAACCATGGAGCGCAGCAGGCATGGACCCCCCGAGCTCACCCAACAGCTTCCCACTGATGGACCCTGCTCTCAGCTCTCGCAGGATTGCCTTCTAGATGTTTCCCAACATCTCTGTTGCCTAATTGTTATCATCTAAGTGACCGATGCCTTGTTTACAAGGAAGCCTTGTCTTTGTTCCAGAGATCTGCCCTTGAATCCTCATCAAGTGTCAGTGCTGGTTTATGGGCACTCGCTCTGTCTGCACAGGGTTATTTATGCAGGCAGTTTAAATAGAACAGTTTTAGAGCTGCAAATTTATTTCAGCTCCGTGAGGGAGGGGAGGAGAGGGAGGATGCTGTGTGGCCGTAGACGTGTACAGGTACAGCAAAAAGTGCTTTGCAGCCCCCCTGACAGAAACCCAGCTGATCAGCAACTGCTATTTGAGAGCACGAGCTGTGATTCCTCCCTCTCCGGCTCCGAGACATCAAGGGGTTGGTGTCAAACTAGAAACCAGCCCAGCGAGGGGGACAAGAGCTGTCCCCTCCGCCACACTGGGATCCTCTCCCCCCACTGGTGCTGTTATGAGAGAGGCCTGTGGAGGGGCAGGGGTTTGGGGTCAGATATCTACAGGATTTTGTTTACTTTCCCTGTAAAGTTTCCCTAAACAGCGCTGGGAAACACTCCTTCCACAAACCTCATCGTGGCCGGAACTGACTCAGCTTTCTGCAGGGAGTGGGTTCTGGAGAGGAGCTCACCAGCTCGTTAGCTTGACGTCAGGCTAGGTGCTGTTTATTGGCAGACACCCTATTTCACTTCATTTGCACCCCATGACAGTGTGGGGGGAGCATCCCCCCAGCACCCCCAGACCCTCCTGCCAAAGCCCAGCTGCTCTCAAGGAATGGGATGGGTGGGATCTGCCCCAGGAAGGATGCTCGGGAGTGGGGCCGCATCCCTGCCCTGTGTGTGCCACTGTCCCTCACCCCTGCCATCGCCACCCCCGGGGCTCATCCCCTCGAGCCAACATGTCCAGCCCCAGCATCGCCCCCCTGCTTTCAGCAACGGGCTCGGGGCACCCCCAGGCTCTGTGTTGGGCCAACACCAAGCCTTCTGCTCAGCAAATTAATTGGGAAGCAAAGTGATGAGCACCCTCGCTAACTGCCCCCAGCTTTGGGGATCGTGTCCTGACTCGCCCCAGCTGCTCCGAGGGTGTCTGGCTCCCGGTGAGCTCTGCCCTGTGTCTCCTCCGTGGAATAGTTTCCTCGGGCCCTTCTTCTTCCCCCCCCACCCCTAGGGCCACCGGGCTTCTCGCTGTTGAGGAAACATCTTTGATTGGGAGGAATTAAACCAGGAAAATATTTTCCATTTGTGTCAGTATAAAAACGGCTTAAGCCTGGCGTGATTGATTGCCGAAATAAAGCAGAGCAACCCCAGCGCCGTTTCGGAAGGCTTCCTACTGTTCTTGCGTACAGTAAACACAGAATATATTTAGCAGCGGAGCCCGGCGTGAGACAGCCTCTGACTGCAATAATAGCAGACGCTTGTCTTTTTATTTTTCCTTTTTGTGTTTTTTTTTTTAAAAGAAATCGGCTTGACAGAGCCGTTGGGAAGCCGGGTAGGGGTTGCCTCATGGGCTTGCTGTCCTGGCCTGGAGCGCCAGCACCTTTGTTTGCCCCTGTTTGCTCGGGCTGGCCACCGTGGCTGCCGTGACTAATGCTGCAAACGGGCGCTGGGGCGGCCGCAGCGCTTTCTCCAGGTGGCACCAGTGACATGCCACCAGTGACCAGCCCCCGCGCAGGCAGTGATCCCTCCCCGGGGCCGCCTGACAAACGTGGCACAGCTTCCCAGGCAGGGAAAGGTCTGCAGAAACGGGGTCTGCCCCAAGAGCTTCACCCCCTGGAACCCCACAAGGAGACCCCAGCAGAGCTGCAGTAAGAGCCAAGCTGAAGGAAGGGGATATTGTTTTGCTGCAAATCTCTGTGTCAGACGCTGCAGCGAGCACCAGCTGCCCCAAATGCAATCTATTGGTATTATACATGCAAATAATGGCCGGGATTTATTTATCGGAAAAGCCCATATTTCATAATAATGCTCTTTCTTCGTGGTATTTATTATTCAAACTGCTCTAGCACATTGTCATAAACCAGGAACCTGCTGTGCTCGTCTCTGAGTAAATACAGAACCAGCCCCAGCCCTGGAGACCTTGGACTCAAAGCCTGTGGATTTTGTCACCTTGGCTGTGACCAGCCCGTCAGCCCCGGCTGCAGCCGAGATACTCAGGTTTGATGCTGGGTGTGGGGCTGTAGGCGCCGGGGCTGTGGCGTTTGGAGTCCTACCAGGAGGTCCAGGACCTGTGTCAAGACCTGCCTCTGGCCTGTTTCCAAACTGTGTCTGCCCCACACAAAGATATTTTTATTCTAATGGTAATCTTTTGCTCTCTGATTCTTTTTATTTCCAGACAGCACTAAGAGTGAGGTGGTTTATAAGCACTGGACGACTTCAGGGCATGAATTAAAGCCCTTTCCCAAAGGTCCCTCTGGGTGTCTGTCCATCTGGTGACTCTGGTCCCAGCACCGACCATCCATGGGAAAACATGCCCAGCGTTTGTCTGTCCTTCTGGCTGGCTGTTCTTCTGGCTTCCCCATGGGCAGAACCCTCAGTGCCTGGAGCCGTGGCGGGTGAGCGTGTGGCTGCGTGTGACAGCCCCAGGCTCATGTCCCTCGTCCCCGCAGGGGCCCCTGCAGCGCCGACACTGCGGCTGCATGGACCACTCGCTGCAGCAACACGGCAGCAAAAGGCAGGGAAGTGCCTGGATCCAGGGATCCAGCAGGCGGAGGAGCTGCAGAGGGGATGGAGAGCCTGAGAGCAACCCCCAGGGATGGAGGGGGGTCCTTGTGCTGGTGGCAGACAGGGCAGGGACTGGGTTAATACAGGTCTAAAGCTGAGTGACAGCAGAAATCCAGGGATTTACTGGAAGGCACACAGGGAGCAGGGACAACCCCCTTCTGTCCCTGAGAGAGCCCCTCCAGGACTGTCGGGTGCGGGGTGGCAGGTCCCAGGGTCCCTGCAAGAGGAGTGATGCAGGAGGTGGAACAGGGTGATGCCAACGGCGGAACAAGAACAATATTGACAGGAGCCTGTGATTGCCTCGGGGCCCTGTGTCCAGCCTGTCCCCAGCACAGCAGTGCCGGTGGCCCCAGGCTGGGACATCCCCATCTTCATCGTCTCCCCGTCATCATCATCTCCAAAGCCATGGCTTTTCAATCTGCTCCTTACTCCCCTTCTATATGAGGCATAATTTAGCAGCTCCTCTCTCCTCCTCCTCCTGTGCCATAATTAGCACTTTTTGGCTTGAGTCATGTCCTTTAATCATATCTGGATGGCAGTCACTCCTGCCAAGGTGAGTAATTCCCTGAGCAGAGATAAACCCCTCCGTGTTCCTTGTGCCTCTGCCAGGCGGAGCGTGAGGAGGGATGCGGTGCTCGGGGCTGGCACCCGCTGCAGCCTCATCCCAGAGAGAACGTGATGGCAATTATTTTCTGTGCCCTCCTGTCCCTTAACAAGAAAATTGGTTGTTATTAATAAATTGCTGTGGGACCTGTGGCCAAGCCGTGCAGGAGAGGAGAGCCCAACTAGGAGATAAGGGCTGGTCTGTAGAGGTGTTGTCACTGGGGGTAGAGGCTCATCACAGACGTGCTGCCAGGGCTGCGGGGCAAAATTCCAGTGGAGGGAGAAAGCTGAGGATAAAAATGAGCAAATCCTGGCAGACACACTTGGAGCTGGAGCAGGCGGCGGCTGAGATGGACCTTCAGGGTGATAAGAGCAGTCAGGGATCCCGAGGTGGGGCTGGAGACCTCCCGGGCACTTAAAGAAAGTTGACCATGAAAGGTTTTATAGCTTATGAGGAGCTCATAAGGCAGCCAGGACCTGGATAATGGGGGATTTTAATTACTTGGATATTGATGGACATAATAAGTGTGCAGCAAACCACAAAGGGAAACCTGTGGCTGGAGGGAAGAGTGAGATTGATCTATGCACAGCATGTTAAATAACCTAAATCGTTCAGAGCCTCTTCTGGCCCCAGTTCCAGGAGCAGAGCCAAGTATGATAAATAAGGTCGGGGTTGGGAAGTGTCTAGAATACAAATGTTTGTGTTCTTGTTCGATTTCAAATATTCTCGGTGACAAAAGCGGTGGCAGAAGTCGCAGCAAGGCGCTGGGCTGCGTCTGCCCAGGGGCTGCCAGACGCCGGGAGAGCGGCTGCCGGGGCCCAGAGGCATCTCAGGAACTTTTGCACAGATTTTTGGTGGTGGAAGGTGACCTGGGTGAGACGCGGGCAAGGCGAGGAGGGCCCCAGAGGCCAAAGCAATTGGAGGAGAAGGACGGAAAGTCTGAGCAAGCAGCGTGGGTGGGATGGCGGCCGCCAGGCTGGGCATGGCGCAGGGAGCGGAGGGGAGCCCGGCGGGCAGGGCTGGCCACCGCGCCATGGGCAGGTCCTGGGGCCAGCCCAGCCTCTTGCCAGGCTTGGTGGCATCGAAAGTGTGCCCAGGAGAGGTTTCCTCCTGCCACCCTGGGTGCTTTCTCTATCACAGAGGTCCGACCCTGGGCATCCCGGAGAGAGAAATCTATGCTTAATAAATGGGGTCCCTCCATTTATAAATGGGGTCCACCAGAAGCTGGGTACCCCAGGACGGGGCTGGGAGTGCCGTGCCGGGGCTGCCAGGTGGCTCCCGTGCTGCAGCTTCGCAATGGAAATGTGTGCCTCAGGGGCAGCGCCTCTGTTTGCCGAGATAAGGCAGTTTTCTGTGTGGGTGTCGCTAATTTGGGTCGGTGGCTGCTCTCCTGGTTGTGGCCGAGGGCTGAGACGTCCTCTTGGGTTGGCACCAGCTCCGGGGCTGGGTCTCTCCTGGTTGGGTCTGTCCTGGTGGGTGCTGCCGGGTCTGGGGAGATGGTGCAAAGTCCCCTTCTCGTTTGCAGGGAGCCTGGGCAGATCGTGCCATCCCAACGATGCTGCTGTGGTCCCCAGCTGCAGAGAAACACCTCTGGGGCCTGCGGTCTGGGGTGAGCAGCTCTGAAAGACAGGGGGGTCTGCAGGGGGGGTCTGCTCTTTTGCTGTTTTCCTCTTGCTGAAAAAAACATTCACTTTATTTAAACGCTGCAGAAATGGGTTTAACTCTGCCCATCCCATTGCAGGGTGTCTCTGGGGTCCCGCGGGCTCAGGTTGATCCAGGAGGGGGTCTGGGCTGTATCACAGCTCTTTTTTCTCAAATTTCCTTTGCTCTTCCTATTGCTATGGGTGGCAGAAGGGTGGTGCCCCCCGCTTCTCACCCCACAAGGGCTGGGGAAAGGCTGTGGTCTGGAAATGGCTCAGACCAGAGCAGCAGAGACCAAGCACTGCTGTAACACTGATGGCTCCATAAGGGTGATGGAGAGTTGTGGCTGGTCCCACTTATCCCCCAATGTCCTTCAGAGCAGAGCAATGTCTCGGGTCACAGACCCATCATGCTGTGCCCATCACCCCATCTCAGGGCGCTTCCTTTGAGGTGTGAAAAATGAACACCGAGCACCCTGTTATTGTATCATTTTTAGGTGTAGGCGTAAATAATTTAAACACAATGTGTTCACAGTCATAATGCACTGGAGACCTCAGATGTCTGTGTCTTGTGATCAATATTAGACAGCAATGGTTTGGAAACAGCGAGAAACCAAAGCTCCCGTGCAGCAGCTGTCCCAGCCTGCCAGGAGCCGTGGTGGGAAGGGTCTGTGCGTCCCTGTCGGGGTGCTGCAAGCGCGGGGGGGATCCTCCCTCAACCCACTTGAAAGGGGCTGAGCCTGATCAATGCCTGTGCTGTCGCTGTCAGCCTTTGCCAAGCTGAATCCAAACGTGGTGAGTCCCAGCTACATACTTTGCTGACCTGGGAACGCTGTCGTCTGACTGTTTCTGTGCAGTTCTAAGGTACCTTCCTCATCCCCCCAAAGTAATGTGCTGAATTGAGGGTGCAGGGCCATCCCTTGGCTCCCCAGAGCCCTCTGGCATCTCTCCTCCGCCTTCCCACCTCTGCTTCTCTCCTCCAAGGCAGCATGAATGCCCCCTGGTTGGAGCGTGGCTGTGATTCTGCTGCTCCAGTGCGGGGCAGGGCCTGGGGGCTTCACCTGGATTTGCAGCAGGAACAAAATCCTCCCCCTCCTGGGACCCTTTGCCCCTTCCCATCACTGGCATCGCTGCTGACAGGTGAGGGGTTGGGCACATCACAGTGTGGAGCCCACATGTTCCCCCCTGCCCCGATACCAGCCCACACCAGCTCCCTGATCGTCCCCACTGGTTTTTGCATTTGGCCAGACAGATATTTTTTTCTCCCACCTCTGAATTTGCTGTTTTTCCGAAATGGTCTGAAATGTAATGGAGCAAGACAATTATCAGAATGATATATTTCCTACATAAAATATGCAGCAGCTCTTCAGAAATGAAGATGGAGTAGAATGAGGGCTGCCCAACAAGATTTAAAGATGCTGACACATTCCCATAGGTTGTTTACTGAAGATCTCTCTCCTAAGCCCCAGTTTTAAGACTGCCTTTCAAAAGAGGGCACAAAATAAAATTCAGCAAGGAGCTTTAATAATTCAAGCCACCATGTGCTGAGCTTTTTGTTGCCCTTATGGGAACGAAGCCTCATTTCAAAGGACCTTGACTCTCTTCTGATAGTGCAGAAGTGGCACTGCCAGAGCTATTTTTGCAGTGAGACACTGATTGGGTGTGAAGCCTGTCTCGGGTGGCCGTGCCAGCAGAACCCGGGCAGGCAAAACACAGAGCCATATGGCCTGATTTCCCTGAAGATGCCAAGTCCAAGGAATTTGGGGGTGCGCTCTCACTCTAAAAGGCATTTTGCCTGAGGCATTTTTCCCTTGCTGGTTGAGGAGACCATGTGTCCCCGCAGGTATTGCTCGCTGGGACTTAAGAAAGTGAATCCTCATGTGCCCAAATGTTGCAGTTTTGCCCCTGTGACATCCTCAGCCCTTAGTAAACCAGTACTTGCAATGAAGCTGGCAATTGAGAGTAAAACCTGCCCTAATGCAGTATCTCTGAGCCAACAGCATCCTCCTCGACATGCCCTGCTCATTTCCCACAGCCACTTTCCCCTCTCGGCTGGATCTGAGTGACTTCAGCATCATCCCCACAACAAAGGAGCTGCTGTTTGTAGCAGATTTCCCCCGTGAGTAACTGTGATCCCTCTGCAGACACAGCTGTGAGCAATCTCTGCCCGTTACTCAAACGGGGCAGGCATTTCAGCAGAAAACCTGTCTTCTACAGAAACAAGTAACAGCAAAACACTGGGCAACCAGGAATCCTGCCTCTAGACCCGGATGCTTCCTGCTACCAGCTCTGGGATCAGGATCAGGATCAGGCTGAGAGGTTTGATGACAATCCCTGAATTGAGACTGTCTTGGTTGTTTGGGACCTGCGGGGATACAAGAAACTTGTCGTGTCTGGGTGTTAAAATGACAAGGCTGGGGAGGGGGGAACCGTGCCTGGCTGCCAAAGGCTGCGGGTCGCAGGGAAGCCCCCTCAGGCTGCACCCCGCACCCCCCCCCGCACTCCCTGCAGCCCTCCCACATCCCCACCGGTGGTTAGATCTGTGTGTGTGCCAGTGTGTCCCCCTCCCGTTCCTCCGCTGCGGGGGACACCGGCGGCGCCGCATCCAAACGCGGGTTTCTGCCGCCACCTCGCGATGGAGAAGCGCCGGGATTTCGCCGTGGGGCCGGGGATGCGGCTTCGCGACGGACACAGGGCCCGGCAGCACGGCTGGGTTTGGGGATGGCGGCTTTATTAGTCTCTGTCGTGATTTGGGCTCAAACCAGGACAAACCCCAGCCGTATCCAGCCGCGCCGGCAGCTCCGACCCTGGGGAGCGTGAGACAGCAAGGAGGGCTTGGATGGACATGGCTCTTCCCAGAGCCGTGGGAGGATGCTGTGCCCACCCTACAGCCGTGGGAGCATGATGTGTCTCTACATGTCTTTTGGGGTCTATCTGCAGCAGCTCTCTCCTCCGTCAACAACCCAAACCCCTTTTCCCACGTCCCAGGTGTGCGTGAAGGGGAAGGGGGCTGCTGAGAGGAGGTTTTGGGTGAAGGTTGCTGTGGTCAGATTCTGGCTCGTGTGCCCCAAGCCCACATCGAAGCAGCTTGGCCTCTTGCTTTGAGCAGTGTCTCAGGGAAAGTCAGGCACTTATCATTCCTTCCCTGGTGGTGTCCCTGACGCTCTTCAGGAAGCTGAAGATGTGGGACCCACCGGTGCCTTTGGTCTCCAGCGCAGTCGGGGGCTTCCCTGTAGAGGGACCAGCCCCCTCACCGGGCTCTGCCCGCCCGGCTTTGGCTTTGGCTGCTGCGATGGTGATGTACTTAGTGACGATGGTGATGTGGTAGGACCTGAGTTCTGCCAGTGCTGAGATGCACTGGTTGAAGGCTGCACGGAGCTGTGGGCTGCCCGAGGAGAGAAGGTACTGCTTGAGGGAGGGGGCACGGCTGATCTCCTCCACAAAGGCTCTGTGGGGTGGGGGCATGTAGTCCCGCATCCTGTGCAGGAAGGCGGCTGCAAGACACCGGCAAAGGAAGAAATGAGTAGTGGTGGAGTGGGTTAAAGCAGCCTAAAGCTCTGAGAGAGAGAGTACTGGGTCCCATCAGCCTGAGCAGGCTCCTGCCTCCAATTAATTGTGAGAAAAAACCCATATTAGGGCAATGCTCCGAAAAGGTTGGTCTTAACCCTAAAAGGCAGGTTTTAGCCCTTGCTCTCAGCCTTTTGGTTTTGGTTGTTTGGTGGGTTTGGGGTTTTTTTTTGCTATTAGGGTGGTTTTGCTGATTTCTGATAAATACAAGCTGTTGTGGGCCAGCTTGAGGTGAAGTTGTGGGAGGGGGCGAGCCAAGTCACTGGCAGGATGCTGGCATGCTCTGGTCCCATATATAATCTCAGTAAAAAGAAAAAAGCAAAGTCTGTTCTTCTGGGAGTTTATAGCACTGAGGAAGTGCCTGCCAGAGCCTCGTTTATAGACTTCCTCCCTAAGGAACTGGGCAGAGCCTCCTCCCAGCCGGGCATCGGGAGGGCTCTGTGAGGGGCAGATGGGCAGGTGTCCCATGGATGGGCAGATCTGGGGGCAGCCATGGGGATCGCTCCGGCTCTGTCCTTCCCTCGTCCCTCATTTTCTTGGGAAAAAGGAAAAGCGTGTGACTTACTGCTCTCCTCGCTGTGCCGAATCCCCAGGAGCTCGTCGAACGCGTGGAGGACGGTGCTCTGCGCCGCGCTCCCTCCCGAGAACGCCATGGGCTCCTCAGAGACACCCTCGTACACCAGCCCCTGCGGCATGGCGGGGTTGTCCTTCCAGCTGGGGGGAAGACACGGTGGTCAGTGGGTGGCCAGTAACAGGGGGGCTGCGAGAAGGGGCCCTCTGGGCTGGCAGGACTGAGCGAGACCTTCCTGACCCGGCCCATGGATCTCCTCTTCCTCCTCCTCACTCAGCCCTGTCAGCTGCCCTCAAACAGGAGATAAAACTTGGAATTCAAACACTGCATCGAGGCACAGGACAAGGTCATGGGTGTAGGGAAATCCTGAATTCTCCTTTGCCAACAAGCTGGGGGTGTTCCATGGGACTGGGGGAGCTCCCCATGGCACCTCCATGCCCAGCTAGGTCCTGGCTTGTGGTGGTTTGCATCCATGGAGCAGCTTTGGGTGTGAGAGAGGGGATGGGTCCCTTGTCTAGGAAAAGCAATATAGCAGTATCTAATGTTCTAATTCCTTGAAATCCCAGTAGCCATAAGGAGAAATCAGGTTGCCTCTGCAGCAGATAGTCACCCAAACGCTTTCCTGACCCTGTGAATTTTGCACTTTGGGTTTTTGTCTGGTCTTGTTACTCTTGACATGATGCCTGCAAAGGCAGCGCAGGGCAGCCTGCCTTTACTTATCTCAGCAGAGAACAAGCCCATAATGTGATTTCCTCCCTCTCATGAAGCTGCTCGTCCCCAGGGAGCCCAGGAACGCAGCGGTGCCTCCCCCCCACCGTGTACCATTAACTCACAGCCCCTCTCATCCAGCTTCACCCGCCTGTTGGGCAAAAATGGATAAATACTCGTTCACAAATGGAGAGAGGACTTGTAATTTCAGAGAGATAATGTGTCAGAGAGATAATGGCACAAAAGTATCTCTTGACCTTCTGAAGAATGCCCCATTTCATGAAGGTTTCAGTGCTGGCTGCTGGCACTGTTTGGCTGCTGGAGCAGCTTTTGCACAAAATGCAGAGAAAATAGATTCATTATCAAATACCATAAGATTTTTAGCTCTCCCAGGGATGTATTTATAGTAACCTTTACTAGTGGGAAGTTGTTTAAAGCAGAAGGGAATTTAAAAGGCATGTTTTTCCAGGCTGACCGTCAAGACGAGGTCAGCTTGGATAAAAAATGAGCAAAACCTAATCAGGATGCACAGAGCCTTTTGAGTGGGGAATGCTGAGATCTGCTGGAGAGACACAAAAATAGAACCCCCCCGAGGAGCCTGGGAGCGGGGCAGCTGGGGATGTCCTCGGGGAAGATGCCCCTTGGGGAAGCTGAGGGATGGCAAACCCTGGGCTCCCAGGGCTGTGTTTCTGCCTCACCAACTCACTTCTTTCAGTATTTGGGGGCTTGTTTTTTTTTTTTTTTTGATTAATGGAATTGTAATGGAGTAACAGCAAGAGGCTTGTTATGGGTGCAGAGTGAAGAAACCCCACTTGGTTTTGTAGCTTTGTGTGTACTGTGTCCAAAATACAGAGAAACAGAGTTGTCTGTTGTCAAAACTGCTCTAGGCAAAAGCAGAAAGGATTTGGAGGAATGGCCTCAGGGTCACTGCTGCCAGGCCCAGCACCGGACCCTTCCCCACCCCAGGGATCCCGTGCCCCATTTGGGCTGCCCCTTCCCCGGCTCCCCCCAGCCCCGGGAGCTGCCCACAGGGTGGCTTTGGAGGGAACTTACCCGGAGAGAAAGATCCGTATCACGGTGTAAAATACTGCTGAATCCACGTAATCTGGGAGGAAATCGGATGATGGATGTTACTGCAGGATTACATGGGTGCGTTTGGGTGCTAAACCCCACACATCACCCTGGGAGCCCCGAGTTGCCCCCAGAATTGCTCCTGCTTGCTCCCACTCCATCCCTCTGGAGGGGCTCTATGGGCCGAATGTGAGCACGTTTGCACTAATGCATCTGATGAGGGAAAGCAGGGAGTGGGGTCGGGAGCTGCCCCCGCCGTTACCGTGCATCCGTCTCAGAGCCCGGCTCATGTCCCCGATGGCCTCTGCCAGCTCCCGCAGGGCTTGGAGCAGGGTCTCCTTGTCCCGCTGCAGGATGGCACTGATGGCCTGAACGATGGCCTGCGAGGGGAGAGGAGGGGGAGACAAAGGGTTGAGGGGGCTGGGATGTCTGTGTACGGTGGCTATGGATGTCTACTGCCACCCAGGTCAGCTCTGCCCCTTCCCCTGGGTGCACCTCATGGGTACCCACGCAGGGGATGGGGACACCTCATGGACACGTGCCTGTGGGCACTTTCCAGGTGAGCAAAGAGCTTTGGGACACAGCGGGAAGGCGGGCACACACCCCTTGACTGGCTCCCATAGCGTGCCCTACCTTAATGCCAGGCACGGCCGCCTTCTCCACCAGGAGGGTGACGAGGATGAAGCCGCGCAGGCTCTCTCCCCCGGGCAAAGAGATGATGGTGTCCAGGTTCCTGCAGGGGTGACCCATGGAGCACAAGGGGGTTAGGAGGGTCTTGGCTGGGGTCTCCCCGCAAGCCCTGGGACACTCTGAGCCCTTGGAGCAAAACCCTCCTGGCTGCAAACCCTCTTCCCTGCACCCTGGGCACTGAGCAAAAGGGGATGGAGGCTGCTCTGGATTTTGGGGGATCTGTGACCCCCCCACTGGGCTACGAGTCTGGCCCATGGTGGCCAGGCTCTGCATGGGCTCAGGTAGCCCCTGCGCCAGCCGCAGTCATGGCACTTTGCTGCTGTTGCAGTGGCATTTTTGTGCCAAAGACTAAGCTGTTTTTGTTGTGCTCGTTTATCAGGAGATAGGTCCAGCCCGAGCAGAGCCCCGCGGTGTCGGAGTGCTAAGCCAATTCAAACAGATCTAATACTGTTAGAAAATAAATAAGTATCTTAAATACTTACTCGATTTCCAGAGGCCTGAAGGCATGTTAGTTATTGCCAACAAATGCACGAGGAAAGGAGAGAGAAAGAGAGAGGTTATAAATCCTTACAGCAACGGATTGTGCTCCGTGGGAGACAAATGAGTCGCTGCCCCGTGGGAAGCCCCATCCCCTGGGGAGGACAGTCCCAGAGGCACCCAGTTCCCCACTGGGCACCTGCATCTGTGGCACCCCAGAGACCACCTCTCCCCACCCTGCCCCGGACCTTCTCCATCAGACCACGCTCCATCTGCCAGTGTTTGCCCATTTACCCATTGGGGTTCTTCCTCCTCCAGTTGGCCAACACAAAGTCTGCGTGGCTGAGGATGGGGGGGAGCCCAAGGGCCTGCGAGACCTCCCAGAAGGGGATGGCGAGGTTTCGGGGCAGGACCTGCAGGGCACAAAGCAGAGGAGAAGACAGGGACACTGTCAGGCTGGTGAGAGGTGCCCAGGTCGGGCAGGAGGGGGTCACGCTCCTGCCGCAGCCCCAGGAAGGGATGAGTCCCAGGGGAGCAGCATCACCCCGGATCCCAAGGAGCAGGTGAACCTGCTCCCCATTGCTTTTACCTTCACGGTGCCCTCCTCGCCCTCCTGCCAGATGTAGCCCATGGTGATGAAGCTGAGCACCAGGTGTGCCAAGTGCAGCTCCTCGTGCCCATGGAGGTGCCCGGTGCTCAGCTGCGGCATCTGCCAGAGATACCCTTGGGGGCACTGCAGGGCAAGACCCCCCACCATCTGGGAGGAGACCCTTGCCCTCTTTCTAAAAACCCCCCTCCCCTCCCACCCCTGCAGGATTTGTTACTGATTTGCTGTTTTTCAAGCATTGATGGTAACTGCAGCATTTTACTCAAAAGGATATCCCTCCCCCTGGGCCAGGGGGGTGCTCCTGATGTGCCCAAGCTCCTGGAGCGTGGCTGGACGAGCCGTGGCTCTCGTGACATCTAGGTTTCTCCTGCCACCGCACGCCAACGCTCCAGCCCTGGTGGGGCTGCCCGGGCACTGGGACCGGCCGTAGCAGCTATTTCTGTGCGACGTTACAGCTTTGCTTTGGCAGGGGACGCATCCCCACCGAGGACATGGGGCTGCTGTTGGCTCCGTGTGAACAGGAGACGCCGCTGTGTCCCTCCGAGATGGGAGCCCCCGGAGCTGGGGGAGAGAACACGGTACCTGGTGAACTCGTGAGCGTAGGCGATGGCCGGCGATGAGCTGGGGTAGGTCGTGGGCGATCTCCATCCAGGGCCCATAGGGCG
Source organism: Scolopax mira (assembly GCA_004320125.1). NCBI lineage: Eukaryota > Metazoa > Chordata > Aves > Charadriiformes > Scolopacidae > Scolopax > Scolopax mira. Next base: position 409,160 of record BJBW01003488.1, read on the forward strand.
CCGGCAGCTCTGTCTTGGTGGAGAGAGGCCGGAGGGAGGGCTGTAACGCACAGGGCAGCGCACGGGGTCCCCGGGCTGTGTCTCTCCCTGGGTTCCTGAGCAGCTCAGGGTACAATGGGATACCCAAAGTGGTCCTGCACTGATGGGAGCTCTGGGTCCAGCACAGCCCTGTGGAGGCGGATGGAGCCTACCCATCCTGGGTGGGGAGGGTCACCCCATGGGGGGATATAGGGGGTCCTGGGACGGGAACAGGGGGGGACAGAGGGCTTGGGGATAAGCCCCAGGTAAGCTCTTGTGAGTTGGGGACCTTGAGAGACAACTCTCCTGCTCTGGTCCCCACTCTGGCTGCGATGCAGAGAAGCCATAGGGTCAGGGAGAAAGGGGAATGGGGGGGTGATGGTAGCCGGGGGGATACATGGGAGGGCTGGAGCGGGGCTGTGACTTCCCCGTGGGGCTGGGCAGTCCCGGGGGGGCCCTGCTGGACATGGCTTGGATGGGGGGCTGTCCCCACTGTCCTGCTCCATCCCATTTGCAACGGTTTTCCTGGGGCTCTGGTGGGGCTGAGCTCGGGGCCTGACAAGAATGGGGGGGGTGTCCCCCCTTCAGGGTGTTCCCCCTCTTGTGTAATACCAGTCTGGGTGATCATGGAATAATGGGTGATAAACAAGGATCTGCCCGTTCTGGAGCTGCCACCGCACCATGAGCCGGTGACAAATGGCACTGCTTTGGGCAGGGGAGACCTGTGGTGTCACCACTCCCCTCCTGCTCCCCAAATCCTGCATTGCCAAGGTGTGAGCACAGCACCCCAGCTCCTCTCCCTTTTGCCTCTTGCTGCAGCCATTTTAACCACTGGTAAAACCAGAGGTTTGTCCTACGAAACTACGCCAAAATAGCATGTGCCTTCCTTGTCGCTTTTTACGAGCTGTTAAAGGGAAACCCAACCAGAAAGCCGCTCACCAACCCCTCTATTTTTCTGTTCTCGGTCTCTTGTGGGGCGCAGAGGCGGTGGCACAGCCGTCTCCTACCAGAGGGTTGGGAAGAAGGAAGCCACACTCCTCGGAGAGCTGGAACCTGCTCAGCGCCAGAGGCGGCGGGGTCTCCTCCGTGCCCTCCCCGGGATCCATCTCCAGGTGCTGCCCGTGGGGTCGGGATGTGGCTCTGGCTCGGCGGAGACACACGGTGGCCCCGCTCCCGGTATGTGCTGAGCCAGCACCGCGCACCCCAGCCCCTGCCACGGACCTTGTCCTGGGGGGGGGGAAGGGTGGGAGGTGGGGCAGGGTCCAGCCGCCCAATGGCCGGGGGGGGTCCGAACAAACACGGCTAAAGGTTGCCGATAAGGCATTGTCGTGGAGCAAACATTGATCTCATTGATCTTCCTCCCAGGGGATGGCTTGGGGAAGGTCCCTCACTGTGGGAGGGCGCTGTGAGTTATCACCCCCTCATCCCCCCCCCCCCCCCCCCCCCCCCCCCCCCAGGACTTCTCCTGGGATGCTCTGGGCTCCTTGGGGAGGGTGCATGAAAGTTGGGTTTGCCAGGATCCTGGCAATGTCAGACTCATGTCCCGTGTGTGGTCTGTGGGACAGCAGGAGGGTATTTAGACCCCCTCGGAGTTGGGTCTGAGGCATCTGATTTAATTGTGCTGCTCAGGAGCAAGTGCGGCCAGCAGGTCATGGGAGGTGACTCTGCCCCTCTGCTCTGCACTCGTGAGACCCCACTTGGAGCTGTGTGTCCAGCTTTGGAGTCCTCAGCACAGGAAGGACATGGACCTGTTGGAACAGGTCCAGCAGAGGGCCATGAGGATGATCAGAGGGATGCAGCTCCTCTCCTATGAGGACAGGCTGAGAGAGCTGGGGGTGTTTTAGCCTGGAGAAGAGAAGGCTCCGGGGAGACCTTATAGCAGCCTTCCAGTATCTGAAGGGAGCTAGAGGAGAACTGGAGAAGGACTCTTTGTCAGGAAGTGCAGCGACAGGACAAGGGGCAATGGTTTTAAATTGGAAGAGGGGAGATTTAGATTAGCCACCAGACAGAAACTCCTTACAGTGAGGGTGGGGAGAGCCTGGAACAGGTTGCCCAGAGAAGCTGTGGCTGCCCCATCCCTGGAGGCGTTTAAGGCCAGGTTGGAGGGGGCTTAGAGCAACCTGGTGTGGTGGGAGGTATCCCTGCCCAAGGCAGGGGGGTTGGAACTCAATGATCTTTAAGGTCCCTTCCAACTTAAATGATTGTATGAACTCCTGCCTATTGGGTGGTTAAAGCCAGAGAGGGTCACGCTGCCATCTGTTTGGAGGAGGTGGCTGTTTCAGTGGGATGGTGCCTTTCCTCCCCTCCTCAGATCAGTCCCATCCCTGCAGTGGGTGCTGCTGCTGTCACAGCACAGGAAGGCTCATGGCCACGGCGATGCAGTGCTGGTGGTGCCAGTTCTCCCCTGAGCTGCTGCCTGTGGGTCAGCGGGGACCAAGAGCCCTGAGATGGGGGCACAAGGGGGCAGGTCTCTCTCCTGGAAAGGCTGGAGGGGCTGTGTTTCCCGGGGTGAGCTGGAGCTGGGCAGGGCACCCCCAACCCATGAAGTGTGGACCACAGACAGCTCCATCCAACGCCTTTATTAGTGCTCATCACGCTGTCCCGACCCTGGCTCCAGCTCCGAATCCAGCTCTGAGTTAAAGTCTGAGTCCAAGTCTGAGTCCGAGTCCTGGCCATCACTGCCCTCCTCGGCCGTGGGGCTGCACAGAGAGCCAGAGCGGTGCCTTAGCGGTGCCCGACAGCCCCCCTCCCCCAGCTCTGGCTCCCACCCACCCTTCCTCTTCAAATTCCCACTCTCCCTGTTTACTGGGACGTGTAGCTTCTCCTGAATCCCACTTTTCCCCTTTCAGTGTTCACTTTCCCCAGGAATTAGAAAAGAAAAAGCCTATTTCCTCCAGCTCTTGCTCACAGATAGCATGCTGGGTGCCAGGAAATCCACTCTTAGTTTTGCTTCTACATTTGTAAATTTTAGCCATCTGTTTGCTGTTTCTTCCCTCGATGACCAACAAACACCTCCCTGTTTACCAACAAACAGCCATTATTTCCCAACAGCCACTTTCCCTGCTCTGCCCAGGCTGCAAATCCCACTTGCCATTTTTTACTGCAATTCCATGCTCCCTGCCCATCTCCCACACCCAGAATGGAGGTTTAAGTAATTAATATCAATTTCCCTGTCCATTTCCAGTCTCCTCCTTGCACAGAACCTTTTCAGACGTCTCCGCTTCATAAGCACCACGATGACACAGACGAGGACGGGGAGGATGCCGCCCAAGCTCAGCAGCAGCCATTTATTCATGGATCTGCCTGGGGAATCCTCTGGAGGGAGAAGGAATGGTTCAGTTCCAGGTAAAGGCTGGGCGATGCCACAGGCCATCTGCGGGGCCTGGGAGTCACCCTTGTGCCCAGTAAAACCCCAGGGCCCCCCGGTGCAGCACTCACCCAAGCCCAGGGTGCTGTCGATGCTCCCCCCTACAGAGGATCCTCGAATCTTGCAGTGTGGGGGGCTCCAGCCTGGGTCACAGTGACAATTCTTCTGGTTATTGCAGACCTGCCAGCACCCCTCATTGTAAAAACCCCTCCTGAGGGCCAGAGGTCCACCTGCACTGGGGTGGCTGATACCCCCTCTCCCTGCTCTCCTTCACACCCCGCACCCCCCTCCACCTCCCCTGTGCCCCCACCAGGCTGCCTCTTCCCCCCACATGGCTACGCTGACCTTTCCAAAACCAGTTCAATTATCTGCAGTTAAATCCTCTCCAAAGACTCTTTTTCAGCTTTCTGCTAATCTAGACAAACACATACTCCAAGCCCCTTTATCTCACTTATTTTTCTCTTGGGACGGAAAGCGAGGCAGGCAATCTCACTTAATTTCTCCCACAATAACTCATTACCCTGTGCTGATTTCAGAGAACAAGCATTAGCTCAAAGCACAGGTGGGGGCAGTTTGCAGACAAGCCCCGGTGCATTTCACAGAACCCCCCTCCTCTCTTCACCAATATTCACCAGCACCCGTCACACCAGTAACACTAACTTCACCCCAGGGCTGTCACTTACTCCATGCCCATGGCATTTTTCCTGCACGTTGCAGTCGTACTGCAGGACTGCGTGAGGCTGGCACGTGCCATTGATACAAACCTGAAGCACCAAAAGGAAAAAAAAAAAATCCTGCTTGGTATTTTTTCATCACCCTTTACCATTTGCCATAACTCACCCTAAGGAATGATCGGAGGTCAATACCACAGGTAGTAATTATTAAAAACATAAGTACAGACCACCTGTAATTCATACTGCAAACCAGCAACTATTTCTAAAACTGTTGTGGTCCTGATAATTACATGCCATTTCCAGAGGCTGGTGTTCCTTACCTTTCCAGGGCCACATTTGGTGCCTTCTTTCACCAGGAGAGGATCCAGCTCTGTGGGGCCGCCCATGAAGTCGAAAGACACACACAGATGCTCTTGCACTTGAGCATAAATGATGGCTCCCTTGGCTTTTGTGAAGGGAATATGATCAGGGAATGCACATACTAACTTCCCACATTCCAGATTCCTAAAAAAAATTAATTATCACAATAAATTAGAACAGTACACATGGCATCTGATAGATCGGAGATGTGGAGGTGCACAACGTGGGGAGGGGAATTTGGACAAGACAAAGACAAAACCATAAGCATAAGATTTCAGAGGAGCTGAAGCCTCGATGCTGGGAGAAGCTGTTCCAGGAATAAGCACAACGTTACATGCTTGCACAAGTAGGTGTGAGCTTGAAGTCACTTTGTGAGTCCCCAATTTCTCCCCAACACTGCTTCTCCAGAGAACACCGAGAGCGAACAAGCCGAGAGCAAGTCAGCTCTGCCCAGCAGTAGAAAAACATACCAAAGGTGACCTTTCACAGATTGGTGCTTTGCACCAACAGCAGAGAGAAGCATAAGTTAAAAATATATTCGCAATTCAACTCTTAGCATTCCCTTGAAACCTACAGCCAGGAACAGGGCTGGTAGCCATCCTTTGGGTGCTTGCCACAGTTTCCAAACCTATCCTGATGACTGTTCACTTCTTCATAACAGGCCAAAGGAGCATTTCTTGCACCTAGAAGTTCAGAAATAACCCTGGTGACCACTGAGGGTCAGACAGACTGAGATACCTCTGTTGTCTCTAACACTTACCAGTTCTCGCCTCTGACAGAGGAATACTTGGCGACCACTCCAGCCCCATCACTAGCCACCTCTGTTTGGGTCATGGGACAGATCTCACAGAGAGTGGACTGGCCTGACCAGAACCAAACACCTTCCACAACAGCATCAGGGGATATTTCTGGCTCATTCTGTTCTCTGAGGGGGCAGGGAGGTGTGTGTGTCTGCCTGGGCCCACCTAAAATCCCCAAGGAAACCATCACCCTCCTCTGGCAGCCCATTGCCTTCTCTGCAAGCGTGGGACATCCATGTGTGGTCTCTGCCCTTCCCCACAACCCATACTCCCCGTGGTCCCCAACCACGATGGGCATCCATCCAGCCTCCCGTTACCTCTGCCGTAGAGCGCCTGGCACTGCAGGTCGGGGGACTGGCAGTGTCCCCGGTAGCAGTAGCCGGTGCCGTGCTCGCAGCCGTGCCCGTCCTGCACGTACAGGTCGGGGGGGCAGGAGGCGGAGGACCCGTTGCAGAACTCGGGCAGGTCACACTGCGCGTCGGCGGGGGGGCGGCACTGCGAGTTCTTCCGCTTGAACTGACAGAGGAGGCACAAGGGGTTCTTCTCGCCCTCCCTCCAGCCCTCCAACCATCCATCCATCTATCCTTCCCTCCATCTCTCTCTCTCCACACCCCCGTCACCCTCCTCAGACACATCCCCAGTCCCTGGGGACCAGCACCGGGACACTTGGCTCATCACATGACTGGGGCGCTGCAGACGCACAGCAGAACGTTTGTCTCTGTCCTTCAGCCTGGGGACATAACTATTTCTCCCAACCTAAATAACTATATCCCGTGGTAATTACAAAAATGTGCCTTCCCTGACATTACAACACAATCCATGGATAAAATGCAGCACAAATGTCATTAAGGTTTTTTTGGATGATCACCCATCGGAGCACAACCATGAAGCTCCGACTGGCAAAGCGACTCTGGAAACCAATCACTGCTGCTCCGAAGTTTGAAAACGGCCTCAAATTCTGCTAATTCTGAGCACAGCATACCTGGCAGTTTTCACAGCACAATCCCAGGGAGCACTGCATTCCTGGCTTCAGTTTACACCGGGAAGTACAGCACCTGTCCAAGGCGCAGGCCTGCAAATGCACCAGAAATCGTTAATTGCCGCCAACCCCCCATCTGCAGGAGGGCTCTTTCCTCCTGCCAAAGCACCTGGGAGGGTCCGAGGGAGAGCAGCCCCCAGGAATATCTGCCTGGTGCCTCGGGGAGCACCCACCTCGGCCGCCCCGCAGTCGCACTGCTCGCCCGGCTCCACCACGCCGTTGCCGCAGATGGTGATGTGGTAGGACGGGTGCCTCAGCATGTGCCTGATGAACGGGCAGTTCTTGTTCCGCTTCAGGAAGGTTTTAAACTCCCTGATGCTGCACTTGCTGAAGGCTTTTGCCCCGCTGACACGTCTGAAATAGAACGGTTACCCCTGCGCGGGGGAACATCGACCCCTCTGCGTGGTCCCAAGAGCTCTGGGCCGTTCAGGGACTTGCTGGGGTTCTGCCACAAGGTGCCAGGGTCCCCTGGGTGTCCTTCGGGTCATTTGCCAAACCACAACACCGCATTCTTAACAGAGATTGAGAAGCATTCACAAATGTCTTGCTTTTGGAGAGAAAACTGTCCATTTCTCAAGTCAAATCACATCTTTCCCCTAGTAACAAGAACTCCATTCTTTTCTCAAAATGTTTCAAGTTCCTTTTAGGATATCGCTCTGGACATGCTATTTTAAAGTATATTCAACACGTGATCCTTTCGCAAAACTTGATTCAGATCACATATGACTAATAACACAGGCACAAGTGCTGGAAGAACACACTTTCCAGTTTAAAGCAAATACAGCTAGTCTTAAAAATATTCACTAACAAAAACATTGCATTTTTTGTGGCTGAGATAATAAAATGGAAGGCCAAAATATCTTATGATTTCTAGTAATTGCAACATATTTTTATTTTAACTTCTATTTTCTTGTGCTATTCTTTTCGCAATACTAATAAAGTCAGGGCTGAACTGAAAGTCAGGTTGAATGGTCTCGTACCCACACAGAGACACCTATTCCCTCATGCACACAAACATACTAAATCCAGCTCCTCAGGCTTCAGAAAGAAGATTCCACCCCCCACCTCCCCCAGCAAACTCCAACCATGTACCCCTAATGCTCCAAAGACCAAAAGCATTTGAGATTCCCAGGTACCATGCGGTGACTTCAAGGCAGCACTCTCCCAGCCAACCTCTGCCAAAGCTACAGTATCTAGACAATAATTCACATCTCCTGATGTTCAATTTCTAAATGTTAATACTCAAAAAAGGAATGTATCTTGCCCAGACTCAGCAAAGTGCTCCCAAGACACCTCTGATGAGAGGACACCCCGTCCCCCCACCACAGCCCCCTCAGGACAGGATGAGACCGGACAACTCACAGAGCCTCCAGGGTCATGATGCAGATGCTGCTGGGGCAGTGGCATTTTTGGGGGTCATCATAGTTTATGCCCAGGCTGCGTGCCAGGAGCTGGGCCAGGAGGACGGAGAAGGACTCCAGCGTCACAGACTTCTGGTACTGGAGGGAGGAGAGAGCGGGGCTGCAGAGACCCCCAGTGGAGACCCCAGCTCCAGCCATGGATGCTCCCCCTATTCCCATCCCTGCTGCCCATGGGGGACACAAGGGCTGTTGGGGGACAGGGGACACTGTACCACGGCCACTGCACCAGCAGCATCTCTCTGACACGCCTTCCCCAGCGCCGTCGCGCCCACGAACGCTGCTCGGTCCCTGTACCTGCAACAGAGAGAGGGGCGCTCACTGGCCACCCAGCCCAGGACCCCCCCGAACCTGTGGGTCCTGCCCAGCTCGGGCAGATCCCACCCTGGGTCTGCAACACCTGGCTGTGGTCTCAAGAGGTGTCACAGCCAGAGCAAATGCCCTGTTCAAAGGCACAGGCGTTGGGCAGGTTGTCTCTCTCGGGACAATACTCGACCCTTACAGGAGCAGGAAGGGCACCTCGTGGGGCTGCAGGATGGAGCTGGTCTGCTTCCACTGCAGCAGCCGCACCAGCACGTCCCCGCCGTCCCCCGTCTTCTGAAACGTACTGTCGTCCCTCCAGATCTCCATGGCAGACAGCATAATGGTCAGATTGAAGGAGCTGAACATCTGAAAGGTTAACCAGAGCAGTGGCTGCTCCCTGACGTTTCATTTCCTTGTTGAGACCTTGGTTGGTATCAGCAACCACGCTGCCTCCGGAGAGCAGGAGCAGTTGGCCACTGACTGCCCTGTGTGTGTGTCATGAAAAAGGTGCAGGAAATATAAAAACAGGAAGACACGGAAGCATGTCCAAAAGAGGAAAAAAAATGTAATTCAGTAATCAGGATTTAATAAACCCAAAGACAACCTAAGCTTGAATAGAGACGTTAGATAATTAAACATACAGAACACACAGACTTGTCCTTGTCTGCACGTTTTGGGTTCCCAGGAGGAGACACTTATACCCCCTGGCATTCCAAGTGAAATGCTCACCCAGCTCCCACACAGGCAGGGAAAAAAACAGGCACCCTCCTCAGAGGGAAAGAGCAACAGCAGCTGCTGGCACCAGCCTCGGAGCCCCGGTGGAGCTCGAGCTGTGGGACCGTGGGGACAGTTTGTGTGGAACAGCCCCACGGAGCTCCCACCCTCCTCTTAGAACTCTGACAGGCTGCCCCCAAAAGTCATAAGCTAAAAAGCTGAGATTAGGTATTTCTACAAAGTACATTTAATTATTACTTTCTCCAAATTTAGTCAAATCATACCGATACCTATCCATTAGGTGGCTGAAACAGGCCACCAGAATTCCCATCCCAGAACATATAAATCATATAAAAACTTACAGTGTTGAGCAAGCTGGAGACCTGAACTATCTTCTGTGTCACAATGTAGTCATCTGCACCCAGGTAGTTGAACTGAAAAATTACACGAGATTCTATATAGGTTACTTGCCACCCTGGGTGGCACACACGGGTTATCACCACCCTCTCAGAGTGGCTTCTAGCCACCAACCCGTGGCCACAAGGCTCAGAGCCTGGCAGGACCATGGCAGCTCAGGTGAGGGGGAAGCACCCCCAGCAAAGGAACTGACAGACTCACCAAAGCCCTTTCCAAAACTATGTAGAGTGCCATCTCCCTCTGGTGTTTGGTCTCTAACTGGGAAAAAAAAATATTCTTCACTGTTAGTAATTCATATCACTAATTCAGTCATGAGGCGTAAAAAATGACACTAAACCTTCCACGAGGCTTTGTCATCTGCTGGTTCTGTTTTCAGAGCAGACGTGTATGAACCTGGGACAACAGCAATGTCCTGGCTCTCGGCTGAGATGGACACGGGGACCTGGGGACACTCACGGGGACCTGGGGACACTCATGGGGACCCGGGGACCGAAGCAGCCAGCACATCGCTGCCACCCGCCTGTGCATGGTGGGTGTGAAACATCCCCACTTTTACAAATCCAGCCGTAAATCCTGTGGCCCTTGGTGATACCTCATTAGGCACTGGATGAGTAATGACCCATATGACACCCTATCACACCCCCCACCTCCAACCAGCCACAGCTCCCTGTGGGATCAGGCCCTCCCTGTGTGATGGGGACACCGGCACCACTGCGAGGACAGAGACCACTCACCTGGTCACCTCCCTGGGCTTCCCTCACCATCTCCTCCGCTGCCAGCCCGCCTGGCTCGCTCCCGTTGAGGCTGGTGGCCAGGAGGGAACCGGCCGGCTTCTTGTCACTCACTCGATACACAAAGTATTCAAAGGTGGATTGACCCAGAGGCTCAATCCTGTAGCTGATGTTCTCAAACTGCAGGAAACCCCTGTCACAGCAACGGTGTGTCGTTTGTCCCCAGCCATGTGCCACCAGCCACCGCGGAGCGCGGCAGCCGGAGTGTCCCTGGCCGTAACGGGCATCACCAGGGGGTGTCGGTTCCTACCGTAGCCCCGAGCAGGTGCTGAGGGTCACTGCCGAGCTGGGGAAGCCCTCGACGTACCCCCGGTAGTAGCAGCCGCCCTGTGTCACAACAGAGGACAAGGAGCCCCTTCCACGGCTGTGAAGGTAACCCCGGCAGACGATGGCACAAGGATTTTTGAGGACAGTCCTTCTTTGGCTCCAGTAATTAAAACCAAATCCTAATGTAAGGATGTGGCATCCTCACGATAAGGAACTGCCCTCCCTGGTGCCGGCTGCAGGGCTGCTCTCTCCCTGAGCCACAGACAGGATTAGAAACTTTGAACCAAACAAACCCAGAAACTCCAAAAACCTTCACAAACATGAATCTGACCACGCATTTGCAAAGGAAACTTTTTGTTTTACCCCAGCACCTCCTGCTGTGATTAGGAAGCAAATGTGGAGGAAGAGGGGAAGCCGCAGTCCCCGGCAGTGGGCAGTGACAGCCCCCCCAGACACAGCGGGGTGACCCTGGAAGACCAGCAGGAACACCAGGCACCTTGATCACCTTTGAACTGAACACCAGCACAAGGATCACCTTTACCTTGATACGGGGCGAGTCAGAGCGCAAAGATCCGTTCTTATTGTACGTGTAAATCTTGAAATCAGCAGATATGAAGAATCTAGAAGAACAAAAAAATCCTCTGAAAATGCTCTGAAATGGTCAGAGCCCCCGGCCCAGCAGCCGGCAGGGGACAAGACCACAGCCCCTGGACAGGCCAACTCACTGCTGCTGCAGGTGGATGGTGTACGGCCTTCCCTCGATCCTGAGGACATAGGACACCCCGTCCTTGTGCGTGTGGGAAAGCAGAGAAAATGGGAATTGGGAAAGGCCCGTTCCCAGGGGAAGCACAGGCAGAGCACAGAAACACCCCCCCCCAGCACAGTCAGAATGGGTTTTCCCCAAACTGCCCCTCTCCCTGTCACACACCGCATCCCTGTGCCTCACACACACACTCACACACCCCCCACACCACTTGATTTCTGAGGTACCACCTTTTCAATTTTTTTTGAGAGCAGGCTCTCGGGAGCTGTGAAGCGGAGCAGCATTTGCAAACCTGGGGAAAGAGTTTGTTTCTTAATTATAATCACGGGTTGGTATCACCATGGCCGTGCCCATCAGACAGGCAGAGCTCACACGCCTGTCACAGACACCTTGATACCCACGTGGAGAGACACCTTCTCCATCTGGAGACATTTTTGACAACTCTACTTTCTACCCTGCTGTCCTTCACCCACACTTGGAATCATGGAATCATTCAGGTTGGAGAAGACCCTTGGGATCATCGAGTCCAACCATCTACCCTACTCTACCAAAGTTGTTCCCCGTACCATATCCCCCAACACATCTAAAGGACTCTTAAACTCATTCAAGGATGGTGACTCGACCCCCTCCCTGGGCAGCCCCTTCCAGTCTCTGACCACTTCATTAAAAGCATCCAGACACCTGCGTAGAACGAACAAAATGACGTGCACTCACTACTGCTGGATGAGAGCCCGGGGCAGGACCATGTACGATGGGAGCCATCTCCAGCTGAACAAACCCACCTTGCGCTGGGAGCACAAACGGGGTCGGGGGAGACCCCCCCACAGCCATTTCAGGGGGAGCCACAGCTCCTGCTCCTGTCCCCACCGTGCAGCTCCTAACCCACCCGATGGACAGAACCCGACCACCCCCCCATCTCTGCAGAGAAAAGGGGTGCTGGCACGGGGGTGCAGCCCCTCCACCCCGCCTGTCACAGAGCACCAACCAAGAGAGCACAAAACCCTCCACCCCCCCGCTGGGAGGACAAAATCACCCCCATGCATCCCCCCCGCGCAGCCGGGCGGACAGACAACCCCCCCCCCCCCCCCCCCCCCGCCCCAACGCCAGCCTGGGGACAGACGGGCTCCCTCGGCCCAGCCCCGGTGGCCCTTCCCTGGGCTCGTCACCAGCCACGAAGCTGGGGGGGCTCGGGGGGAGCATGGTCCTGGGGAGCGCAGCTGCTGGCCCGAGGGCTGCCGACGGGTGTGACGCCGCTCTGCAGCCCGTGATGTCAGTTTCCGAGGTGTGACGTCACTGCAGGCCGGGAGGTCAGTTCGGGACCGGGAGGTCCCCGGGCGAGGGGCTGCGGGGGCTTTGGGGGCCGGTCCCTCTGGGGGAGAACCGGGGCGGGGGCTCTCACTCACACAGCGCGGCCAGCAGCGCCCGGCGCGGCCCCATCCTCCCCGCCGGCCGGTAACAGCCCCCGGCCCGCCCGGTAACGGCCCCATCCTCCCCTCCCCGGCCCGCCCGGTAACGGCCCCATCCTGCCCCGCACGGCGAGGCGGACACGCGGCTCCTCAAACGCCTTTATTAGCGCCCGCGGCGCGGCGCGGTCCCGGCCCCGGCTCCGGCTCCATCTCGATCTCCGGCTCCCGGTCCGGGTCCAGCTCGGGGTCTGGCTCCGTCTCCAGGGGGTCGCTGCTCTCCTCGTCGTAGGAGCTGTGCGGGGACAGAGCGGTGCCTCAGCCCCGGGCTGGATCCGGAGCGTCTCGGTCCCCCGAGGATGGCCTCAGTGTGTCCCCCCCCCAGGGATCATCTCATACCACCCCCAGGCATCGCCTCATCCCCGGGGATCAGCTCAACCCTCCTGGTGGAACACTGGGACCCCATCCCACATCCTCTGTCCCCCCCCAGGACCCCGTGGTGGGGAGGGGCCCACTCACCTGTTGGTGCTGTGGGTCTGCTGCTCGCAGGGCCAGCCCCGACACCGCAGGATGAGGCAGATGGCCACGGTGAGGAGGAGCAGGGAGAGGCAGGAGCCCAGCACCGTCCAGACCAGCGTCGCCTTCTTCCTCCCTCGTGGCAGGGACAGTCCTGGGAGGAGACATGGCACTGCCACCCTCCCCGCCAGCCCCAGGGACCCCAGCCCACTGTCTGTCCCCACCTCCCCTGGGGGTACTTACCATAGTCCTTCACCTTGATGCCACTCCCCCCCATGTGGGACCCCTTCTGCAGGCAGTTGGGGGGCTGCCAGCCGGGGTGGCAGTGGCAGTGGCCCTTGTTGTTGCATACCTGAAAAACCCAAAAAGTTTGCAATGAATTCACACCCATGGTCGCTCCTGCCCAGACTGACACCAGTCTCACTGCCACTGGTGGGGCTGGGACAAGGACACGCATGCTCCTTGGGGTTCTGGCACCTTGGGAATCCCATCCGACAAGGACCTCACCGTGAAGCAAGGGCTCCAGTGGCCTGGAGACATTGAGCAAGCAAAAAACATCCCCCTCCTGCAACACCTGCCTGTATTTCTGTGTGACGAGCAGCAAACGAGCTCCCTGCCCAGCAGCAGAGCCTGGCGGGGGTCCCGGGAGCCCAGCAGCCCCCCCGTGGGGCAGTGCAGCTCCCCCGCTCCCTCCAGCCACACGTTGTGCCTTCACGAGCTCTGCTGCCCTCAATTGTATACGTCCCTGCGATTTTCCTTTCTTCTTTTTCCCCCTCCATAAACCAAACCAACCATCAAGTTCTCCATGTCGGTGAATAAAGCCTCATTATATTTTGATACTGGTTTTAGGACCAGTAGTTGAAATGGTTTCACTCTGTGTATTGGCTGGGAAGGTCAGGATTTTGGAGAGAATGAGCCTAAAACGGGTCTCCAGCCAGTGCCCAGAGCCCATCTGTAGGACCGTGGGGTCACTTACGCCGTGGCCGTGGCACTGCACGTTGCTGTCACAGCTGTGTCCCAGGACCGAGCGTGGGTGACAAGTGCCATTTATACACGCCTGGGAGAAAACATGGCAGTTCCAGCTCAGCCCAGCCGTCTGAGGGCCCGAAACAGAGTGAAATTATGTACTTCTGAAAATTGAAAGAGCTACAGTCGGGTTATGCCTCTAACCTCACACCAGGGCAAACCTGGAGTGTAACGTTAGCACGACTTAACTGTCTGTGAACATCAACCACGCTCATGCTGCGAAGGAGCACATATTTTTATCATTTACAATTGATATTTTAGATGATTATAAAGTGGTTTCTTACCTTTCCAGAACCACACTTTGTACCTGGCGGAACCAGAAGAGGATCCAGCCTTTCCAGAGCGTTGAAATAATCCATAGAGACACACAAATGCTTGTGCACACGGACGTAAAGGATGGCGGCGGCGGTGGATGCCAAGGGAGTGCTGTGAGGGTACGTGCAGATCAGCTTCCCACACCTGAGATTCCTGTAAAACCAACGTCCATAGGATGGGACACACACACACACACATATATATACATACATATGTGCTGCCTGATGAACCACTAGAAACATTTAACAGCAAGACACAGATCTGAGCACGGCAAGATAAGGGAAAAGAGGCAGAATTGGGAAATCCGCAAGAGCATTGGTAAGGAGAGGAGAGAATCCCCCCACACAGCAGAGCACACACAAAACTCCTGCTCCACACATCCCGCTCTCAGCTGGAGTCTTGGTACTTCCCTCCTCCATAAAGTCCTAGATAAATACGGTTTTTTAGCGGAGGAAGGGCCCTTCCCTGGTGCGTACCTCCTGGCACAGGTTTTGTAACGTCCGATGTTTCTGACCCCGCAGTGTCCAAACCTGTCCTGCTGGCTGTTGACTTCCTCGTAACAAGCCATGGGAGCGTTTTTTGAACCTACAAGTTTAGCAATAATATTTATTGTAATTTAAAGGAACACAAAGGGACCTATTATGATATCTAATAACCTCTTAATTTTTCACCCCGTTCACAGCAGAACAGAGAGGCTCTTCACCAATTAGAGAACTATAATTCCTGTTCCTGAAATGACAGACCCTGGGCAGTCCTGAGCTCCGGAACACGGGATTAGCAATCAGGCCAGCTCTCTAAGTAACTTCACTTGCAGAGAATAATTTGCTTTTTTTTGTTGCTGTTTCTATTGTTATCATGAAGTCATTGGGAGAATGACATGCTACTGAAGTGCCTATTAACCAGATTCCAAACTGAGCTTGAAATGCTTCCTGAAGCTGTGTCCTCCCCTCCCGGGGTGCCCCTCTCAGCCCCTCACATTCCCAGGCACCCCCATCCCCTCCCTCCTGTCCCCTGAGCGCAGGCAGGGGCAGAGCCTGGGACACAAGGCTCAAGCCTTGCACAGAACACGATCTCCTCACTGGGATCCCACATGTCCCAGCGCCCTCCCAAAAACCCTCCGGCTTCAACAGGGGCCTGAGACTGGGCTGAGGGCACAGGGGAGGTGTCAGTTATCGACCAAACACAACCCTCATTTCCACCGACCAAACACAAACCTTTGTTTCCACTGAAACCAGGTAAAAAAGACATGATAAGACCAATCTGATATCAGTGCGTTAAAGAGCAAAGACACAAACTGAGCATCATTACTGCTGCAGCCACCTTCTGCTCCCGGGCAGGACCAGTAGCACCAGTACCCACGGTCCCAGTGCAACCAGAGCCTCCCGTTACCTCTGCCGTAGAGCGCCTGGCACTGCAGGTCGGGGGACTGGCAGTGTCCCCGGTAGCAGTAGCCGGTGCCGTGCTCGCAGCCGTGCCCGTCCTGCACGTACAGGTCGGGGGGGCAGGAGGCGGAGGACCCGTTGCAGAACTCGGGCAGGTCACACTGCGCGTCGGCGGGGGGGCGGCACTGCGAGTTCTTCCGCTTGAACTGACAGAGGAGGCACAAGGGGTTCTTCTCGCCCTCCCTCCAGCCCTCCAACCATCCATCATCCCTCCGTCACCCTCCCCAGACACACCCCCAGTCCCCACACACCAGCACAGAGACCCTTGGCTCATCACACGCCTGGGACACTGCCCAGAACAGACACCCACCCCCCCCCAGGATCCTTCCTCCTCGGGGGAGCCCTTCCCTGGGAACCTCTCCACAGCAGAATGTTGGTCTCCATCCTTCAGCGTGGGGACAGGCAGACTATTTGGGATGTTCTGAACATGGGAACATTTCTATTCTCCAAAACTGTCTTGTAATAACTATAAAAATGTGCCTTACCTGACATTTCTTACAACATAATCCAGAGGAACATTTTGCTCCTGGCTTCAGCTGACATTTTGAAGAGCAGCATTGATCCCTCAAGCATTCCTGGAGGGATATAAAAAAAACCCCACATTATTCTGCTTTTTTTGTTCCCCTCGAGCTTTTTACTGCCAGGGGTTGTCCCTTTCCTTCTTCTCCCCAAAATGCCACCCTCAAGCAGTGTCTCGCAGAAGGAAGCAGAGCTGCCATCAGAGGGATGCCAACACAGAAAAAAACATCTAAAACTCAACCTAATCCTTGTGTTGGCTTTTACTCCAGCTGTGCCCTTGGGCTCCAGGCTATTCCAAGGACAGGAGCTCTAAGGATGTGCATCTCTGGCCGTGATTCCCAGGGTGCCCACCTCGTCCACACCGCAGTCGCACTCCTCGCCCGCCTCCACCACGCCGTTCCCGCAGACGGGCGCTCGCCGGTAGGAGTGTCCAGTCAAGAGGGGCTGGTGGAACAGGCAGGCGCCTCCGCCGCGCCGCAGGAAGGTCTCAAAGTCCCCGATGCTGCAGCTGCTGAAGGCTTTTGCCCCACTGAAACCTCTACAATAAAGCCGTTATCCATTGTTTGTGTTAAAACACATCCGCTCGCTCTCAAAATCTCTGTGCCTTTCAAGGACTCCTTCAGATGCTGGCACAGGGCACAATGGTCCCCTGGGTCTCTCTCAATTCACTTGATATTACAACTTATTATTGACAGGGACTGAGAAGCATTCAGAAATATCTTGCTTTTGGAGAGAAAAGGTCTTTTTTCAAATTAAGTGCTGAACCGCTAATTTAATTGTTCTTTTTTTTCCTTCTTAAAGGAATAAAAGCAGATGCTTCTGAATTGTTGTGATTTTTTTCAGCAGAATGATGTTCGTTGAGGACACCTCTGATGAGAGGACACCCCATCCCCCCACCACAGCCCCCTCAGGACAGGATGGGACCAGGCAACTCACAGCGCCTCCGGGCTCATGATGCAGATGCTGCCGGGGCAGTGGCACTTTTGGGGGTCGTCATAGTTTATGCCCAGGCTGCGTGCCAGGAGCTGGGCCAGGAGGACGGAGAAGGACTCCAGTGTCACTGCGTCCTGGTACTAGAGGGAAGAAGAGAGTGGGGCTGCTGGGACAGCGGAGACCCCAGTGGAGACCCCAGCTCCAGCCATGGATGCTCCCCCTGTCCCCATCCCTGCTGCCCGTGGGGAACTCCAGCTTCCCGGAGATGCTGTGTCCCCCCGTGGGTGACCCGCACCGACCCCCCTGGGCTGTCGGGGCCCGGGTGACACCATACCACGGCCACAGCGGCGGCAGCGTCCCTCTGACACGCCTTCCCCAGCGCCGCAGCACCCACAAACTCTGCTCGGTCCCTGTACCTGGAACAGACACACGCTCACCGGACACCCCGACACCGGGGTAACTGGGGGATCTGGGGCACCAACTGCCTGAGTCCCCCCTCACTCCCCTGGGCTGTTCCCCGTGGCCCCCCCTGCGTGGCCGGGTGCCGGGCAGGGACTGGGGCTGTTGCTGTCCCCTCCCCAGGGGAGCCACGGGGGCACAGGATGGGCAGCACCATCACAGACACATCATCGGGACGTCTTGAAAGAAATACTTTCAAATACTAATAAATTAGGAAATATGTAAGAAACATGTCTCTTTAAAAAAAAAAACCCAAAACAAAACCAAAACATTTTTCGGTGGGAATCCTTATAGTTCAACCTACGTTGGTTTAACTGATTTCTACCACGTAACCTCTAGCTGAGCCAGGAAACCTTTATCTTACACTAATAGATAAGCTACGTCATACGATTGCTGAGCCAGATGGGGCTGTTTCCACTGTAAAAATTGCTGTAGCAGGATGTCTGCCTCCTCTGCCGTCGATATGGTGTTCTCCTCTTTCCACAGCTCCAGGGAGGAGAGCACAATGGTGACATTCAGAGGATTGAACATCTGAAAGCGTAAGGGAGGAAACGCCTGCTCACATTCCTTTCCTTCTGAGCAGAACGACAGCTCAGCGCACAATAAATCACGTAGGAAAAGGCAATTGCTGTTGTCAGTCACTGAGTAACATCTGTACGACAAACAGAATGAATGGACTCCACAAATAAAAAGATATACTGAGAGGCATGAGCAGAATAACTTCACAGGAAGGTTTTTGGGGGAAGGTTTTCTGGCCTCACAACCCTACATCAAAACATCAAAACCGGGAATTTTTTACTCCTAAAAGCACAAGCAGCTGGGAAACAGGGACCATTACAAACATCAAACCTCCCGTCATCGTGCTACAATATAAACCAGGCTTCAAAACTTACATTGTTGACTAAATTGAAGACCTGGATTATCTTCTGCATTGCAGCATCCGTGTCTGAACCCATGTACTTGTACTGAAAAACAACCCGGGAGGCCGTGAGAGCAGAGAAGGTGTTTACCACCACGGAGCAGAGCCACGGCAAAATGCTGAAGCGATTGCCAACACCCAACCCTGTAAAGGCGAGCTACGAATTTTCATTCTTTTTTTTCTACAAAATCCACAAGACACGTTACTTTTTAAAAAGGGAAACACAGACATCTAAAAGCTCGGAAATGGAATCGTTTCTATGCCAACGTAAGTCAGGCAAACACAAGTGACTGGCAGGGACTTACCAAAGCCTTGTCCAAAACCACGTACACTTTGAAGTACTTGGGAGATCGTGCTTTATCTGAGAGGGGCTGAAAAAGAAAAAGGTCTCCAATGTTATTTATTTCTATGTTCTGTAGGTTTGTTACACGACTCCAGCGTCCATTCAAAAGCTTCAATGCCGCCATCAAACCAGCACAAGGCAAGGAACCTTCCGACATGGCCCTTCCAGACCTTGCCAGCAGCCCTTCTGCCTCAGAGACACCTCATTAGGCACCGGACGAGTAACAACCCACGTGACACCCCCTCACTGGCATCCTAAACACCCCCCATCTCTGTCCATCCTGGCAGCACCAGGCAAAGCTCCCTGTGGGATTGGACCCTTCCCGTGTGCCAGGGACACTGGTACCACTGTGAGGACAGAGACCACTCACTTGGTCATCCCCCTGGGCTTTGTTTGCCATCTCCTCCGCTGCCAGCCCCCCTGGCTCGCTCCCAGCGGGGCTGGTGGCCAGGAGGGAACCGGCCGGCTTCTCATCGCTCATTCGGTACACAAAGTGCTCAAACACAGGGGAATAATCCAGAGGCTCAATCCCGTAGCTGACGTTCTCAAACTGCAGGAAACCCCTGTCACAGCGATGGTGTGTCATTTGTCACTGGTCGTTTATCGACAGCCACCGTGGAGTGTGGCAGCCGGAGCATCCCTGGCCGTAACGGGCATCACCGGGGGGTGTCGGTTCCTACCGTAGCCCCGAGCAGGTGCTGAGGGTCACTGCCGAGCTGGGGAAGCCCTCGACGTACCCCCGGTAGTAGCAGCCGCCCTGTGTCATGACAGAGGACAAGGAGGGGAGCAATTCCCCTCACCCAAAGGGCTGAGCCGCACACGCTGACAGCAGCTCCACGCCGGGGACAGGCCTGGCACAAAAACCCCCAGAGCAACCCAGGGTTACCTTGAAAGGGCTGGAATCAGAGCGCAAAGGTCCCTTCTCGTTAGACACGTAAATCCTGAAATCATCAGATAGAAAGGCCCTGCGAGAGAAAGGTGTCAAGGGGAGCACCCAGAGCAGCACTTCATACCCTGTCTCCTGAGCTCATCCCGGGTCCCGTGGCCCCGGGGGACCCAGAACCCGCTGGCATCAGGACTCGGGGGCACACACCCCCCCTCACACCCACCACACATGTGTCCCGGGGGCTTTGGGACGTGCCCACAGGGTGTGTGCAAGGGATGGGGGAGCAGGGACCACGGGGGGGGATGGCCCCGCAGCCCCCGGCCGTGCCAAGGGCCAACTCACTGCTGCTGCAGGCGGAGGGTGTACGGCCTCCCCTCGATCCCCAGGACGTATGACACCCCCTCCTTGTGCATGTGGAAAAGCAGAGAAAGGGAGGGGGGAAAATTGGGAATGAGGGCTGTGGAAAGGCCGGGGGCTGTGCTGGCAGCACTGGTGCAGGGCCACCATTACAGCTGTGTGTCCCCGACCCCCCCATCCTCCTGAGACCCCCTGGCCAAGGTACCCCCTCTCCGGTGGCGTTCTTGGGCAACTGCAGTGGGATGGTGACCTGGGCCAGCACCGACGAACCTAAGGAGAGAGACACAGGCTGGGTGCCCAGCCTGGCCCCGGGGGTGTGGGGTGACCCCGGGGGGATGAGGGGGGACCAGGGAGACCCGTCCCAGACTCACTCAGCAGCAGCAGCGGCATCAGCACCTGGTGCAGCCCCATCGCTCAGCCCATAACGGCCATAACGGCCCCCAACAGCCCCCCCCCTGGCCTGCCCACCCCCCAGAGCAGAGACAGAGAGAGAGAGGGAGCAGCTTGTACAAAACCGGCATCTTTATTGCTATTTGGGTTCTTACAAAGGGTTGGGAACAGCCCTTTGGTCAGGCCCCGAGGGTCGGGGAGCGGGACAGAGCTCCCGGGGACACGGCCTCCACTCCCTCTGGCCCCCCGGGGACAGGGACATGCGTACACTTTAGAAAAGTCAGTAGTCATCTTCGTATTCAACACGTACAATTTGAGCTATTTCCCCTCCATAGGATCACTTCTAAAAACAGCGTGTTGGCTGCCCTGCGCCGCCTGGCACCACTGCTCACTGCCACGCTGGGATAGAAAAACTCTTATCTACTAAAAGGCACCATTTTCAGCATAGTTTTAGTTCACACAAACAGTTTCAAATACAACAAAGGACGTCTCCCTCCCGGTAACTTCCTTCCCTGGATTCCCTCCTCCCACCCTCGGACCTGCACAGACCGACAGCCCGAAGGGAGCAGAATACAACAGAAAGTAGGAAATGAACATCTGGGAACAGAGAGGAGACCCCCCACAAACACATCTGGTGATATTCTAGCTGACACTTTACATATCTTAAGTGTTATAAATCTAAGTTTATGGGAAACCACAGGAGTTCAAGTATTTTATTACTGCAAATGCAAACACTATATATATATATATATATATTTATATAAGTATATACAGAGGAAAAGATACTTTTTTTTGGCAATATTATGGGGAATTTTACAGATTTGAGTTTGTACTGGGCGGTGAGCACAAAGTGAAAAAGCCAAGCACTCTTCAGCACTTATTTCACTTTTAGGAAGTTTGTGCAACAGATTTCTGTCTGTGACCACCAGCTGCCCGTCCCTGCCCATGGCACAGCGATGTCACAGGCCACTGGTGTCCCCTTAGCCAGCTCAGAGATCTGAGCTCCAGTTTAGCAGCGGGGCAGACTGGGGTGGGAGGCCCCTCCAGCACCAGGCAGCCACAAGCATCCTGACTGACACAGAAAAGTTGAGGATTTGGGGAAAGTTTGCATTAGACAAGAGGTTCCTGTTTAAAGTGCTCAGTGGTCCAGGCAGAGACACATTTTTTGCTTCTTCTGCAGGGACTGTTAATCACCCAAACCTAAGAGCACCCCATTATTTTAAACCAAGATACGGCCAGGCCTTTTTGTACCTTTATTTCACTCCATTCACAGACTCACAGACTGGCCGGGGCTGGAAGGGACCGCTGGGGATCACCTAGTCCTGTCCCCTCATCATCCTCATAGCCTCTGCTGGGCTCTCCCCAGCAGTTCCTTGTCTTGTAGTTGATGATATTAGTGGAAGTTAGTACAGCGTTCTCTTTTAGCAACTCACAAGTACTAATTTAAAACCGTTAAACTCAGTGCCCATAAAGCACAGCTTAGTATCAATCAGCATGGAAGTAAGAATTTAAGTGCATTATTACACACCAATAGACATATATACATGCATAAACATGTTTAAATATATTTATCTTCCTCTGAAGAAGTACACCAATACCTCATCTCGTTTGTGCCATTAATGTGTAAATGGAAAACATTTCCCAGTCCATGCAAAGTAATTTTAAATTAATTGGCTGGATTTCCTTGTTTTGAAGAGGGTGTGGGTTACTCCAAATCCTCACTGTATGTTTGGAAAGACAAGAATAAATCGGACCATGTCATTATTAGGGCTCAGGGCAGGAACGGGGGAACCAGAATCAACTCCCAAGTGCTGTACTCTAAGGACTACTCAAGCGCAGGCTGCTCCGGCCGCAGGTGACAGAGCCACTGCCAGACAGGTCTCGGAGCGGGTCGGATGGTTTCAGGTCCTGTAGCTTTGGTAGAGGTATTTAGTTTAAAGTTTTACATTCCTCGTTTCACTATCGCGTTTGCCTGCCCCGGGCTGCAGGAGGAAGACTCCCTGGGATCTGGGAACAGCTCGGCTCACGTCAGGGCCCCAAAGCAACCGGGCGCTATTTGGGGGGCAAAGGTGCTGGTCGGGAGGGGAAATACTGTCCCTGAAGTAAACATTTCTGCTGCGACGGAGGTCCCTGAGGTGCACACTTCTGCTGCGGAGGCGGTGGCCTGCCAGGGGACAGAAAAGCTGCCGTCAGCCCAGCTGAGGACACCCACACCACGGTCCCTGTCCCTCTCACCTGGCACTGGCCCCACAGCCCCTGCAGAGACCCCCCCGCCTCTCCCCCACAGAACACACCATGGTCAGACTCTGCTCTCCATCGCCCTAAACCCCAGGTTGGTAACACACCATCTCCCCAAAATAACATAAAGGCACCCCCCCCCAAGCTTCTCACCAACACAAGCTGTTTTGAAAGGCTCCCTGCACTTTCTGTCTCCACCTGTTTTTCGGCACAGGCATTACCTCTTGGAAATACAGTTAAAAAGTGAAATGAAAAATAAAGGAAAACTTTCTGTTCAATGAGAAATGATCCTGCGCTTGGCAATAACCTTTCCGAATCAGCAAAATGACAGAGTTTTGAGTAATTTCTTATTAAACTGCCTATTTTGGGCAGCATTTTATTCACCTGTTCGCAGGGCTAATCCAGCCCTGGAAAAGTGTTCTGAAACCTGTTAATCAACACGAAGCCGTGACAGTGTGTAAACGAATGCTGTGGGTAACGGCACTTCAGCCCACGGTGTGAGATGAAGGAGAAAGGGCTCTGATCAACGGGCCAGTCCCACGTGGGCACAACCCCTGCTGGAACACCCTGACCCTCACAAGGACAATCCACACGTACCAGTCCCAATAATTATCTGCCATAAGTCGACCAACCTTGTCGGCATCTTCTGCTGTGCCTGGTACTGTGGGGAGGGGTAGTAAGAGTGGTGGTACGGCTGCTGGGGGTGCTGGTTCAGGGGGTAAGATGGAACAGGATAAGCATTTGGTTCCATATCCTACAAAAAAAACATAATGAGAATGGTCACAAATTTACACTTTGGGAATTAAACTCTTCATTGCATTAGTTAAGTGCCATTTAAGATCACTTGCAAACAACCTATTTCCTGCTCTCTCCTGCTGAGAAACTCAGGAGGAACAGGAGACAGAAAAGTTCTGTGTTTTGGGAAAACCAGAAAGGCTGATCCTGGCAAGCATTCTACTTGCTCTGCAAGGGCACTTCGGCCAGTTAGTGCACTCAGAGAGGTGACTGGTGGGGCTGGGGGCTGGCAGGGACAGCTCCCTGCCTCGGGTCGGGGATCCAGTGTAAGGGGAAGGGGCAGCAAAGCAGGGAAACTGCTTGCCAAGCCAAGCACAGCCTGCAAAACCGCTTAAAAAATGGGAAACTGAGGAGTTCCCAAAACACACACCTTAGGAAAGAATTCTTCTCTCTCACACAGAGAAAACCCAAGGTAACTCTGAAGCTTTTATTAGGGCGAAGTTATATAAACTGTCTTCATCAACAACTTTAGAGTAACAGACAGCAAATAAAGCAGTGAAAAGCAGGTGGTTCCTACCATGGGAGGGCCTCTGGGAGCGTAAGGCACGCCGTGCGAAAAGCCCCGGGGTGGGCAGGCTCTCGGTTCGGCCTCTGTTCGAGGAGGTGGTGACCTGAAACGCAGTTGGAAAGGTCTGTGTGAGCAGATCCCCCTCACACAATGACCATCGGGCTACAAACTCAAGTTCCTCAAACCCCTCAGGTGGATCTCTACTACTGTAGCACACATCAAATGTCAGGAAGACAGCATTTGCCACCAGGCTAATAAACAACAAAACCCTCTTTCTGAAAGGTTAGGACTGTGACAGCTTCATTTTGCCACTTCATATCAAAGATGGGACCCAAAAATAAAAAAATCCATCACCAACGCAGGACAGCAAACGTAATGGTAGAAAGTAAGTTCTCTGCTCCCTCCATTTAAGATGAATTTCCCTTTTCTGCCATTACCCGGGGCAACACGTGGTTTGGGACTGGACCAGCCCCCACGCTTTGGTGCTGCCTTGTGCAAACCAACCTCTCGGGAGCCACTCTGAAGGGGCCGCAGGGAAGGTGAAAAGGAGACACTTACGAATGGCAGCGCGACATCAGCCTGCGGTACCATCGCTTCAGCCGCTCTCTCCGTGCGAATGCCAGAGCAGCAGCTACAAGGAGTGGGACGATCAGGAAAAAAAACACCAGCAGCCCATCTCTCAGCGAGGTGTCTTTGTCTGACGGGGACAAAACAGTGAGGAAGGAAGAAACATTAGATGGCCTCAACCCCACCTGACACACTCCAGCAGGGCCTCTTTGGTAGGATTGGTTCTACAGCTATTTTCCATTTTTCACAGAAGAAAAAACTAAAGAATACAGTAAGACTGCAAGATACATGTCCTAATATATTATTTCCTGATTATCTTTTCACAGGGATCATCTGGTCAAAGACGAAAGTACTGTGTGTGCCACGACACCCAGGGCTGTAACAGCACATTGAAGTACTAGATCAATACCTAATTCTTCTTCCACTAAATTTACTGGGAAGATCTTGTGAGCTCAACTGAGAGGGAGGAAAACAGAGCTTCTGCCTTTGGTCTGCTCCTAAATCTTCCCCTTCTCCTACCACTGTTTGCTGTAGACAAAGAACTCAGGTTCTTAACAATCTCTGTGCTTGTAAACGCCCCTTCCAGCTCACTTTCTCATGTGCACAAACGTTGCTCCCTGTCCCAGGCACCGTATTTCCACTCCTTACATTCATAGATCTGTGTATTTTCTGAGTACACAGTACCTCACCTTGCCTCATCAAATACTGACCTAGTGCCTTCCCCGGTGTGGAGCCGCCACCAGCTCCCCGGCACCACAGTCACCCTCTTCAGAGCAAACGGGGGCTCAGCCCAGCACCCCCTGAGCTCAGACCCCCCAGGGCCACCCCACAATTACTTGCCGTTATAGGTGGGGCCACTGTCCACGCTTCCTCCATAGCCCTTGGTGTCACAGTGAGGGGGGGCCCAGCCTGCTTCACAGTGACAGTTCTTGTTGTTATTGCACACCTGGATCCAACAGCACACACAGGTCTATTTAGTAACTTAAGTTTCCATACATTTAAAAGCAGCAGGCACAGCCCTGACTGTTCATCCTGTCCCTCCCACATCCCTTAGGCTCCGAGAACTTTAGCTCCCATGTCAATTCTACCCAGCCCTTGGCCAGGCATCTGGAGATCTCTCGTGACTGGAAGCACAGCGCTGCTCAGGAAGAGCTTCCAATCATTCACTGTCCTGTATCCCAGCGGCCTAAAGAGTGGGGCTTTCACTTTTTTTTTTTGGGAGATGCAGTTTCAAATTACATTGGTAATTCTGGAATTGGGAATTCTTCTTGCCTGGCAGAAAAATATTGTCTTAGAAGAGCTTTTGTCAAAGGCTTCTTCAATGCTGTTATAGACTCTCTTGCTCAGAGACATTTTATAGAGAGTTTTACAGTTAAACAAAACAGAAAAAGTAAGTAACTATGCACCATTTTAGAACTTCCTCAACTTGGATAACTTTTGTCCAGTTTTTGCTGACTGTTGAAGGCACTTTTCTCATTAGCACTACCCAAAAGCAGCTTATTATAGCAAAGCCCAACACCCCCAAAGATTTTTTTTTTAATCACTGTAACTAGCGTTATTCTGAATTATTTACAGCCTTAAACAGAGAAGGGCAAAAGACTACATGCACAGAAGGCTAATACGTAGACTCTGCTGATCAAGCACAATTACAGTCTGCCTGGCTCAAACTGGGACTTCTGATTAAAAAAGTCCACTCGCATATTTGCGGTTATTGGCTTTAAAAATCTCCTGTTCCTGTAAGGAAGATGGCAGCGGCGCCCCCGTAAAACAGTGCGGGTGGGAGGAACCCCCCCAGCCTCAGCACCACCCTCGGGGCCGTGGCCCCACTCACCCCGTGCCCGTGGCCCCACTCACTCACCCCGTGCCCGTGGCACTGCCGCTCCACGTCGCAGTCGTAGTTGAGCACGGAGACGCTCACGCACTGGAAGTGCCGGCAGATCTGGGGATGGGGAGACAGAGAGATGCAGACAAACAGAATGGGACAGAATTTCTCTCACCCACCCCTTCAGCCCGTCCCCACCCCAAGACAAACCCCGACAGGACAAACCCGGCTGGAGAAGAACATGCTCTGCTACAGAGGGGCTCCGTGTGGGGCCTGGGCCGACCCTGGAAGCCTTTTGTCTGAGGCTGGATGTGGGGAACAGCAATGGAACTGCATAGCATGGGTACGTGGAGCACACCTCCCTCTGCTGGGGCTTCCAGGCTTTTTAGTTTGGTTGGATTTCAATGTCTTAAAGGAATTTGTATGAGCTCTTCCTGCTCACTGACAGAGCTACGATTCTGGCTCCTGACTGATGTAATTGCTTTTGCTTCATCTATAAATGAAAGGCTCGTTACACTTCTCTGCACACGCTGCAGCACATGGAGCATGGGGAACCAAGGGGCTCAGTCTGCATTAACCACAGGCACCAAAAAAAATAAATGGCCGTAAATATTCATGAAACAATGCAGCATGAACCCCCCCTAATTATTACTTTAAGAAATTACTTATTAATTGTTGATTACCTTTCCGTTATCACACTTGGTGCCTTCATTTACCATCCCTGGGTCTGGGACGTCAGAACCCAGCTGGAAATCTACACCCCAGCACGTGGTGTTTCTGATGGGAGTCCAGATAATAGCAGGCTTAATTCCAAACACAGGCATCGTTTTCACATTTTCACATTGCAGCTTCCCACACATTGCATTCCTGCAACATCAACATATGGATACTTGAGTGACACCTCAACTCATTCTGACTAAAAGCACTATTGCGCATGTCAATAAGGTTAGATACGAGATAACTTGGCTCTCCCCAGTCCACCTCCTAAAACACCCCAAAATAATATTACAGCACCTAAAGAAGGAGTCTCAATGATGTATTCAGGAACTTTTTGATGCACAGGGCTCAACTCACCAGCTGGAACATTTCTTGTAGTCATGGCCATGGAAACCACAGTTGCCAAATCTGTCACCCTTGGAATTCACTTCAGCAAAGCAAATGCTGAGCGCTGCTTTGGCCTCTGTGAACAACAGCCCAGCCCCAGAGAGAAAAAACACGTTAAACAGGGCCAGAGACATCTCACATTATCACATCTCCTCTACCCAGCCCTGTCATCCTGCAAACCTGGGGTTCTCCATGCAGCACAGGGAGCTTAAGAACTAGATCAAGACCATAAAAAGGTGGAAATGTCAGCACTACAAGGTTCCAAGTTTACAAAGAGAGAAAAGTAGTCACTTAACATTGAGTCAATTACATTATTAAATACTTCTTCGTGGCTTCTTTACAGCCCAATACACCAGAAGCCCCACCATGGTAGGAATGATCAGTGCAAGAAAATTACTGCTTGTATCACTAATAGTAACAAAGGAAAATGTGTGAAGGCTTAGCCATAAATACTGCTGTTTCGAATTCCTTGCCAAAGCCAGCTGGTCTTTGTAACAGGAAAACAAGTAAATATATTTTAAATACAGTTAGTATGTTCTTTTAGCTACATCTCTTAGAAAAACTGCAGTGCTGTGCTGTTCCTTACTCGAGCCAAAGATGCCCTGGCACTGCGCGTCGTAGTACTGGCAGACGCCGTTGTAGCAATAGGCTTCCTCGTTGTGGCAGGGGTGGCCGTTCTGGACAGTGAAGTCGGGCTGGCAGAACTGGGAGGTACCATTGCAGTACTCAGGAAGGTCACACTCGTTGTTACTTGCCCGACACTCTGTTCCTCCCGGGGCGAGCTGGAGAGAGAGATAGAAGGGGGAAACTGCATCAGCAAATAGAGACCTTACAGCAGAGACAAACACTTCCCCGACCCACACAGAAAAGGGCACTGATCCGAAGCCCCGGTGCCTGTGCATGACAATTCCCCCTCACGGGTGCACTGGCTATGCCAACGCTCTCCTGTTCTCAGCCACTTCCAAGCAACAGGTCTCTTACCTGGCAGTTCTTACAGCAGTCACCATAAGCACATTCAGCCCCAGATCGGAGTCTGCAGGTACCCGGCTCACAGCAAGGATCGCTCTCGCATTCCTGAAAGCAGACATGCTGTGAACATCCAGAAATCCCACCCTCCACCACGCACCGACCCCACCACGCACAGTCCCCTCCCCAGCGAGGGGTACAGGGCTCCCCAGCAGCACTGGAAACCACACTGACCTTTGGTGAGCCACAGTCACACTCCTCCCCAGCATCCACCAGCTTGTTCCCGCAGTACGGGACGCTGTAGGTTTCATCGGGCCTGGGAACGTTGAGCAGGCAGCTCCCACCTTTGTTAAGGGTGAGCTTCTCAAAGTCTTCTGCGCTGCAGCTGCTGAAGTTCCTCGATCCCCTGCAATAGAGAACAGAGCACATTTTTACACTAAGGCAACCCAGAAACTTCCCCTCCATTTGCAGAACAAGGGTAACGTTTGCTTTCCCCACGAGCTGCAAGTGTGACATGACTCTTTGCAAGAACACTTTGAAGAAGAAAGCAACCTGTGAAAACTAAGCACTTGGGTGGGGAGTTTGACCCTGGAAAATGCTCTCCCTTTTCTCCACTTACGATGCTCCAGAGCTCATAATGCAGCTACTGGCTCCGCAGTGACAGACACGCTCGTCATCATGGTTCATCCCCAGGTTGTGTCCCAGTTCATGAGCCATAATTGATGCAAACATCTGTATGCTGATTCTTCCAAACTGCACAAGAACAAAACAGAAGAAAATTAACAGACAGCTCACGTTGAAAAAGTCAGTCTCTAGTCATGTGCCAGAAAGACACTTCTGTCGCTCTGTCTCCACATTAACAGGACTCTCAGACCAGCTGTGCCTGTCTCCCAACCAAGGGCACGTCATTGCTTTGTGATAAGAGCCCTTAGATATTTGGGACATGACCCACCAACCTCTGCTCCCTGGTACAGCTGTAACATCAGCACAAGAACTAGAGCTCTCCACACCAGCTCAAATCTCCTTAAATACGCAAACTCCGATTCCAGCACTTCTGTCACCAGTCCCAGGAAACCAGTGCTGGGATTGCCAGTTATCCCAGATCAGTGACTCAGTTCATTAACACTCTGTGATTTCACACAGAGGGCAGTCAGCAGCAGGAGGGCACGGCTGCAGGTCGGGCAGACACCAAAGAGAGATCTGAGGAGACCAACAGCCCCACACACTGCTAGGGCTGGGGGCGCTTAAAACGTGAGCAGAGAAATCCCATCCCTTTGCCAATGGTGCTGCATGTCGAGGAGAGGGGAGCTGAGACTGCAGGGAAGTTGTGATCCAGATATCATGGAAGTGCCAGAAAAGATTGGGGACCACGTAAAGTGGGGATCACTGACCACTAAGCCGGTTCAGCCTTGATATTAAAGACTGTGCACCTCCAGGGAGATTCCTAGAGTGCAGGACTCCCACCTTGATCCCATTCATGGTATCATGGAAGGTGTCTCACCACATTAATGCCTCCAGCGTGGCTCTTGGAGCACACTGTTCCAACATAGGCCATTCCGGCTGTGCCACCAAAGCTCTTCTTCCTGCAGTCCCAGGAGAGAAAGGAGAGGGGATCACCCTGACGTACAGACACATCGCCAATAGTCCCCTCCCTCCCCCCCATTGCATCTGCCTGGGGGTCACAAAATACTGCTCTTCCACATTTCCAGTGCTGGAAGAGGAGCACTGAGGGCAGGAATGGACCAGTTCAGCTTTATCTTTCTGTTCATGGTTAATTCTGTTAAATTAAGACAAGAGTTTGCAGAGAAAGTCGGCCTCTTCTGCATCTTCCCTCTAAATATAAAAAGTTAAACAGTCCACCCTTAAAATAAACTGTTTTAATTGGCCACTACCTGCCTTTCTCCTATTGCCAGACTCCCTACCTTTCTTTCCTTGTCCATTTCCTTCTCATTACTGGTTGTGTTCCAACACAGTTCTTAAAGCTTGAGTGCAACAGCACATTTTACTTCATACAAAAGAATTTTGAAAATGAGTATTTTTTCAGCCGTTTCACCCTCATCACCCGAAGGGATGATGAGGAGCTCCTGGCTCCTGTGCTGCTCTCCCTCTGCCTTTTCCCTTCCCGTGCCCTGGGCAGTGATCCCTCGGGTCTGGGCTGAGGAGCAGGAAGTGACCGGGGACAGGCGTCCTGGCAGCGGGGCCAGGACAGCAGCTCAGTTTAAGGCTGTGGGGAAAGAGAGATTAATGTCACATGCCACAGCTCAGACCATGGAGCCAGCTTCTGGATACCAACTACAGAAACAACTTCTCCATTACAATGCAATGCTCTGCACCAGGTTTCAGCTCATTTTCAAGGGGAAAAAGCCCTAAATGACAAGTCTAACCAGTGTACAGCCTGGCCAAGGATTATCTGAACGGAAGCTTTATACAATACAGCATATAAC
This sequence comes from Scolopax mira, assembly GCA_004320125.1. Lineage (NCBI taxonomy): Eukaryota > Metazoa > Chordata > Aves > Charadriiformes > Scolopacidae > Scolopax > Scolopax mira. The sequence goes on from BJBW01003488.1 coordinate 440,043, forward strand.
ACTGCAGGATATGAGGTACAAGAAAAAAAATTGTTATTTAGCAATACAGCTGTCAGAGAGGACAATGAATTCAAGTACCACAAAAACCTTAAAAATGCTTAAGTCGAGTTGCTTGCAGTTGTTTTCCCAAACACCTAAATCACAGCAAACTGCAGGGGATTCTCTGCTGAAACACAGCATCTGCTTTGGATCTCCCAGCACAGCAGAGCAGCTGGGAATAGAATAAGCTTCTTAAGAGTCAAAGGGAAGGAGCTGCAACTCACAGAACAAGCTGGGCGCTGTCATGTCTCCGGCGCAGAACAAGATTCTTCTCTCGCCACTGTACAAAATTTGCCAGCACATCACCAGCACCTCCATCTGTGGTAATTATGTTTTCATACTTCCAGATCTCTAGACCAACCAGCACAATGCGGATGTTCAACATGATGTACATCTGGGGAAGGTAAAAAAAAAAAGGGAAATATTTCTGAAGAGGCTCAGATAAGAACAAGCAGTCTGGTGTCATGTATCCTTTTCTGCTTGGGTTTGTTCTTTTATTAAGTTAGTACACAATTCCAATCACCAGAATATGTTTTCCCTGTGATTTAGACTCTCATTAGCTAAAGGATCAATGCTTAACTGCCACACTATCCATACTATAAGAAAATTCAAAAAAAGAAACAAAAAGGAGTCTCAGTCCTGACAAACAGCATCATCTGAAACAGTCAAGCTGAAAAACATGCTTTTTCCTCTCACCTTTAAATGTACACAAGAATCACAATAATTGCAACAATCTGTCCTGTCACTCACTGGATCTAAAGCAGGTGGGAAGAGTTCCTTAAATTAATTCTCAAGTATGATGACTGAGATTAATTAAAGGTGGAAAAGCTTTCATGGTGATGTGTTCACCAAAGCCCCCATCAATGAACATGGCCATCGGGGTGCAGCTCCTCAGGCACTCCCTCAGCACAGCGTAATCAACACGATGGCCGAAGGAATAGGTTTAGTTCCTGCCCTGATAAAAACCCCGAGTTCATCAGAAGGTTAAGAGAAGAGACTCCAAAGTGTAAGTTCCCCCCAGAAAACCAAGGCGATGCTCCACACACACCATTCCCCCCGGCAGCTCAGACTTACGCTGTCCAGGGCGTTGGCCAACTGCACCATGTGCTCTCTCACTTCTGTTTCGCTCTTCCCAAAATCCTCAAACTGTGAGAACAAAGACACTCCGTCATGACAAGGTAAAGACAGGAGGTAGAAAAAGGAACAAAACATTTTAAGACACTTTTGCCTGGCTCCAAGTCTCCTGACAAGAAGGCATTAATCAGAGAGCAGGCAGCGCAGGCAGTTTGTGCCACGTGTTCCCCTTCCATTATTAGATCCCTTGCTGACAGGAACCCTCCATGGCTGACACTTTAGTCTTCCTCCGAGAGTGTTTAATAACATGTTTATTCACTTTTAGGTTAGAATATTTGCGTAGCCTTGGCTACAGCGTCGGTGTCTTTAACAATCCTTGTGGGAGTAACCAAGACTAAGGGCTTTCCAAGCCATCTCCCGGGGAGAAGGAAGGGAAAGCGAGGCACAATCCCTACCTTCTCCTTATCCACCACTATGAACAGCTCCACGTATCTCGTTTGGTGCAGGACCGCTCTCTTTCTCTGCAGAAAAAAGTTTTAGACAACTTCAAATTTATTAATTCAAGTGTAAACAAAAAAACCCCTCTTATTTCAGTTGATACTGAAAACTCGTGGTTTGAGACACACCCAAAGCACACTGTGCCGTGGTGAAAACCAGCCAAACCCCAGGATTGTGATCCAACACGAAGACAATTCCTCTGTTAGCGTTTCACACTAAAATTTAAAGTAAGATTTTCTGTGTTTCAAAAGCAAGGGGCCTTTTCACTTTTCACAGGGGTTTCTGTGCAAAGGCAGCACACACTTTTACAAAGGAGCAGAAAGATCCTAAGGAGTAAACACCAACAACCTTGAAGCAAAGCACAGTGTTGTTCATTCTCCTGCTTTTACTGCAATCTTATTCCTGTACAGCCAGTCCTTAAACGATATCGGGGACCTTCACCCCAAACTGCCACTCTGATGGTGGGGAGAATGGAATAAACACCACTCCTGGTGCTGATGCAATACTTTGTTAATGAGTGTCTCCAAGGGGCGCAGTGCTCCTGCCCCTAAAAGCCCCAAACCAGCTCTGCCACGAATAATCTCATGCTGGGTGCAGAGGCAGCAGAAATTCCAGCTGCTTTGTCAGGAGCAGCTGAGTTTTTCCGCAGAGCAGAAAGCCCTCTAAATCAGAAGACTTTAGGTATGTGCTAAACCCCAGGAAATCTGATAAGCTGCTTCCATGCCCTCAGCTGAGCGCTCGCAAACACGTTCCAGAGGCCTGTGGAGAAACCAGCAGAGTGCTTACCCGCAGCAGCTGGGTCATACTGGGGTGGTGATCTCCCTCCGTGTGTCCCCCATCATGGTCATTGGTGGTCACCCCACACGTTGTGGGCTCCCTCTTCACATTATCCAAGCGATATAAAAGGTGTTTAGAGCCAGAAGAAGGATCCATGGGCTCAATTCCATACGTGATGTTCCCTATCGTCACCAAACCCCTAGAGCATGGCAGCGTAAGAAATTCTTGCATTAATCCCACAGGAGAGATACACAGACTTTTACAGTAAAACAAAGGAACAATTACTCTTTGATAACTACAGGCATGTCTATCTCCCCATCCCTGCAAACCAGTGTGATTCATTTCAAGCCTGAAAGCAGCCTCTCCTCAGCAGGGCCCTCACAAAGATACAAATTAAACATTTTGGTGAGAGCCTACAATGCACAAGGAATTCTGTCATAGGCCTTATGCAGAAACTTCAGTTCAATTACTATCGTCCCTCTCTGGTGCCGGGCATGGCACTGAAAAAAATCAAAGACCCAAAAGATATAGAAATCAGCCCAAAGCACAAAAAATTTCCAATCAAATTTGAAGTTCCAAGCTTTATAATTGCAGATTAGTGTTTGACTTTCCACTTTTGCACTATGTGCTTTGTAGTGACCATCTATCCAAATGAGAAAATAAGCCAAAACTGGTATCAAAGAACAACTTACTGTACTCTGATAATAAACTGCATCTTATTTAATGGTGTTTCAAATATATATTAACCACAGGAAGACTGCACAAAGGCCCACACTACTGCAGCTGTGAATTCCTGCCTGGCTGAGTGGCGGTTAAAAGCAGGGCAAGGATTTTGTGTCAGGTTGAGCTTTGAGACACAGGTGACAGAGGGGAAACACACGAGGAGCTGTGCTACCTGAGCCCTGAGCAAGTGCTGAGAGCAACCATGGAGTCCAGGGTCCCCTCCACATGTCCCTGGTAGTGGCAATGATCCTGCATGGGAAAATAATGGGAGATCACACGTGTGGAATATCTGTGTAACACGCCCTTGTGTCAGGGCTGTGCCAGCCACGGACCAGCAGCAGATACACCCCAACAACATCATATGCTTTAAGTTAAATTTTGCCACATGCCTTTTGCCTGCAGTCTATAGCTTCAAACACACCTCCAGCTATTAGTATAACAGTGTTTCCCTCACATCTAACAATTCCCCCCCCACCTTCATACACAAGGATTCATACACACAGAGCTGATGGAGATGCCAGGGGCGCAGCCCCCCAGCTGGATCCCCACCTCCCGATCCCATAAGGCAGATGCTCTCCTCAGCTCGCTGTGGCCAGCAGCTCACTAAACATTCCAGCCACACATCCCACTGGCCCAGTCCATCGTTCCACCCATTGCCAGTACAGAGCTGGTGCTGCCCACACGCCACGAGCACCCACGAGCAGGGCTCTGGTGTTATCGAGCAACTAGATTTATTCACTTGCCCAAGAGCCATCCCGCTTTTAACTCCTGCCCTCCACCCTGCCTCAAGTATTTAGAGGCCAGCCCCTCCCTACCGATTTGGGCCAAAACACCATCCAGGCTTCTAGAAAAGTGTCCTGCAGGAGGTTTGACTCGTGCAGAATCTCTCGGCAGCACAGGGCAGGCATTCCCTGCTGTCCCCACCACTGAGCTGCCCAGCTTTCTGCTTGCACAGAACATCCCCGTCAGCCCAACCTGACAGAACACCGCCATTTTGTCCTCTATGTCCACATTTTGGAAACTAGACAAGGTGGCAGTATGGGGAAAAATCACTCCATTTTCTCTGGCAAGTGCATTTTAGAGGTCAGTTAGATGATGTCGGCTGTTGTCTCAGCAAGGAGCAGAGAAAGCACTGAAGGCATGTGCTAACCCTGCAGGGCCACCGTGGCTTTCACCACCTGGGGCAGAAAAAGCATTTTTCCTCTTAGTCAATCACTTTTAACTGGGAAGTAAATACAAACTTGACTCAGGTGCTCTTCTTCCAAAAACAAGATCCTATGAATCATGTATGACTAACACTTCCCTTTCAAGGGAACAACCCTGATACATCAGGAGAGTGAGCCCTTAGAAATACACTTGTGCTTTTTGTACCACATGAGCTGCTTTTTACTCTTACTCTACAGAAGCAATTAGATTTTCAAAGGCAATCTACCAGGCAGGCTGCTTGTACAGAAAAAGAGGGCTGCAACTGCCTTTTCAGTGGAGTAACTCCAATGCTACATAGATACCAACCTTCTCTAAGCTATTCCAGACTTGATCTCATCCACCCCTTCTAGGAGTTCCTAAATTTCTGGACTAACAGATACCCTGTAAACCCTCCAAAATTCTCAGTCACTGACAGCCAGCCTCGCACAACCAAAAAAGATGGGTCAGCAGCTGACTGTTTGTTTTCACTTGTGGAACAATGTGGAAGACCACTGTGGGTAAAAGTAACAGCTCTATATTCTGTCTCCCCAGTTCTGCTTCACATCCTTGTCCCCAAGAGAAGCCAGACCCGTGTCCAGCAGCAACAGTGCAGTGATACCATGGCACCCCTCTCAGATAACAAGATACAAGGCAGCAGAGAAAAGCATTTCCTTTTGAGAGAGAGTAGCTTTTAATTAAAGAGCAATCACCTCCACGTAACAAAATACGGGTCTGTTACAAGCTCAATCAAGGCTTCTCTGCAGGAAGCGCAGTGTGAGCCCGGCATTAGAAAGTGACCCAGGGAAAAATACCACTATAATTTTGTAACACACAATTCCCTCAGCCTTCAGATGCTCAGGGTTCTGCCAAAAAGCGTATAAAAAGAAAGAAACCCTACCTGGATATCTGGCACTTCAGATTGCAACTTCCCCTCCTTATCATAGGTATAAATGGTGAAGTCTTTCGGCAGCAGTTCCCTGCAGGGAAAGGGAATACAAGAGGAATTCCATGAAGTGACCATGACACTACAGGAGAGCAGTCAGGTGATCCTAATCAAAACTGGCACAAATACATAAATTGCAATTAAACAAGGAAAACATTCAAAAGGAAACCTCCCCCCAAACTAACAACAAAATTGTGCATTTCCACAGCCAAATCCAAGATATCAGAATGGCGGAACAGTTAATGAAATCAAATCAATCACCAGACCCTGGATAAGCACAACAAGCACCAAAACCCATTAAATTGTGCTAAAAGCTTGCTTTTGTGCAGAAATAAATAAATTACAGCACTGTGCTGCACATGCCTTCTGCTCTCCAGCTCAGCAGGAAGAGCACTGGGAAGTCTCCCAGGACTGCTGGCCCCTACGGGCACATCCCTGGATGCACTGTGGCTGAATTCCATGCCTGTGAGCACCAGAGTCTCAGCAAGTGGCAGCCAGAGATCCCCAGGGCTCGTACATTTACACAGTTCTGTCTCTTTTGTCTGCTATGAGGGCACTTTTAACAAGCAATAGCCCAATAAATGGCCACTTGCTTAAAAAATTAAACTTAAAATTTTTAAAAAAATTAAACTCTGTATTTGAAACAAAACATCTGCATTGTCTGTAAGTTATGAACATGAAAACCTTGGATATAGAGTCAGCTTCCTCATTTATCAGTATTCTCCTGCTACTGAGACAGGAAAAAAAAAAAACCTGAAACAATAAACAAAACCCAGAAGAAAGTGAAAATATTTACTTGAAATATAGTTCAGTTTGTTTATTTTCAGATGTGAACAGAGAGAGTTATGTCAAGGGTTACCCAGGTCCCTGTTGAGCCCACTGCTGCCTCCCTCTCCGAGGGGGTGACCAGGGGGGACAGAGTTCAGAGAGTTCTGGCTCGGACTCAACCCGCTCTCCCCGTCTCACTCTGGGGGTTCTGAGCACCAGCACGTACTGCACTTCTCATAAAGAACCTCAGGAATTGGAACTCGTGTGCAACCTGCTGCCAGCTCGTTAGTCAGACAACAGATGGAATTTAATAAAGAAATTCATCACTTACTTGTTCTTTTCTAGATGAATCGTGTATTCTTTCCCCTCTATCTCAATAGCATACGACACTTTGTCCTGAACAGAAAAAAAGTTTCATTTTACTTATGTTCATGAATAAAACGTTCTTTGACATCAACAAAAGTTCAGCAGAAAGCTGTCTCCGAGAGCTCCATCACTGTCCCAGTGCAGCATTCAAACCACTCCTGTCACCTCTGTCACTGGGGACAAGTCTGTGCCCTTTCCCTGCTGGAGCCCCTGCAGAGCCATCGATCCTGCTGGCTGCCCCACAGCAGGAATAGCCACGTCTGGGGGAGTCTGAGACCTATTTCATAGCTGTCCCTACCTCCGGAACCTGGCATCCCTTCCCATGTCACTGGGGAAAAGTCACATGAAAGAAGCTGTTTCAAAGTAGCTTTGTGGTTTTTCTTATTATTTGTTTGTAAGACTTCCACAGAAAAGCTTTGTTTCAGCTGGGAAAGGACATTACAGTTTTATTACTGTAAGGCAAGGCGAGCCAGTGCCTCCACAGCCTTGTCAGTCCAGTGCTGCACACAGCAATGGGGTCCTCAAATATTCCATGGATAAACTCAGTCCCCTGACCCCCTACATTACATATCACAGCAGGAGAACTAGTCAACGACTGCAATAAACTGCAAGGCATTGTTGTTAATATTAAATTCTGCCAATGATTATAAGATTTGTGACTACACACAGTTGGTCTAATCCAAATACCATGAAGTGTGCAGTCCTTAGTTACGTGGCTGCAGCAGAACAGCAGAGCCTGGAAATACCACTGGAGGTTGGCTGATCCCCCTGCCCAGGACAGTGATTCCACCGCCTCTCTGGAACTCACTCCAGCGCTTCACAACTCTCATTACACAACTTTTACACACAGATCAAACATCCATCGCTGCAACTCATAACCTCTGGAGCAGGGAGGCAGCTATGGCACTTCAGATAAAGGCAGTACTGGGGGTAATGCCATTGGGGGAGCGGCAGGGGCCACTGGGTTGCTGCTCGAGAAGTCTGACAGCAGTTTGTGGGAACCTTGGGTCAGTTTTGGGTAGCTCCTCATTAGGAAGTAGACACTAAGCTGAAGGGGTTTTTAGGACTGCCCAGTACCTGCACTGAGGAAGCATTAGAAGCCTCTCGCCGTTCTCTTCCCAACCTCTGCGGGGTTACAACCTCATAGGACGACAACTGGGAAACCTGCTGGAACCCTGGAAAGCAGAACAGAAACACTGGCTAAAGAAACACAGCAGATGGAAGGAAGAAAACACCATTTCAGGGGCAGCCTGTGATACCAGTTCAGGTCTCCAGTTTGACACAACCCTGGAACTGGGCTGCTGAGCGCGGGTCTGCGGCGCTGCACAGGGCAGATCCCTCTGCCACTGGGCTGGCATCATTTCTTACCACGGATTTACAAGCTCTGCTTTTAAGGAACAACGTAGCACTGCCAAGGCACCACACACACTCAGAGAGCTGAAAGAGCTCTCTAGAAAGAGCCAGAGCCTGGTGTAGACAGGAGAACACAGAGCAAACCTTGGAGCAAAGTGCACCCTGATTGTCTGTAAAAGGCCAGAGAAAGCAACAAACAGCTGAGAGGACATCAAATTCACCAGAAGGTTTCAAATGGAAATCTTCACATTCCAATCACTGTCTCTCACATGTACCTATCTCATACAGCACCACCGTCCACCAGCAGGAATCAGAGCATTTAACAAAGCAGGTCAGCACAAGAGACCTTCTTCAAGGACGCACAGAAAAAGGGTGTCAAAATCAGGCATCTCCTGCTGCCAAACTGCAGAACTGCCCAGCTCCACCACGTAGCCTCTTCAGACCAGTTCCTGCTCTCCTGCCTCTCCAGCCCAGCCCAGCCTTACACCCAGGCCAAGCACATGATGGCTGGAGGCCTGACACGAGGCCAGCACTGCTCGCTGTGTTCTTAGAGAGCTCTTAAGGGCCTTATAAAAACAAGTGAGGTGAAACAAAGGCATGTAACAAAGTGGTTCTTTGCAGATCACTTTATAAACAATTTGCATGTGCAACATCCACCAAAACCTCTGATTGAACAACAACCAAACAGAAGTCCAGGGTCCAAATTTCCTTTAGAAAGCATTGGATTTTGCAAGCAACTGTTCTATATTGACTGTAAACAATAACAAATTACAGATGTGCTGACTTTCCCGATCACGGGTCGGTGCCTGGCTCGGGAGAGCTCCCCAGCAGTGGGAGGTGACATTCCCAGGCTGCAGAACGTACAGTGTCAATACCTCCTTGGCCTGTGAGCAGGAGGGAAGGGCTGTTTCCTTCCCTGTGATGAGCCACCAAAAGCACATAGTGCAGCAAATTGCTTCTCTATCGCTGTCATTTCCAGCCACATATCTCGCTCGTCTCCGGTCCCGAGCTCCCGCACGTCGCTGCCCCACACTTGTCACTGCTTCCAGAAGGGCCATGGTCAGCAGGGGATGTGACACTGTGACATCTGGACGGAGCTCTGGAGACTTTCATAGGACACAGGCCACAGAAACATCAGCGCACGGCTGGTCTCGGCGGTGCTCAGAAAGCAGCCTCCCCAAAAGCAGTTGGAAGCAGACAACAAAGGAGTGAATCATCGTCCAAAGGCAGCGAAAATGGGAGGGATTTCTGAGAAAAGTGCAAACTTTGAGAGGCAGCTTCTTAGAGAAACGGCCTGAAAAGAACACAATTTTCAACCTTCGAAGAACTCTGACAGTTTTCCCCCCACCTTCTCCTCTCCTTCCTTCCCTCCCTCCACTACCCCCGGTTTGGGAGCTGATTTCAGGTACAATGCCTTATTCTTCCCTTCACTGTGGGAAAAATTCATTAGAGGAGGAGGGCCGTTTGTCTTGATTAACAAAGTGCTTCCTATCACAAGCTCAACAGTCAGGGTTGGGAGGCACCGCCTCGCCGTTGAGTGCAACGGAAAAGTGAAACGCAGCCTTCACATTAGAAGTTGGAACTTGATGCAAATAGCTTTCCTTTAACTTTCAGTTCTCTTTTCTCTTCTGGCAAAAACACCCTTTCTCTCCCCATGTTTCAGTACCAGATCCAATCGATGATGTACAGAAGAGACTGTGGGATTTTGTGGGACCCGCCCTGGACAAACAGCCCCGGGGGTGGCTGGAAGCACAGCAGACTCCTCAGGGCCATCCCTCCACTGGTCTCTCCCTGGCATGACCCTGGCTCTCAAGGAGCCTGTGCCCGTGCTGGCTGCCCCACGCTGCATTGCACGCCTCACCAGAAACCTTCAAAGAGGGCAGTGGACTCGTTAATCCCAAATCCAGTGAAAGGGACGAGTGCAATGAAGCAGGAATGAGAACATGCGAGAGACAACCCTGCCCCAGATCTTCCCCCTACAAAGGCTGCTGCTGGGGAAGGGCCTTTTTCCTTCTGAGAAACACCAATTTTGAAGGATATATCCTTAACCCGGTAACACACCAGCCACCTGCAGTCCCACCCAGCACACAACTCCTCTTCTTGGGATGGACACATTCAGACCTTATCTCATCCAGGGGAGAAAACCGTAACCAGCCTGACCTAATTATCAGAAGGCAAAATTCCAGCAAGGACGAGGCAGTTTGCAGGTACCGCAGCAGTCCAGATAAATGCTGGGTCCCACCATGCTGCAGAGGCACTATCAGATACCTTCCTGCACCCACACGGGTACCAAGATGCCACCCACCCTCAGGTCAAGACAGAAATGACCCGTGAGAACTCAACCATGCATTTCAGTACAAAATGAAGGGGGTTTAATTGATAACAACTAAAGAAAGGCAAAAGTGACAGCAAAACACAAACCCAGATACTCAGCTGCTTTCCACATAAGATGTTTGAAGATATTTATATGCAATTTTCCCAAGATACACTATTTCTTGTGGCTTTTTCTCCACCCCTTTTGGATAAACTTCATAGCAATATAACAAGCATGGTTCTCTAGCACAGTATTTTGCAATAAATTTTTCAGTAACTTACAGGATTTCTTGTTCTCAGGTGCTTCCTGCCCGTGGCTGAGGTTGCTGTCTGGGAGTGCTACACGTCACCGCCGAAAATACGCTTCTTATCAGTCATTCCAGGGCGTAACACCAGGCGAGATTGCATTTCCAAGGAGAAAAAAACAACTGCATCCACTATATTTATCTTGTATCATTAAGAGCTGCCTTTAATTACCAAGCATCAGAGGCAACTAGGAAGATGTGAATCATCATCCCCTCTCCGCCCCAAAACCACAGCAGGAATTCTGTGCACGTTCCACAGCGTGTGGAAGCTTGAAAACCCCTGATCGGTGTCACAGCCGCAGCTCCCCAGTGCCAGGATGAGCTGTCAGGGCATCCTCTCCCCGCTCATCCAGCCCTCACAGACCTCACTGTGTCCACAGACCCTGGGCTCAGCCACAAAAATACAGCTCCAGCCGCCCACACCGAACACCTCACCCCAGTCATCACCTGTCTTTGCCCGTGTCGCTTTCCCAAGCCCACTCGAGTGAGGTCACAGATAGAGTCCTCAATGGAAACCAAAAAAAGAAAAGAGACAAGAATGTTTAGGCTGTAGACTATTCCACCACAAACCAAACTAATTTCATAAAAATAAGCCATCAGCATGTAGCCAGCTCAGGCTGCAGAGAGACACTAACAAGGAACGTGCAGAAACCCTTCCCACACCGAGGAGGGTTGGATTCGGGGGGACGGGGCTCAGACCCACCCCAGCACCACAGGAACCAGCAGCACCCCGGGACAGCCAGCACCAGCTGCAGGGCTCCATTTTGGCTCTGACCACCCCTTTGGGATCCCCCACAACATCACAAGTGATACCAAAGAGCATCATTCTGTACAATACGAAAAACACTACAATTCCTCTGTTATCACCCAAATTTGCTCACAGTAAAACCCGAGGAGAGGATACCTGGTACAACCATTTACTTGTATTCACCTACTTCAACTTAACGCCCAAGCAAGAGTGGAAATAGAGCCAGGAAAAGCCTAGCACCAGACAGGTAAGGCACTGCTAACGCTCTGGATTTGTCCTGTACCTGTGGCCGACCCCACAACTTTTAGCCATTTTACTATAAAGGTTTGACCAAAACCATACTAAACCTAGAGCATCAGGCAGCAGCAACGAGTTTCAATCTGCTATTGTCTGTGTGCATGTCCAAGTCAAAAGATGCACATTGCTAAAGCATTAAATACACAAACCCATTAAGTTAACCATTGCTATAATCAATTACAATTAATAGATGAGGTCAGCTGCGCCAGTCACTCGCCACTCAGGCAGCAGCCTGCTCACCAGAAGTGCCAACAGCCTCCCACGCCGTCTTCTTCATCCCCGAGTCCCCGGGAGGGATGGGATCCGCATCCCTGGTGTCCCAGAGATCCCCCTCGCTGGGTTTTGAGCCCTACCTCTAATGCCCAAAGGAAGTGGAGAGTTTAATCCCCCTCCATCCAGCTGCAAATTTTTAGATTTCCAGAGCATGCTGTCACACTCCCCTTCTCCTTCAACTAAGTAACAGCCAATATTTACTATTTCCTCGTGGACCCTATTTCTTACATCTCTGCCCATTCACACTAGTCTCTACTGGCCCTACTCTCTGGTGAGAGGGCACCCACCCTGGAAAAGGGTCCAAACTGGCACACAGCGAGGCCTCGCGAGTACGAGGGTTCACACTGTGTTTCTGTACCTCCACAGGTCGATCTTCCTCCCACAGCCACAGAGCAGCTGATTCACTTGTCGTTCCACCTACTCCAACACTCATGTCCCCTCCTGCCAACACGCTCCCGCACCCGTTCTTCACCCTCTCATACTCGTGCAGACAGTTATTTCCATCTCAGAGGAACGCTTTGCACCCATCCTTCCAAAGCCACATCTTTCCAGGGGATATTTCTCTCATGTGCCCACACTAGGCATTGCCAGTCCTTTTCATTAGGAGCCTGAATCCCATCTAACTGGAAGGGTATCAGCCACACACTCCACATGCATCCTCTGTACCCCATTTTCCATAAAGGACTTTACTGTACCTGTTTCAGGAGAAACTTCTGTGAACTGCTGTATAGATGTCCTTCCAGAACAACACATAACCACCAATCACTTCTTCAGTGTAATTTTTCAATCAATTACGTACCAGGAAAGGCATTTTTAGGTGCAGTTGACTATTCTGCTAAGATGACAGCTGTGGTAAGATTTACTCTTTCGTTACTAGAAGTAAAAATCCCTTTCACTTTACTACATAAATATTATCCACATCTACTTAAAACCATTTAGATATTTACAAAAAGCAGCAAGCTAACAAATTTGGGACATTTCCTATGAAGCTGCAGTTTGGGTTCCTCCCGTAGCTCAAAGGCTAGAGATGGTTGGTGGTGCTCCATCTCCACAGCACTGGGAACACCTGCCCAGGTGTTCTGTACGGGGGGGGGGGGGACTCCTGGTGACCTTCCTTTCCATCTCCTCCCTCCCTTGCTCTAAACCTTCAGCCCAAGTGGGGTCTCCTCATGTGAGGGTGCCTTTTTAGAGGGTAGGAAAAGATAACCAGGTATCATGGCAAGAGATGCAAATTCATCTACTTGGTTTATTGCTCAACTGCAATATTTGTTTAACATTAAAATTGGCAGGAACAGTTAATGTAATTTCTCTTAGTATTTTCCACGAGGGGGTGTGTGCACGTGGCCATTAATGAGGATATTGAGCTCTTCTACAGCAATATTTCCTCGACAAGTCTTACCTCGCTCTTGCTGAAATCCTGACCCATGCTGTCAGTGTTTCCTGTCTAGACTCTTAACCATTCCTTCTGCCCTTTCTAAAGCCATGCTGATTTGTCAGCAAGACAGACACTCCTGTTCCACACAAGGACTACGGCCCTTCTCTGTCAATACCTCCTCTCCACCTTGGCCCCTCCTTACAGGAAGAAACAGGGCAAAGCCACACTGTCCTCTGGTGTGAGACCATTTGTCTCACGGGGACGTGCTGTGCACTCACGTCACACAGCCAAGCTCGTGGGAATGCTCCTCTTCGGAGACGTCACTATCTTTACATTTGACCACCAAAGGAAACCACGCACACACATTCAATCACAGAACTCTGTAGAGCTGAGTAAATAAACTTATTTTTTTTTTATTTTTAATTTTAGCTTGAGAAATGAGAATGATTGAGACATTCTACAAAGTCATGTTTCACACTTCCTTTTTCTGAAAAGAAAGCACTACAAGAGGCAATATGAGCTACACTTTCCTCTTTTAATTCTTCATATGAAGGAAGTAAATGCAAAACTCTCCTTTACTCTGCTGAAACGATTGTCCCAGATTTGTTGAAATATGGGTGAGGCAGTACTGTGCTTTTCATCAGCTGAACAAAGGAATTATCTTAACCAAACATTGCATCTCCCCAGAAAATTCAAACCAAAGTTTGAAGACACACAAGTTTAACACAGTGCATCTATCCCTTCAGGAGGAGGAAAACAATGACAGAGGAGACATTTCTGCCTCTCACATACATATAACATCAGAATCAGTATCATAAAAGCCCATCAACCAAACAGTTTCAATTCATAAATAGCCCATAACGAGAGCACCACCACAACAACTCATTAAAAGCCCATAACGAGAGCACGATGCCTATTCCCTGCCGTGAGTGATGGCACTGTGCTGTGCCCCCAGGACACAGCCACCATCCTCCCCGGGGGAGAGCAGCCGCCCGGGGTCCTGCCCAGGCCTCTCAGTGGACAAGGCCACCCCAAGAGAGCAGGGACAGACACACGTGTCCCCTGAAATGCAGTGGAAATGACGTGGGTGTCCTGTCACCTCTGTGGAGAGATGCAACATCCTCTGGGCAAGGGAAATGATGCGGTTGTACCCAGGACTCGCTCACACAGATTTTTGGGAGACCTGTGACCAGGCTGCCCACCCCACAGCAGGTTTTACAGGCTTTTCTGTACACAGGTTCCCACCTGCCCGGTAAAAGCAGCTGGACACACTGCTTGACCTGGCACAGGAGAGCCAGGGAACAAGGTGATGGTGGTTCCTGGACACCTGTGAACTGAGGTGGGTGCCCAGGGACGGGCCAGCGGGCACCCTGGGGCTCAGACAAAGGCCCCACTGTCCCCGGCCCCTCCGGCCACACAGGAGTGTTTTGGCAGAGACGGTCCTGGCCCGGGCCCAGCCTCTCCAGCCCCAGCACCCTCCTCTTTCCCCCGGTCCTGCAGACACCTGTGACCCGCTGCCGTGACCGTGACTTGCCAATGCCGCCCACCCAGGGGACACCCCCTGCGCCGAGGGACAATCCCCTGTCCCGGGGGACTACCCCCTGCCTTCAGCCCCGAGCATCGGAGGGCAGACGGGGGCAGCCCCGCTCCGGCAATGGCACCTGCCAGCTCCGAGAGGGGAAAGGGGTTGCCAGACCCCTCCAGCCGGGCCCCGGGGGCGATGGGGAGAGGGCCCGACCCCCGCGGAGAGGACGGGGAAGGGGCCCAGCCGCGCTGCCCAGGGAGGGAAGGGAACGGGGGCCGCAGGCCGCCTGCCAGCCCGGGCCGGGCCCGCAGGTCGGAGGGGGCGGCAGGCCCCGGCCCCGGCCCCGTCTCGGCGCACTCACTCACCCGCCCGGCCCGGCTGCCCGGGCACGGCCAGCAGCAGCAGGAGGCCGAGGCAGCTCCGCGCCGCCCGGGCCCAGGCCATGGCCATCCGCGTCCGCGTCGCCCCTCCCGGCTGGGGCGCTGGGTCCGGCCGGCGGCCCGCGGCCTTATGGAGCCGGGCCGGGGCCTGCGCCGCACCGCCCCGGGGCGGGGCCGCTCCGCCCGCCCGCCGCTCCGGAGGGGCCCGGGTGGAGGACGGAGGTCGGTACCCCCCACTGCCCGGCCCGGCGCCCACCCGAGACCCCTCATCACGCCCCGGCCCCACGGAGCTGCAGGGCGCCCCGGAGAGAGGGACCCGAGGGGCACCGCCCGTGTGACAGCGGCTGGGGAAACCTGGCGATAACATTTCCAGTGCTTTCTTAGAGAGGAAAAAAAAAAAAAACAAACCAAAACCAAACCAATTAAAACAACCTCGAAAAGAGACGAGCAAGCGGGTCCCTGGAGCAAGTGGGGCCCGGGAGCAGGCTTCTCCCGAAGGAAAAGCTGGCGGAAGGGGGCTGGTGTCACAGACCACAGACACCAAGGCTCTCCTGGCCTTTCCTTACAAACAAACTACATCACAAGTTAGAAGCGCGTGGGAACCCCACCTCAGCGCAGCCCCCCACCACAGCAGGTAAGAGAGCAGCTCTACAGCAGGAGACACGGTCACCGGCGGTGCCTGTCCACGATGCTCGGCCCTGTCTCTGGCCGCACTGAACCCCTGGGGCCCCGTGGAGCACCCCATCTTCCCTCGGGAGAGGAAGAACAAACAACGTGTGACACATTAGTCATGTTATGGAACCGGTGATGGAGAAGCACCCTCATGCCATAGTGATAAGCAACGTAGAAGAGCCTAGACAAATAAAATTCCAATTTTACTACCAACAACTCTGATACTGATAACCTTTCCTGGTTTTCCAAGTGTGATACCTCACAGGTCTTTTAGAGCCTCCACGTTCTTTTCCCTCCTAGGTCACTGAGCCAAACAGATGGAGCGAAACGCCTCCCTGAAGATGCAGAGCCAGCCCTGTGCCAAAGGCCACCCACATCTCAGCAGCAGACAGTGAGAGGTGAGCGCCCTTTGAGGGCCACCAGCCAGAAACATCCCTCATCACAGGTCCTCATTCACGGGGGTCTCACCAACATCTACCACGCTGTAGAAATTGCTTTTGAATGCACATAATACAAAAGATGCCATCAGTAAACATGTAACAGACTGAGCAAAGGGCACAAGACTTCCCCCCCTTAACGATGAGTTTTTGGCAGACTTTGTAAGATGTTTATGCTGCTGTCAATATGGCAACCAATTAAAAAGGAGTCATTTGGCCCTTTGCACCCCCAAACCTGGCATCTATTTTTGTAGGAGCTGTAGGAGGACAACCTGCGACTCGGGTTTCCCCCCTCGCAGCCTCCAGCAACAATGAAACCTCTCATTCCTGTGGGAAGGAGGCAACAGCTTGACTCTATGGAGGCAGTTTTATGTACCCGAACAGACAGAGCACAAAGCTGGGCAGGAAGCTGGCACGTGGAATTGTATAATATTGCAAGGTGAGACAAGGATTTTATTCCTGCCTGATGAAGTGTGTTTATTCCCACCACAGAGGTTGTGTATCTCCAGTCCTTATGGAAGCTGCACAGAGCACTGGAGTCACCAATACCCTCTGCTGCCCATAAGCTGGGTGTTACCTGAACACAAGAGGCTTCCCAGGGATGAGGGTAATATCACAGATCAAACACAGGCCCAACCGTGCACTGCACAAATAATACAGACATGAATCATCCCACAGTTCCCGCCTGAGGGGCATGAGATTCCCAGGTTTTAGCAAGATCCATGCCTGTCTCCCTTGACATCTCCTGTCACCACCACTGCTGCTGCAGCCCTGCAATACAAGGAATTGAAGACAACACACCCCAAAGCTCCAGAAAGGAAGCAGAAACGGAAAGCTAGGACAGCTTCTGAACACATGTTTGGGGTCAAATGCAAACCTGCCAAATTTGGAAACAAAAAACCTGGAGAAGGGCTCATCTGATCAAACACACAGGAAACACACCTGGAATGGCCACATCAGCAGGGCTATCACTCAGACACCGTGGAAGATGCTTTTGAAGAAGAACTGGGTGAAACAAACCAATAAATCACGGAGCTCTGCAATGTCCTAAGTCACAAATGAAACCTCAAAGGCAAGCATGGATTCAGGCCATGAGTTGTCTTCAGCACATATTTTATGACTAGAATAAGGCAAAGTGAGAAAACCCGTTACAGACAAGAGCCTTAGAGATTAATTGATATTAAAATCAGGATATTTCATTCTCTCAAAGGCTTAAATCAGAGCAATACACTCCTAAATAGGCATAAAAGGCAGAAACAGGAAATATCCCAAAGAAGTGAACTTACTAAGAAAAAATGTACACAAATGGAAACCAAATATGTGTGCTGGACGTCTCACTCCCACAGGACACTGGTAATACAAGGCTAAGCCACGAACACGGCAGCCAGGCCAGCTGAAATCACTTGCTGATGTGGCTGTAGAGCCAAAGAGATACAAACCCAACCACTTACACTCAAGGCAAAGCAGTATCCAGTGTGATGTGGTAGATATCAAAAAGGATCTCACTCAGTGGTTGGGGAAGGGGGGGAATTTGGTGATTTTCAAGGAAAAGCACTCCATCATCCTGTGACAGGGCTGATGGTGGGACAAAGCAGCAGCCTGTCTCCCAAGGCACAGTGCGAGGCTAGAGATGTAATGACCAGCAAATATCTGGGGCCTCAGCATCTCCTCTGCAGGGATAAGGCAAGCCCAGGCAAAGAGGCATTTCCTCCCTTGTGTTTTGTCATCTCCAACCTCCTTTAGAAGATTTTTCATCTTATTCTGAAGGGGAGCGAGGATGCTGTAGGTGAGCACAATACAGCCCCCTGTGTCAGGACGTTACTCCTGTGCCTGTGGGTACTGGTGGAGGTGAACTGGGTGACAAACACCACGGGCCACACAGTGCTGGAGCCGACCGCAAGGGCAGGGGAGCAGATACGGAACCAATTCCCCAAACAACATCTGCTGTTTGCCAGTTATTTTCACAATTGTGTTACAAAGCTGTAGAATCAGCAAGAAAGGAAATTTCTCAGAAATCCTCGTGCTGGGGCTGGCTGTTACACCCCCTGTTCCAGTGACTGCTCAACACATACCTTTGCCAGGCTGCAGGGTGTAAGGGCTCCCACTGAACTTGCTATTTAAAACTACTGCTGCATGTTTAGCCAAGTCAGACGTGTCACGTTCTCCCTCCAACCTCAACCCTACTGGCTCCCACATCCTCTCCACACACCACGTGTGTGCTGTTTGCTTGTAAGCACTGTAAATAAGACACATTAAGGATTTTGGATGCAATCAGGACTTTGCTGACATCACCAGCAACAGTCCAGCTGGCTTAGGAAGCACACTCATTAACACCAGACAGCGATCGCTGGCTGACGGGCACCTATGAATCCTGGTAATGCCTCCTTCCTAAATACATTCTTACCAAATTACATGTTTTGCCTGGCTTCCAGCGGGAGTTAATGAATGCCATATACCTGCCTCAAGCTGCACTTGGCATTTCCAATCTAAAGACCTCAGAACACTGGGAGGGGGATTAAATGAGGTAGAAGAAAGCGAGGCAGAAGAAAACTGATGGAAACAGGCAGCAGCTTGTCCAGATGTAGAGGGGGAATAGCAGGATCCCTGTCTCCAGCTCTGCCTTTCTATAGCTGAGTCTGTTGTTCTCTTTAATTAATCACCGAGTCTTCTCATCCAGAAAGCTCTCATGAGGTGGAGCTCTACAGCAATCCTAACAGAGAGGGGCCAAGAGCAGGCAAGGTGGGCTCTGAATGCCAATCACTCTGTACAAGGAACAGGGCAGTTAAGATAAAAAAGTTCTGCTCCTTGACTATCCAAGCTGGACTAATCCCTCCTCTGGGCAGGAGGATGGTCTAGACAACTCTTGAAATCCCTCCCGTTTTCCTATTAATGGGAAATTTGCTCAATGAGTTCAGCCCTGCTTATTTTCAAAAGACTTTGAGTCACACTTCAGGGGGGTCAAGGGAGCATGGATACATTTTCACCCCTCCTGGCTCTGAGCCTCCTGCAGGCAGCACTTGGCTCCCTCGGGACCCTGACCTGCTGCTGCCCTGGCTGGGATTCCCTTGCTGACACCACGCCTCCAACAGCGTTCCCTGCCCCTTTGGGCACGATCTTTCCCCTGGCAATTAATGTGGTAAAGACTGAAACATCAAGCCCTAAAGCATGAGCTTCATTTGCACCCACTTCTAAGATGCTTTACGCTGACAGAACGGTGTAAAACCCGAGGTAAACACACTCGATGTGATCTTTCCCCTGGCTGCCTCAATGCCACACAAACCTCTGCCCCCCAGCACACACACGATGTGCCTTTAAGCTATTTCTAAAGCCACTTGGAAGCCTCTTAAGCATTAAGGAAGGGCTTAGTGGGACAGCTGGCCATGACATCCAAGAGACCAATTCCAGTCACAGGGCAGAGGAAAGCCAACTCTGGCAGTGCCACTACCCAGCTTGCCAGCTGCCACTGGCCATTAGCCACAGCAACACGCCAAGGCCATAGCTCTTGGGGAGTGTGGTCTGACCCCCACCAGGCATAGAGAGGACTTGAGTCCTTTGTCACAGGGAGCTGAACCCTCGCTCCAACCGACTGCCTGGGGAGCAGCAGCTCTCCTGCCAGGGCTACCCCGGGTGCGGGGCTGCTCCCTCGGCACCGACCCGGGCTCCAGGGAGCGGGGAGCCCCCAAAGACCCTGGCGAGCCCCAGGGGCTTCTCCCCGCCGATGCCCCAGCAAGGGCAGATGAGCTCCCCACTCTCCTCGGAGCCCGGGGCGAGGCCTCCCCCGATGCAAACGGCAGCGACGCTCGGGGAAGGGGCACCACGGGACCCGGCGGGGGCGGGCGAGGCCTCTCTCGGCCGCACCAGGCCGCTCCCTCCCGCTTGGCGGCCTCACGGCGCCGGGCGGCTCCCACCGCGCCCCAGCAACTCACGCCGAGCGGGGCAGCGCGTCCGGAGCCCCCTCACTGCCGGGGCCCTGCGCGGGGAGCCACCATCAGGAGCCGCCATCACCGGCCGCCCCTCACCGCGGGGCGAGCCCCGGGCCACGCGCAGCACTACTGCCCCACCTCCTGCCTGCACCCATAGGCTGACCGTCCTCCCTAGCAGCCAATCACCTCCTCGTCTGGCACGCACTGCCTCCGCGCTTCTGAGCGTTTTCTCCGCAGTTTCTTCCGCGTTTGTTGATTGGCTATGAGCGCCTCTTCCCCGCCCCCCGTGGCGAGGCGGCGGGCACCCATTGGCTGGCGTCGACGCGACGGCGGCGCGGCCCGGAGGCGGCGGCGTTTCCTAGCAGCGGGCGCCGCCATGGCGCCGCGGCGCGGCGGGCCGGTGGGGTACGCTCTGCTGTGCGGGCAGGCCCTGCTGCTGCTGGGCAACCTGCTGCTGCTGCAGGGCGCCTCCCGCGGCCTCCCCAACAACGGCACCGAGCCCGAGGACCCCGACCCGGGGCCACCCGCCGCCTCCTGGGCCTACACCGACCCGCAGGCACCGCTCGTCCTCTGCACCTACCTGTGAGCACCGGGCCGGGGCGGGGGGGGAGCGGCCGTCTCGACCCCCTACTCCCCTCACCGCTCCCTCCCTCCCTGCAGCCCCGATGAGTTCGTGGAGTGCGAGGAGCCGGTGGATCACGGCGGGAACGCCACGGCGCAGCAGGAGCTGGGCCACGGCTGCGTGAAGGTGAGGGGCGGGCGGGGAGCGGCGGCGGGGCCAGGCCGGCGGCAGGGCTGGGGGGCCTGGAGTCTTGCCTGCCGCTGAGAGCCCCCACCCGCGCTGCTCCGCAGTTCGGCGGACAGGCCTACGGCGAGGTGGAGCACACCCGGGTGCAGTGCCGGGCGCTGGACGGCATCGAGTGCGCCGAGCCCCGGAGCTTCCTGCGGGGCAGCCGGCCCTGCGTCAAGTAGGACGCGTTTCCCCGCTCCCCTCCCGGGCCTGCGCCTCTCCCGGCCCCCGCGGGAGGGAGCCCCGCCGGCAGCCACGGGGCCGGCCCGTGGGGATGCTCCCGGGGGGTCGGGAGGAGCCCCCCTCACCCTGCCCGCTTCCATTGCAGGTACACGGGACACTATTTTATAACCACTCTGCTCTACTCCTTCTTCCTGGGCTGCTTTGGGGTGGATCGGTTCTGCCTGGGCCACACCGGGACGGCGGTGGGGAAGCTGCTGACTCTGGGGGGACTGGGCATCTGGTGGTTTGTGGACCTGATTCTCCTCATCACCGGCGGGCTGATGCCCAGCGACGGCAGCAACTGGTGCACCGTGTACTGAGGGGAGCGGGGGCCCCCAGAGAGGCCAGCGGGGTCTGCAGGACCGGGGCTGGACTCCTCGGCTTGTCCTGCAGCGTGGGAACAGGCGCCTGCCTTGCACAGACGTGGATTTACAGAGCTGTAACTTCATGGGCAGAACAATTACCCTTGTTAATGCCTCTGTACAAACCTGGGACACAAAATCGTTGCGTAAATATTTTGCTTGTTGAAAATAATCTGGATTACCTCCCCCCTGCAAGTGGCGAATCAGACCCTGCAAACTCAGGGGGGTCAAACAAAGCTTAATAAAGCCTGTCAGGAGCTGACTCCGGTTACTGTCGATATGACACATGCAGCCACGCGGAGGCACAGACCAGTGACCTGTGGGTTTGTGTTACTGGACTTTGCAAACCCTTAAGGTTCAGTAACTGACAACAAAGTTATAGGAACCCATGGCAAAGTGATCAGCTCTGACTCTGTTATTTGTTTAAAACCATGTTCAATGGCTGCGGGGGGAGCTGGGTTAGATTCAGTAGAAATCCCCCACCCTTTGGAGAATGTGACTTTCCAGTCTCTTGTGGGTGGGGAGAGCCACAGTGCAGCAATTAAAGGTAGTATTCAGATCTCTCAGTGTAACTGTCCCTGCCACGCTCGTGTTCTAGAACCATCCCCTGTAGGATGCTCCAGCCACTCCAAAGCACACATCTGTTATTTTGAAATTACCCGTTTCTCCTCCTTTCCCGTCCTTTCTAGTAAATAACGTGCTTTTCAAACCGAGCCCCATTGTGCTGCCAGGCAGCGGGTTGTGTTCCCTTTCCCTGCTGCCAGATAGTCCTGTTCTTTCCAACCATTCAGTGGTGACCATTTGTGCTTTACAAAACCATTAAATACTGGCTTTGCCTCATTAGTGATGGAGGACTCGTTCCCACACAGAGCTGGGAAGGGCTGGGGGCCGTGGGAGAACAGGGAAGGGGCTGGAGCTGGAGGGGGGAGCTGTTGTCCCCACTCTGGTGACCCCCAGCCCGTGGCAGGGGGTGTGTGGCACCACGATGAGCGTCAGCAGACTCGCACCAAAAGAGGAAGCCCCACCAGATGCAGGCTGAGAACTCACCGAGCTGAATAAAAACGGGAAAAGGAAGCTGCAGTGTCACAGCCAGAGCCAGACACACAACCCGTACGTGCAAAAGTCCGGTCACATTTGATGTGAAACAGCACACACACACTCTCTCCTCGCACGGCTCCACAGCCGTTTCTTTGGCCATTTTCTGCCAGTGTCACTTCTGTCTCCAGCAGAGCTGCGGGGGGGTTCAATGCGGCCGGGAATTCTACTATTCCAGTTTGGGTTTGTGGTTTATTGCAACAGCTCCTCCTCTGCAGGGAATGGGGTTTCTGTCCCGTTTAGGTAACAAGTAATGGGAATTTGGCAGCTCTGCCTGCGTCTGGGGTAGTAGGGTAGGGGGAGGCTTCCTCGTAAAACTCCTACATTCCTCAGACCAGGGGAAGAGCAGGGCTGGAAAGCCCGTGGTGGAGGGAATTATGCAGTGAACCAGCAATAAAAAATTGATAATGCCATGTGCCAAATCCCATTGTCATTAATGCCTCCCCGTGTCCCCAGCCCAGTGGCCACCAGCAAGACCCCAGATTCCTCCGGTGGAAGAGGCTGTTGGGGGCAGCACTGAGGGGAACCTGGTCCCACAGCCTCCCACCAGCGAGTTCAGAGGCACAGACAGTGGTGACTTTCCTGCCACCACCGTGTGCTCACCCTCCTCCCGTGTCCTCAAGGAGGGGCTCAGCCAGTTCTCACTGGGAAATAAAAAAAAAAAAAAAAAGTTTATGTGCACATGAACACCCCAGCAGGGAGGGTGTTCAACCTCCCCCCCACAATATACACAGCCTGGAAGAGTCACTGGAATTTCTTTTTTTATTTAAAAACATGGGGGAAAAAAAAGGGTTCCAGCATTTACAGGCAAGGGGTGGGAGGGGGCGTAACCAACACCACAGGAATCATGGAGCATCGCCCGCACCAGGCCCCCCCGGCCCTAAGAGCACTTGACACCCCAACACTCATGGGGACAGCTGAGACCCTCAGTTCTCACGGGGAGGAGCAGACCCTCCTCTCGCACCCCTCTGCCCACACGAGGTTCCCCTCAGGGAGCAGGGACACCCCCAGCACACACAGCGCTTGGGGGGACACGGTGGTCCCCAGGCAGAGGTGAGGGGACACTCGTTTGCTTCAGAGCAACGCTGCAAAGCTCCTCCGAGGGCTGGCTGCATCTGCCCATTCCTCGGGGATGAAAATTCCTCACCCCAGCATTACCAGAGCCCAGCTCGATGGTGAACCCTCTCCATTCCCACCTCCCATCCTGCCTTTGCAAGTCCCAGGGACACTGGAGGGTGGGAACGAGAACCAGGAATGTTGCAAGAGCTCTGGAGCCGCTGGTAGTTTCTCCTGGATAATTAACCCTAATTGTGCAACAAGCTTCTGCTTCACCATCCCAGGCCCTGGGAAACTTTGCAATTACCAGGGGAGAAGAACACATGGTGGTTTCGAAGCCTCGCACCAAGCAACTGTCCCTCCCCGTTTATGTTCTCCAGAAAGGAGAGCACCATCACCCAGGGCTGTGACTCCCTGACCAAGAGACTGACCAAGCTTCTAAAGCACTCCTGAAGCACCATTTTATCAGCCAAACAGCAAGAAACGAACAAAAAAAAAAAAAAAACAAAAAAAAAGATAGATTTCAAACACTAGTGCAAATAAAGCAAGAAGGAGAAGACAAAGGAAGAGCGTGATCTAGGTTTCTACAATTAAATATTAACACTCACCCTGTACTGTTTGCATTGATTCCCACTCCTTTTGCAGTTTCAGTGTTCTCCAGCATCTCCACCCCCCAAAGCTCCACCAAAGCTCCCCGGGCTGCTGTGGGAGGAGTGGGAGGGGACCCACGCTGGAAGCTGCAGCTCTGCCCCTGCTGAGACCCTCGGAGCAAAACCCCAGGGGATCCCCGGCTGGAGCACAGCTGCCCAACAGCTGGAGACCCACAAAGGGACAAACCCCATTATTTTTGCTTCTGGGGAGCACGCGGAGCTGATCCTGCAGAGCAGAGCATGAGTAATGCCAAAAAAAAAAAAAAAAAAAAAAAACAAAAGAAGAAAACAAAAGAAAGAAAACAGAGTCCATAACAGAGGGAAGCCTCATTAACTCAACCGCTCCAGGCACTGCTAAGCTTGCAATGGAATTCCCGCACCATTCCATTTATCAGCTGGAGCAGAGCCAAGATGGGAACGAGCCCGTGTCTGACCCGGGACACAGCTGGCCCATGGCAAGTGCATTTAAAGCCCCAGGAGCCCCTAGCAGCCCTGGCCCCCCTGCAGCCGTGCCCAGCCAGGGCACGCTTGGGCACTGGGGGAGGCATTGGGGATCTCACTGCACAGGGAACACCTGCATTTCCTACACAGCGTTTATCACACCTCCTCCAGGGGCTGATTTGGTTATGGAAACGAGGAGGACCCACTGCTCCAAAAAACCAAAAATTTCTGCTCGTTTTCATCTCAAGGCGAGTTGGCTGGACAAGTCTTCCCAGCTGCTACTTTTTTTTTTTTTCTTTTTGCTGCTTTTTGCTAAAAGCACTTCACCACATGGGCACGGTGTCCTGGTGCCCAGATGTACCCCGTGCAGAGGCCACACCGTACCTGAGGATGCTCCCGTCCCTGGGAGCCACCGTCACACCAGCCCTGGCTCCCGCACGGGACGTACCGGTGAGCCTTTCGGAGGGGCTGAGCGGGGCCCCTGCCAGCGCCAGGGTCTAACAGTGCCCAAGGGTATGAAAAGACATAATTAAAAGCCAATAGATCTGTCGGTACGCTGTCACTCAGGCAGTGTAAAGAACTGATCTGGGGAAAAAAAAATTCATCCAAAAGTTGGTTGCAGCGCATCCCCGCGCAGGCAGCTGCAGGCTGGCACCTCCCCAGCTCTGCCCAGGGAAGCAGCACGGAAAAGGGAGAAAAATGTTTTTCCCAAGTAAAAGAAAGGCCACGTTCCCCTTCTCCCCTCTGAGACCCCCTGCTGCTTCCTCCAGGCTTGGTCCTGGGGGAGGGAAACGATGCAGTTGCAGCAGAGGATTCCCCTCACCCAGGCCGTGCTGGGGACCAGTGTGATGGCAGCACGAGGTGCCCGCAGGTCCCCCTGCCCGGAGGCGGCTTCGGAGACATGGAGCTGCCAGAGCAAAGTGCAGGCGGGAGCAGGCAGGGACCGTGCTCCCCGGTAGACGGGGGGCACCGGGATGGGGGTCCCCCCAGAGCCTGTATCGCAGGGAAGAGCAGCAATGGAGGGAAGGGGGCACTTCACCCCCACCGAGACGATGGGGTGAGCCTGGTCCAAGGTGCTGAGTGGAGGCAGAGAGACCGGTCCCAGCACATCTGTGCCCCCCAAAACTGTCCCGTGGGTACCCCAGACCCCCCGGGGACTCTGGCGGCCATGCAGAACTCGGAGGGGTGTCTAGGCGCCCGGTCAGACGTCGGAGGTCCGGATGCTTTCATCGTCCAGATCGAAGGCGAACGGCTTCTCCTTGAGATGCTGCGGCTCCGACTTGTGCCGCAGGCGCTTGCCCGGGGCGGCCCCGGCGTCGTGCTCCGGGAAAGCCGGCAGGAAGAGCGAGTATCTCAGCGGCGTGGGCATCTCCTCCGCTGCCGGCTGCTGGCCCCCCGCCGGCGGCACCGGTGTCCAGGGCTGCCAGGAGGAGCTGGAGGGGGCTTTGCAGAGCGCTCGCCTCTCCTCCCCGTGCCTCTGCTGGGAGGGGGCCGCCGAGCCCCCCGGCTTCACCAGGGAGGAGGATCTCATGAAGGAGATTTCCTGCAAGGAGAGAGGCAGCGTGAGCGCTGGATGGGGCTGGGGTTTGTGGTGCAACTGCTGTCAGCAATCTGCAAACCCTGGGGACAAGGGCCAGGCACTTCACGTGCTCTGCAAAAAGGGGAAAAAAACCCCTAAGAAGTGAAAGTCTGAATTAAATGGCCCTTTGCCCCCTGTCAGGCTCTCACTCGTGCCTCGGAGCGGAGCAGGATTCACGCAGCCCCAGCTCAACCGCTCTCATCTCAATTTTCAATCTTTTTCAAGGAAACTTTTCCACGGATTGGCAAACCAACCCAGAGAGGTCACCCTGGAACCCAGCACTTACACAAGCCACCAAGTAAATGTCCTGCACCTGGGCACAATCTTCATTTGTCACTGACCTGACCGTGAAGCAGAAAGGAGGTGACCTACCCTCGGGCGGGTTTTCAGGGCCTGGACTGCCCCCGCGATGGCTCGGATCCAGCTGTGCATGTCCTCAGGACTGTCTGCCTGCAAAACACGCCCCCCCGACTCAGGCTTTGCCTTCCCCAAGCTCCCCCCCGGGCTTCATCCCCCCCTCCACCCCCCCAGGAAGCGGGGACACGCAGACGGACAGGCTGCCACCGTCCCCGCTGTATCTGCTACTAATTCATCCTCTCTGTAAAATCCCTGCACTGCCCCATCTCCCCCTGGAGAAGGGGATCCATTCTCCACACCGTGGCGCTTTTATATCAGGAACAAAGCATTTAAGGGAAAAAAGGTGGTGGGGGTGTTACCAACCCTGCCCCCGGCACTCGGGGTGCTCATGGGATCACCCTGTGCTTCTCTCTCGGCATTTTTCTCAGCTCCCCCAAACAGCCGCTGTTATAAATAAGCCCCGGGGGGGGAAGTGAAACTGTCCAGAGTCCTCCCCCGTGGGGCTCATCGACGGCCTTTGCCGGGAACAGCCCGTTTGCTGGAGCCAAACTCACGGTGCAGAACAGAACCCCCTCCGGGCCACCTCACCTGGATGTAGAAGGTTCTGGAGCTCGTTATGATCTCAAAGAGGTTGTCCCGCATCAGGAGGTCACTACAACAGCAAGAAAGGGACAGTCACTACCCAGAAGTCATCATGGATGGAAAATAAATAAATATATATTCTTATTTACCCTCATCTCTAGAGTGTGCTGGGGGCAACCATACTCAAGGCAAACCTCACATGGATTTTGAGAAAACTCAGGAGATATTGCCTTCAGCTACACACACTCTGGCTTCTACCGCCTGCAGGCAGCCCTCCCCCCCCCCCAAGACCTGTGACCCATCCCATTTACCATTTTAAACGTGAACCTCCTATAAGTTCTAAAAACTAAACAATTCAAAGCCGTAATAATAAATTCTATTTTTACTTTAGCTAAAGAGGTTTGCTTTCTCAGTTTGTCGTTCATTGCAAATCGAGTTGCTTTGATTTTATCAGCGTTTGCTGCAATGACCTGTTCCCAGGACGCGGTGTGGGGCCAACGCCTGCCTGCGGCGCTCGGCTGTTCTCTGTCACACCGTGCTATTTACTAGGCAGGGCCTCGTAATCCTTCATCTACGGAGACGAGAGAGCTGCAGGGGCCTGTCCCACACCCCCCGAGGGGGGAGCCGTGTTCCTGCCTGTCCCACGCCCCCCTCCTCAGGGAGCCGGGGGTCCCGGGGGCTGCTCTGGCCCCGGCACAATGTGGAGCATTACCCAGACTTGACCAGGCACTCGTGGGTCTTGCAGACATCCCTCAGGAGAATCGAACGCAAGGGCTCCTTGTCCTGCAGGGGTGAGAGGAGATGGTGATGGGCTTGGCTGGCCCCTGGTGCCTGCTGGCACTGGAGAGTGGCATCCCTGGACCCGGGAGGGGCTGCTCACCTGCTCACACTTGTAATAACTGATGGAAAATTCATCCAGGACAAAGTACCGGCGCTTCCAGCTCTTCCTCTGGAAAAGAGGGGCAGGAACTGCTCAGTGCTGGGCTCCAGGGCTCTCCCCACACTGTGGTCCAGCACCCAGAGCATCCCTGACCCACAGGGCAGCAGCCGGCCCAATGCCACCCACCCACAGCACGGGGGACCCCAGGACTCACCACATTCCCCTGCTTCACGCAGTAGCCACTCTTGAGGATGGGTGGCCCGGCGGGGGGCTTGGCGGCCGAGGTGGGGATGTAGCTCTGCGAGCGCCGCAGCAGGGGGTGGGCGGCCACGTCGCTGCCCTCCCCTCCATCCCCCGCATTCTGCAACGGGAGCAGAGAGTTACCGGGGAGCCGGGAGAGCGCAGGGAGGGGAATTCCCTGCTGGAAGGCAGGACACGGGAGCTGGAGGGAAAGCAGCCCAGAGCAAGCCCCCCCCCCAGTGCAGCGCAGGACGCCAGGGGCTAATTGCGAGGCCTGGACACGAGCAGGGCTAATTGTGATGCCAGGGCACGAACCAGAGCCGAGAGCTGATTTTATCTCCTTGCACACAGCTCTGCAGCCTAAGCACTACTCGCCCTCCTGGCACCCACACGTTTAAAACAATGTCAAGAAATGGGAAAGGCTACAGAAAAGCCACAGAAGCAGTTTGAGGGCTGAGGAAAATCTCTCGCAGCTGGGGAGGGATTTGACCTGTCTCTGTCTGCTTGGCCAAACACCCCAGAGGTGGTGAAACTGCACCACGGACCTTCTCGGGAACAAACACGAAGAGCTCCTTCATCAGGCGGAGGAAGGCAGAACAAAAACCACCAGCTGGAAGCTGGAGCCACAGACCCAAGCCAGGAAGGAGGGATGCTCTCCAAACGGAGAGGGACACGTATCGTGGGAATCAACTGCTCAGGAAAGCTGAAACTCTGACAAATTCTTCAAAAAAGAAACTGTGATCTTTGGAGCTCAGGTAGAAAAATCCTGCTGGCCCCAAGCTGTGTCTCCCCAGGTGAAACGCTTGCTGCTCCGAGCACTGATGGGCCCCCAGCCCCTGGCTCACCCCGAGCCCTTCCCAGTGCATCCCGAGGGCTGGACCCCCCGGCATCCCCCCCTCTGCCCCCCAGAGACACCCCAAACCCTGGCAGCACCCTCCCTTCCCCCTCGGCAGCGCGGAGGGTGGCTGAGATGAAACATCTGTGCTCATCTCCTCCTTCCCCCGTCCCTCCAACCCCTTCCTCCCGCTCCGCGCTGAGGTTTGAGAATTGCCATGGCAGCCGGGGTGGCTCTCGCCACTGCCAGCCTTATATGGCCCCCACGCCTGCCGGTGCGACTGCCGGTGTGGTTAACCAGCAACCTGCACCTTCCAGCACCTTCAAGAGGTGGCTTTGGCTTCTCCAAGGACAGGGACAAGTGGCTGCCCCCAAACTGCCACCCAGCACCTCTGGAGCCACCCGCTCTCCTCGCCCCGGCTCTGCTGGGTGTTACGGACGGACAGACAGAGGGGTCCCAACCCAGGGATGGGGACGCTGCTGCAATAGGGAGGGTTACAGCTGGAGCTGGGGGGGGATGCTGGCCGGGCAGGGGCTGAAGGGGGAGTGTGGGGCTCCCATCTGTGGTCCCGCAGCCCCCGCGGGGCAGCACCGGCCGGGGCAGAGCCAGGAAACCACAGACGCGCCCAGGAAGCTGCAGCAGAGAAATAGCCATTTCACACGGGACACGCAGCAAGAGAACGGAACACCTTCTGGCAGCTGATGCACCACTTTTAAAAAAAAAAAAAAACAAAACCCTCTCTGTGAAAGACAGAAGTTGGGCGAGGGCTGGGGACGGGGCTGAGAGCTCCCGGGAGGGGTGGCGGGGAGCAGAGGGAGCCCCACTCAAGGGCCAGGAAGGAAGAGCAGCTTTAACTCCCTGAAACAAAAAGGGAAAGTCCCGGGGCCGGCTGCTGCGCGGGGACGAGGGTCCAGTGGTGTCACACAGGGCAGGGATGGCCACCAGCCTGGCCCCACATCCTGCGCCCCAACAAACCTCCCCACGGCCAGGGAAGCGTTAAAAGTGCCTGCCAGCCAAAAAACCTGCCGCAATGATCTAATTCTCTGCTCTATTTTTAGTGCTGTGTCTGATAAGAGCCGAAATGAGACCCAGAGTGCCCGAAAGTGGATGACACCGACAGCCATGTGCTGAGGGCAGGTGATCCCCAGGACTTGTGAGGATGCACAGACCCTGCCAGCTCACCTGGTTGATGGAGATGGGCGTGTGGACCACCACCCCCCCGATGATCTCGGTTTTATAAGCCACCTGGGGCTTCCTCTCCTGGGCATGTGGCACCACTGGCAGCTTCGCAATCTCGGTGGCTGGTGGGACGCTGCCACCCTTTGGCACCTACGGGAGAAAGAAAGGGGTGAAAGGCACAGGTATGACCATGCTGGACAACCCCACGCCTCCGCTGGGCACCATCACCCCTGTCCCTCCAGCCTGAAAGCAGCTTTAAAACCTAATAAATGAACGAGCCACCCCAATTAAGGCAGGTTGCAGGAGGCGCTGGGAAGGAGATGGAGGTGGTGAATAATTAAGCATCAGCTCACACGAGCCGGCGAGTCGCCTCTGCAGCCCAGTGCGTTTGTGGGACACTCGCTCCTTTAATTGTCCCCGCTCTACTTACAGCCGGGTTTAATGATGAGCTTTGCCCGGCCTAATGAGGCTGAGTGGCAGCATGTCCACAGGGGCACGGCAGACAGATGGGCGCTGTTTTACACACCCCAAACCCTGCATGTGCCCCACCAGCCACAGGGCCGTGCAGGTTATGTGCCCCCCTGCCAGCAGCCCCCCATTCTGGGGCAGAGACTGCACTGAGGGGACCAGTCTCCCAGCACCTGCATCCTCCCTCGCTCATTCCCTCTGGCACCCGGCTCTGGTTTCCATGTTTTCCCTCCCAAATCTGCACTTCCACTTCTCTAATGCCATTAATC
This sequence comes from Scolopax mira, assembly GCA_004320125.1. Taxonomy (NCBI): domain Eukaryota; kingdom Metazoa; phylum Chordata; class Aves; order Charadriiformes; family Scolopacidae; genus Scolopax; species Scolopax mira. The sequence continues at coordinate 471,022 of BJBW01003488.1, forward strand.
AGGGTCGCTGGCTCCAACCCCCCTCCTGCTCCACCCCCAAAGCACACAGGGAGCAACACAGGGTCCTCTCCATGCAAACTCCACCACCCTTGGCTGCTGGCTGGGCAAGGAGAACTCTCAGCTGGGCTTGTGTCTGAGCTGAGACCCAGCTGAAGTCTTGGTGGGGCAGAGATCTGCACTAAGACCTCACCAACCCAGGCACAGGAGAGAAGGAAGACCCCAGTCACCCCACAGCTACCCTGCCTGTGTGGTCTTCAACAGCCAGGCTCGGCTGACGGGGTTGGTGGCGCTGGGCACGGGGCTGGCAGCAGCAGCACGTCCAGGTGCCATCCCCTCCTGCTTGGAAGAGATGGCACAAGAGCGAGCGGTCAGACCACGGCAGGGTCCCCCTGTGCCTGTGCCACTTGCTCCGTGCAGAGCATCAGCACCCATGGGCACCAACCGCCTGCCCCGGCAATGTGGGCAAGCACAAGGTGAGGCCAGGGAGCCAGCATGGGCCACCTGGGTGGAGGAAATGGTTTCACAAGGCAGAGGCAGAGACATGGCATGTGTGGGCAGAGGGCAGGAGCTGCATCTCTCTGCGGGCAGCAGCGCAAGGGGAAGGTGCTGCTCAGCACCCGCTGAGCGGGGTCCCCTTGTCTCGGTGACACCGGCTCATGGCACACCTCCTGCCCCGAGCCACCCAGGCCCCAGGGACCGAGACAGTGAGGGGGGTGAGGAAACACAGGAACTGATGTGCCAAGAGCGGAGGAGAAGTCCCCGTGAGAAGCAGAAGCTGAACCTGGATCCCTGCAGCCGGAGTGGCACCCAAACCCCTGCCCCCACCTCCCCATCCCACTGTGGCCAGTGGCCCAGGGGCCCGGCAGAGCCCAGGGCAAGGGGGAGACCACTCAAAGGCCACAGGTGGCCACTCAAAGGCCACTCAAAGGCTCTCCGAAAGCCAGAGCATCTCCCCACAGCCCTTCTGTGCCTCTCCATCCACAGCAGAGCCACAAACCCACTACAACGCAGAGCATCCCAAGGAAACGGGGGCACAGACAGAGCCCCGTGGGGAGGCAGAGGGATTTCCCACGTGGGGCAGAGCGGCCATGATGCCCGCAGCCCAGTAGCCCCGTGTTTCCCAGCCAGCCCATGGGAACTCCTCCCTGCAGGGCTGGATGAGCCGGTCGGTGGCTGCTGGAGCTGGGAAGGGCTGGCCAACAGCAGGGCAGGAAAATCACCGCCGTTTATTGCGGAAACAGAAGATGCATCTCTTCCTCCCACCACCTTAGCCAGCTCAGCAGACCAGCAGCACCATCACCCCAGTGGTACAGCTACACTGGTATCACTGGTGGGCTCTGCTTACAACTCCTACCTGGTTTTGGAGGTGGCCTTTTTGTGGACAACATCACCTGAACCCATAAAAGAGAGGGTGCAAGCCAGAGCCTGCGCAGTCACTTTGGTGGCTTCAGGCACAGAGCTCGTCACATTTAATGTATTTGCAAATATAAAAAGAAAATAGAAGGCAGGTCCAGCCCCATAGATGAGATTTCCCACAGAGATAACACAGCTCTCCAGTGATTTTAAATAAAAAATTCAAGGAAAAAAGGTTACCTGCTAGGACCCGACCCAATCCTAAACAGTTCCTCACAGTTTTTCCATGTATTTAGTTCACAACCCATGAACACCACGCATCAGTGCACGAGCCGATCAAACCCTGCCAGCCCCAGACATCGCCAGCGCCGCTCATCCCTGTGGGCACACAGCCCCCGGCCCTTTCACAGGGACCTCCCCAAATCCCGAGGCCGGGAAGCTGCTGCCCCTCGAACACCAAACCCTGGCACATGGGTGCTGCCAACCGAGCACCAAAGGGTGCCCACAACCCCTGCACCAAAGAGGCAGCACCGTCCCTCATCGTCCCCCGGGAGCAGCCGAGGATCAGAGCCTCAGTGAGTCGCTGGGTCAGTGACCATCAGTTCACGGCTGCACGAGCACCACAGGAGACGGGAGGCGATGGCAGACAAACCCCTCTGAGTCCCAGCACGACCCCGGTGCCCTACAGAGTGGAGCTGTGCCTCGTCACAGGACCCAGTGTTCCAGAGAGAATTAAAAAAAAAAAAAGAGTAAATAAATTATTGAAGCACAAAAAAGATGCCCTTGGACAGCCACAGCGAGGAGTCGGTTACAGGCATCCCAGGCGACAGGAGGAAAATGGCCCCAGAGCGGGTGGGGATGGGGACAGACGCCCCAGCACCTTCCCTGGGGTGCAGCCACTGTCCCCTCTCAGAGCTGGGCAAAGGAGCCGAGGGGCAGAACTGCACACAGCCTTGGGGTGGCTGGGTGAGAGCCCTGCTCTTGGGGGCTGTCCAGGGGATGCTCCCCTGGGATTGAGGGGCTTTGGGGAGCTACAGTCCCAAATCACATCTGCTTTGCTCAACAGTAACCCAAGGGACGCGTCTGAGGCAGAGGTGAGGCCAGAAGGACAAAAGGACACTGCAGCCACCAGCTGAGAACTGTGTGTCCATCCCTCCCCGCTGCAGCCTCAGCATCAGCCCAGAAGAGAGCCTGGGAAGTTCCACACGCCAGGAACAGCCCGGCCACCACCTCGGCTGCTCCCCAGGAGGGACCCGAGAGGTGATGGAGAGGGAGAGCCCCGCAGGACGGGAAAGCACAGCTCATCCAGGCAGGACACAGCAACACCCGAGGAGCGTGTGGCAGCCTACCGTGATCTTACTGGCCCGGTTCAGCGCCTCCACCCAGTCCTGCAGGTCCTTCTGATCGCTGGCTTGTAGGAAATAGCGCTGGGACAGAGCATTGATGACTGCCAGAGAAGGGAACGGCCAGAGGAGTTAGGGAACCCCATTCGGTGCTTAGCATCATTTAAACAATAAATCAGAGACAGCATCTCCCAGCGCCCAGTCCCAGAGCCCCCAGCAGATATCAGTCTCGCAACCTCTCGCATGGAAAAGCATCCAGGGGACGTGGGGGGGACCGGGGGGGACGTGGCAGCTGGATCCGTCAGCAGCACAGGGAGGGCAGGGCTGGGGCCGGGCTTAAACCAAGGCTGCGGCTTGGCCCAAAGGAGATCAGACTTGATCTGAAGTCACCCCCTCACATGGGGAGTTGGGGGCCCCTTGGGGATCCCTTCCCTCGGCACTTGGGTTTTAACTCCCGCCAAAACACTGGTGCGAGCCCCAGGTGGGGTCTGGGGTTCCAGGGCTCCTCAGGGACACGCTCCCCCCTGCAGACCCCCCGGCAGCCGGAGGAAGCTCCCGGGGGATTCCTGCACCAAAAAGCTGGAGATATTTTTAACTGTACAAGATCTTGCTGAAGCTCCCCCAATTCCCCACCCTGAGCCTCGCACACCAGGCTCTGCCACACTGGGGTCCCCGGAGCAGCCCCCTTCCTGCGTGGGGACACGTCGTGGGGACACATCGTGTGCCCCGATCTTGGGCTCCATCCCTTGTGGTGAAGCTCTGCAAAGGCAGCACCGGTCCCCGGGGAGGAGTACGTGCTCCTGCAGCGTTTCTCTTCATTTAACCCCGAGTTCACGGCTCAAAGCACAGCGTGGGTCAGGCCGAGGCCATTTGGGGCTGGGGAGAACTGGGTACAAAACACCCCTTTCCTTGCACCCACTGGCATTTAAAAAAAGGAAAAAAACCCCACTGTATTGCAGTGATTCAAGGAGGGAAAGGATTCAAGAGCACAGCGAGGGGGACCCATTGGGTCCTACCTCCATCTCCAGACTCTGCCCGTGCATCTCGCTTGTGGGGAGGTCACAGTGACAGGGCCACCGTCCCCCCCGGTCCCACGGGTCTGTCTGGCAGCAGCCAGGAGGGCTCACAGCAGCCACAGCCCCCCCCCCCCAACTCACCAAAGCAGAACGGAGTTTTTGGCTTCTGTTTCGGGGTGGCGATGCTAACCTGCAACAGGGCAAATTAAGGAAAAAAAAAATAAAAATAATAAAGATAATAGTACACGGCAACGGCAGCCACAGGAGCTGGAAGTTTCTACTGGGCCAGGGCCCAATTAGCACATCCCATCAGAGCCCTGCTGGGTGGGAACCCACGGGGCATCGCTCCCTCCCCAGGCGCTGTGTCCCCCCCAGAACGTCCGGGCAGGACCCCCGGCTGCACGAGGATGGGAAGCAGGAGCCCAGGAGCCGCGGCGCAGCTGGGCCAGCTCTCGGGCAGTGGCCCGTGTCGGGCGGAAGGAGCCCAGAGGCAGCAGCGAGTGCGGTCCCAGGGGCAGGTCAGCGCGGAGTCGGGGCTTTCATCTCCCCCCGCTCCCCCCGGCGCGGGCTGCGCTGCCAAGCAGAGAACTCAGGGCTTTCAAAGGCCTCGAGAACGCGAGTTTCTGCTGGACTAACACAGTCGCTCTTGTCAGCAATTAAGAAAATTGAGGGAAAATAGCAGTGGTTTCTCCCTAAAGAGTAGGAATCATTTATATAAGAATAATACTCCCCGGGGCTCCAAGCACAGTATTCGTGGAGTATTTATTCTGACAGGCTTCCTCCTTTGGAGCCAGTCTGTAATGCTTTAAATATGTTTTCTCAAGCAAACCTCCTTTTTTCTGGCCTATTTACAGTTGGTAGTTAAAGCCACCGGCATAACCCAATCCTGCAGTTTGTGACCAAACACTGTCCTATGGCAATTTGCATTTAGACTAAAACGTATATAATTTATAAGAGAGGCTCCGTCTGAAATGGGGAAGGCTCAACCTCCCAGCGTTGCTTCATCTGCGCTTAATTTATAAATCATGATTCAGCAGGAACAGAGAGATCTGTCCGATTCTTTATCCGGCTCCGGCGCGGGGCTGAGCCCGCTGCGGTGGCCACGAGCCCCCGCTCCCCCGGGGGTGGCCAAGGGGCAGCTGGTGGCACGGGATGGTGGCAGCTCTGCTGCCCATGGCTGCACTTGGACCTCTTCCTCCCCTTCCCACCACCCCACTCAGGGGGTTCAGGATGTCGGGGGCTCGGGCAAGACCTGGCCTCTAGCACGAGCCATTGTCTCTCCTGGGAAAGCCGCAGGGAGAAGGGGACAGTGGGGGCCACTAATTTTCCTTCCCCCCACCCCGACATTACCTTGGAGATATAGGTCAGCTGCAGGGACCCGACAGCACCCGCCCCGATGGCCAGGTTCTGCAAAACATTTAACAAGTGACAGGGGTTAAATGACGGGGGGAAGGCAAAGGAGGCCAGCCAGGCTGTCACTTAGTGTCACCGGGTTCAGGCAGCAGAACCACCGGCCACTTCCCCTCTCTGGGCACCTGGTTCATCTCCTGCCCCACAAACAGCAGGGACCGGCCACGCTGGGCTGCTCTGAGCACCGTGCCCAACTCGGTCCCCTCCGCACCCCCTGTCCCACTCACCAACCCCCACAGCAGCCATTTGGGTGCCCAATGGGCTCCAACCCCCCCAATGGCCCACAGAGGAAGAGTTTGGGCCAGCACTGGACAGTGAGCTTCCCCTTTCCCCTGCGAACAAGGCAATGAAGAACCTGCTGATGATGCTCTTCAGGAAGTCAGGTGCCTCCCCAGCCCACAACCAGTGCCCAGGCACTGTGAGCTTTCCAGAAGGGTAGCAGAGGAGCCCACCTGAGGGTTGTCCATGTACCAGAGGAGGCAGTTGGCCTGGGTGTCCAGGATGAAATACCTCCGCAGAAACTTGCCACAGGTCTCATTTTCTTCGATGTCCAGGAACCCGCAGATACGGTTCTGTCGATCCAAGTACGGCATGCCGGGCTCCTTCTCGCATCACCCTGCGAAGGGACAGGCAGGGAAAGGTGGGTGCTGTGCTCCCCAGGGAGCTCCTGCACCCGCTGCCAGACATGCCAGGGTGCCAGCGTGGCCCCGCAGCCCCCCCCCCACGAGCTCACAGCACAAGGATGCCCAGAGGGAAGGGACAACCTGCCAGGGCTGGACCAGAGGAGCACATCAGCTGCCTCCCCTCGCTGAAAAATGAGGCACTTCCACAAACGTGTGCAGAGGTGCAGATGGGCTCCCTGGCCCCCAGAGCTGCCGACCCCCCCACAGCCAGGCCCCAAGTGCCCAGGAGCCAGCACAGAGCCGGGCAGAGGGAATGGGGTTTGCTGTCAGCCAGCTCCCCCCTCCCCATCACATCCTGCAGCCGAGCATCCTCCCCTCTCCTGCTTCCCACCCTGCCTGCACCTCCCTCTCCCAGAACCCCACCTTTTAACCCACAAAAAGTAAAGTCCAACTGAGACCCCGAGTGTTTGCACCGCAGGGAAGCTGCCAAACACAACTGTCACCCAGCACGCCCTGGTGACAAGCGGGTGCTGGCCCTGGCTGCAGGCAGAGCACACCAAAATAGCTCAGCGAGGAGCTGCAGGGCTTCGGGAAGAACCCAGGAGCTGCAGATGGGCTCCGGGAACAAACACTCGTCAGCCCAGCTCCAAGATCATTCGTGGCACCAGGGCCACCGGGACATCCCAGGGCAGTGACAGTGATGCTGGGTGACAGCCCCAAACTGCCCCTGTCACAGCGGTGGCCTTGTCCCACCGAGCTGCCCTCGGGAGAGCTCAGCAGGGAGCTCTTGCCACAGCTCAGGCCACCAAGAGAGGACAAAGTAGCCACAAAGGATTTGACGTGAGACACCAGGTCGCCGGGAACCATCAGAGAAAATCATCCCAAAGCAGCCTGTGCGCCGGAGAGAGCCTGAGCACACTCCCAGGAAATGGAAAACAATCTGCAACTCCAGCAGAAAATCTGTGCAGCCAGGATGCCGAGTCAGCAGGGAAAACAATGACCCATCACCGCGGGGCCAAGCTGTGTCACCAGGTCTGCCACGGGCATGGACCCCCCGGCTGGGGCGAGCCACCCCCCAGCTTGGGCTCTGAGCAGAACTGGGCTGGCAGCAGCCTCCCCGGGCAGCCCCCGCAGGGACCCCTCTGCGGGACCAGGGGGAAACGCCAATGCCGACCTGAGAGCCTGGCGGCCGTGGTGCCTGTGGATGGGCTTTGCCTGTGTCCCCCCGTGGGTACAGGATGTGGGGGAGCCCCAGCATCGCCCCATCACCCCACGGCCACTGTGTCCATTCGGCTGCAGTGCCCACCCGCCCTGCACAGCGGAGCCCACAGCATCCCTAGGTCTCTGCACCATCGCTTCCATCCCCGGGGGGGAAGTGAAAGCAGCACCGAGAGCCACAGGGGGCCGGGGAGAGCCCCCTCCCCACGGCGCGGGGGGACAGAGGCAGCCTGAAGGACATGAGCTGAGCCCGGTGCGGTTTGTCCGGCAGAAGAGGGGTGACTCGTGCAGGTGCCAGAAGTGGAGGCTGCACAAATAAAAGATCTCATGCAGAAAAGGAGGAAATACTATTTTTGAGCCGAATAGCGGCAGTGCAGCAGGGGCCCTGAGAGGCAAGCGTTGTGCAAGAGTTGTGGTGCAGCTGCAAAGGTAGAGGTGGTAGAGAAAACAAGCCAACCTGTTGTCAGGATCTTCAGGGTTTATCACCAGGGTTTCAGAGATGGGTATCAGGGCTTTGCTAAGAGGGAAACTGCACTGCTTCAGTAGAAGAGAGTGGTTTAAAACAACACATTTGCCCTGATGCAAAGGTTTTGTGGGAACTTCACATTTTACTGCTTTTCCGTGGGTGGGGAGCAGCACACGGAGAGTAGATTCTCAGGTGCCTTCAGCCATCCCCATATGGTCAGACCAGGCCTCATAAATCGCCTCTTTCTCCGGCTGCTAATAGAAGCCCAGAGATTTCCGATTATGAGAGGGATGAGGAAGAGCTGGGCTGTGTCACAGGCAGCGCAGGGACGAGCCCCCAGCCCCCCAGGGCTGTACCGCCGGACCCATGGGACTCCCCGTCCATGGCCACCATTAATTCCCAGCTTTTTCAAAATCTTAATATCCCACCAAAAAGTACAACCCTTTTCTGGCTCAGTTAACAAGATGACAAGAGCAATTAGGCTGCAGAAGAAGGTCTACAGCAAAAATCCCCTCTCACCTGCCTGCTGAGACACGGGTCAGTGCTCCCCAGGGAGAGGCAGAAGGTGTGGGGCACCCTCCCAATGGCACCCTCGCCCCTCTCTGCGGTCACTGCTGGCTCAGGGGCCTCGTGTGCTGCCACACTGCCAGAGTTTCCAGGAAGCAGCCCCGGGACACCAGCACCTCACCGTACCGTCGCGGCTGCCCGTGACCTGCTCCCGACACAGCTACAGCCACGGGAAGGTGAGCCCGGGGCACCCGGCAGCAGAAAAAGCCCCGGGAACGGGCGAGGTGATGCTCAGAGCATGGCAGCAGCACCGGCCAGAGGCATCTCCCGGGCACCTCACTCCACAGCACAGGCCCACTGTACCTGCAGGCAGCCACAGCATCACCCTCCTCCTCCTCCTCCTCCTCCTCTCCCGTGCCTGTCTGCCCGAGCTGCCCCGGTGCCAGTTGGGGTGCAGGATGACCACCCCCTTTCCACGAGGGTTCTGAGCCGCGGTGCCCCCACGCGGCCCCCAGGGTGATGGCTGCAGGCGCAGCGGGTGCAGCACCACTTCCTTCTACCTGCCCTTGCAGAGGAGTTTCCAGAGTCATCCTCGTCCTGGCGGCTCACACACCAGACAGACGGTGTAGGCAGAGCCCGGCCACCAACTCCTGCTAATTCCAGACGTTTGCCTTGATGAACTAATTAACCTGTTGAAAGGCAGGCTGGGAGCAGCGAGGAGACGCTTCTTCACCTCCCGCCCCAACAGGGGAATGCACTCAGAACGGCTGCAGACCCCAAATCCCCTCCGGCACATTCACCAGACCCATGCCTGCAGCGCTCCCCGACCCCCCGCCAAGGGCCCCCCTCCCAGAACCGCGGGACACCCCGGCGGGAGCATCCCCCGCTCCCCCAGTTCCCCCCGAAGGTGCCGAAGCCACCGGCCCCGCCGCCCCCCAGGAGGCCTCTTCCCACCGACCGAGGCACGGATGCTCCCAGAGCTCCTGCCCCATCCCTGGACCGACGGACCGGACCGGACCAGACCGGCGGCGGCGGCTGCTGCTACTGCTGCTGCTTCACCTCGGGGCCGGACCCCCGCGGCCGCCCCCCCCTCCCCGCCCACGGAAGCCCCTTCCCGGGGGAAGAAGCCCCGGAGGGAAGATGGGGAGGGGAGGAGACGGGACGACGAAGGTCCCCAGCCTGCCCCCGCCGGGGAGCGCTGCCCACGGGCACGCGTGTCCCCCGCGGTGTCCCCCGGACTCACCCCGCGGTGTCCCTGGGCTGCGCGCCCCGCGCAGGGCCGGCGGAGCGGGCGGGGGTGCGGGCGGCTGGGGCGGGCGGCGGCGGAGGGGGTGTGCCCCTGGCTCCGCGTCGCTTTTTTTCCGGGTTAATTACGTCTCCCATTAGCAAACCCGGCCCCGGATGTGAGTGCGGGGCACCCGGGCGGCTCCGTGGGGCGGGGAGGGCCCCCCGTGGGACGGGGGCGGGGGGTGTCGTGTCGTGTGTCCCCGTCCCCGCGCACCGGGGCCGGCTCGGTCCGCGCCCCCGGGCAGCCGCCGTCGGGGGGGTCCCACAGCGGAGCGGGGCCGGGGCCAGCCCGGTCCCGGTCGCCGTCCTGAGCTTTGCAGCCTCGCTGCAGGGTGAGAGAGCTCCTCCGGGGGCCCCCAAACCCCGGCAAATCCCCCCCGGGCTCGGCTCTGCAGGGTCCCCCTCTAGAAACTGGCACCAGCTTTGCTCATTTCCAGACAACGCAAGTGACCCCAACCTCCAGCCCCCTGCCCCTCGCTGCTGGGATGCCGGGGGTGTGCGGGGGGGTGTCTTGCCTTCATTTTAGGGCAAGGCTCGGCGTGAGGATGCGGTGCTGTGCATCTGAAGGTAGTTTTTGCCCCGAGCAGCGGCACTCTCCACTGCTGTACACAGTGGTGCTCAGTGAACCCGGCACTTCCTACCACCTGGGTCATTTTTAGAACAAAGTTTCTGGTTTTTTTTTGTTTGTTCCTCCCCACACACTTCCACGTTGCAGAAGATTGCCCAAACGCTGTTACAGCAGCCACGCGTGTTCAGCTCTGTGTGACTCTGCTCAGGGACCGTGTCACCACCCCAGGAACAGCCAAAACCACAGTCTGTGGCAGCAGAGAGCAGGTACAACACGCCGGGGCACGGCGGGTGAGGGTCCCTGGTCCGGTGCGGCGTCAAATGGGGATGAGCCCCCAGTTCAGGTCCCAGCTCCTGCAGGACCATGGTTTGGGAACACTGCTGGTTCGGAGTGGATTTGGGAAACTCTCCCCAGCTCTGCTGCCCAGGACAGCATGGGGTCCCCACGGCAGCACCCCTTAGGGAGTCCCCACTTTCTCTCTGGAGCAGCATCTGGCCCCAAAGCACTTTCTCCTGGTGCTGCTGAGGTGTGCAGGGAGCCCTGCTCTCGCAGGCACCGTGCAAGCAGGGCTTTCCCACAATTTTGCTAAACTAAAGGCTATTATCTATTTTTCCCCCCCCCTGAAATCTCCTGTTGGCCCCTGCCAGGGCTGTTTGCCCCATCTGTCCTCACTCCAAGCACAGCCTTCAGCACCATTAATTAAACTCACCCGGCCGCTCTCCTCGCAGCTCCAGCCGATCACCAGCCCCCTCCCCGCTCTCATCCCCAGTGTCCCCATCAGATTACAGCCCAGCCCCACACCCTGCCCAAAGCTGCAGCCCAAACCACATCATTTATTAATTACATCAGGAGAAAAGAAGTGATGACCTCCCTCTGCTCCTGCATCCTGGTATCTGCTCCTGCTGACGCTCCTGGAGAGCCCCCCCGGGACCCCGTATCATCACAACCCAGTGCACTCGGGGTGGCTCTCCCCTGGGTGCCCGTTTTGCTGTGTGTGGCAGAGCAGGGTTTTGGCGTTGCCCCTCGGGTATCTTTGACGGGAAAGATGGTCCCTGGGGGCAGCTGCTGTGTTATTCCTTGCACTGCCCATCTCCCTACAGACCCTCACACCCATCCTCCCCCAGCCACAAACCCCAATGGAGCCAGAGCCCCCCGGAGGTGCCAAGCACCCACTGTAGAGCTTCTGAAGGGAACCAAAACCTGAAGCATGAAAAAAAATAAAAACCGAAAACAGTTATGAAAATTAAGGCCACAGCAACTGTGTTAGAATAAATAAAAAACAAAAAGCAAACAAACAAAGAGAAAGCAAGGAGGTTGGAAAAGCAGCTTTCCTGCCTCAAAGCAGGGCCGGCTGCTCCATCGGGTGAGGACAGACAAGAGCTCTCTCTGGTGGTCTCAGGGGTGGGCACCGACCAGCTCCTGCAGCGCTTCCCCCTATGTTTGTGCCCAGGCTCAGTGTCCCACGTGCTGGGGTACAACCCCGTCCCACTGCACTGCCCACTGCTGGCACCCCCCCCTCCATCCCTGCCTGCTTTGCCAAGACTAAACTGTTCCATGGAGTATTTTTGTACCGGGGCATCTCTCGCAGACCTTGTGACTGGCCCCGCGCAGCAGCTCTGCTCTGCCCGGGCACGGTCACACTCTGGTCACACACACTGTGCCTCTGCCCCGAGCGCCTCGCAGTTCTACCCCTGGGGTTTGGTTTTCAAGATATTTTGCTGCTGCCGCCTGTCTGGGCAGGTAGACACAGGGCAACGGGGGCATCCCCAGGGCAGGACACGTCTCTGCCCCAATGACTTCGGGGGTCCCACAGCATCCCCAGAGGAAAACATCCTTCCTGTAGCCAGGGAAGGAGCAGGGCCCACAGCAGACACGGAATAATCTGCTTTTGGGATGTCTCCCCTCTAGTGGTAGCTGAGCATCTCTCTTGGTTGATGTTCACCCTCCCGAGGCTTTTGGTGTCCATGTTCTCCAGGACTTTTGAGCCTCTCATCCTCCAGCACTCCCTGCAGTCTCTGCTTCAGGAGCATCCTGCGGCAGGGAGGATGGATCCCAGCACGCAGAAATTATTTCTTTTCATCTGTTCAAACTTGCTCTTTTCAGTTTCGATACCTGTTCCCTTTTTTTTTCTTGCGTTATGACTAAGGGAAACTCCCGGCAGGTTGCCTCGCTGGAGGAGCAGTGGCTGGGCTTCCAGTCAGCAGTTTGTGGCTTGTCCTGCCTTACATTTCTCGCAGGCAAATTCCCACTCCGCTCTGCACGCTCCCGGCCACCCTGCTCTCTCCTCCCTTCATCCTTCCCTTTTCTTTCCTCCCCATCGTCATTCACTCACTGTTACCATTCTCCTCACAAAGCAAGGCAGCACCGAGCACTCCTGGGGGGTGGGCATGGGGGGTGGGGGGCGTTTGTGTTCCCAGCAGAGCTTTATGCTGCACAGACACTGGCCATCCTGGACCACAGAGCGAGCCCCATATCAACATTCCCTCCCTTCAAACTGTGGGGCCAGCAGGATGCACCAGGACCTGGCTGCCCTGAGGAGCCCCCGTGCCCAGGACATCCTCAATCTGCTGCTAGCTGGCAAGTGCAGAGCTAGGGAGGGGGGGGGACAGGACCCTTCCCACACCCCACTGATGGTCCCCTGGGTCCCCGCAGCAAGCAGAGGGCTGTGTTTGCTGGGCTCAGTGCAGATGCTCCCTCATTCCCAATACTGAAAACAACCAGGAACGCCGTCTGCTCCCCCCACTGCCCGGCCCCGGGTCCCACAGTGCCACCAGGGTGCCACCCACGAGCCTCGGGAACTTCATCCATGTCCCAACAAGCAGCAGCCAAGTTTCCCTTGGGGCAGCTCTGCCAGAGTCCCCCACATCTCACACCACCCACTACCCCCTCCCCCCCCAACATTTCATCCCCTCCTTACCTCAACCAGGCACTGCTTTTTTTTCTTCTTAGACTGAAAAATCTCCTGGGCCAGCCCCCGCCCCTGCATTAGACCAGCCCCAGGTGTCTCTGGGCTGCAGGAGGTCACCTCCATCTACCCACCCTTTCAAGATGGTGACGAGGGGCACCTGTGGGACCCATCCCCTTGTTGGGGGTTCAAAGGGAAACCTGGTGGAAAGAGGAGAAGCGAGCACTCTGGAGGGGGTGGTAACAGCCAGGGAGGAATGAGTCACCTGGAAGTTTGATCTCTGTGACCGCAGACACACAGTGGGTGTCTGGGGACAAACCCACCCCCGTGCCACGTGTTGGAGCCTCGCTGCGGCAAGAGTGGGGGTCCTGTGGACGGTTTCCTCCTGCCAACCACGCCAAGAGCTGCTCCAAACGGGCTGGGCCGATACCTCGCACCAAATAATACATTTACAGCCTGCCCACACCCACGTTCTTTGCAGCCACGGGAGGCGAGAAACCACCCCCCCTCCCCCCTGCAGCTGTGAACCTCGAGTAAGCACAAAGCACCCCAAAAATCATCTCTGTCAGGGCAGCGTGCTGGGTGTGGGGGGCAAAGCCTCCCTGGGTGGCTGCACTGGGATGTGCTCCCATTCCCACAGGGAGCGCTGGGGAAGCCAAACCCGTTTGGTGGGGGCCGTTCTCTGGTGCTCTGGTTGTGGTTTTCCCGTCAATGAGAGGGAAGGCAATTTTTCAACTGCAGCATTTATTTGCCCGGTGGCAGCTTGGCCTCTTCTGCGCTCAGAGCCGGGGGGGTGTGTGGGGTGGTGTCCCCACCATCCTGAGCACATCCCTAGGCTATTGTGGCAAGCAGCTATGGGGGGGTGGCCACCACTGGCCCGGGACCCTCGCTCACAGCCAGCCCAGCAGCAGTAGTCCTGCCAGTGTGGCCACCAGCAGGCTGGGGAGGGCCAGCGGCCGGACCCCCCCGCCGTTTCGGGATCCCTGGGAGGGCCCATTGCAGTTGTCACTGAAGCAGCATTGCAGGGTGGCCCCGCCGGAGCCGCCGCGTCGAGCCTGGTCACAGAAGGACTTGTAGGAGCAAGATTTAATGACACTGTCTGCAAGGAAAGGGACACGGAACAGGGCGGGTCAGGCACTGCCGGGCATCGGGGGCTTCGCTCCTCCCCAGCTCCGCTGGAAGGGGGAAAGCAGAGCTGTGTCCCAACATGTTACGTTGAGGATGTCCATGGAAGGGTCTCCCCCCCATGCCCACGGGGCTGTGAGGAGAGCAGAGCATCGCTCTGGTGGCCAGGGGATGTCCCTACGGCCACATCCCTCTGGGTCACTGCGGACACATCGCCCAGCCCTGCTGTGAAATAGTGACCACACGTTTACAGCCACATGTGGAAACACAAATAGCTGTGACTCTGGAGAGAACCCCAGGAGGACAGGACCCATCCCTGTCTGTGTCACCGGCCACAGGGCTGACTGAGGGGGGTGAAGCGTTTCTGGAGGTCAGGAGCAGAATGCCTCAGAAAAGGACTTGCCTTGTGCCAGGAAAGGGCTGTGAGTTGCCCTTTGACAAAAAAGCATCTTTCTGAGGACTAAAACTTGGGAAAAAATCAGGTGGCTCATCCCAGCTTCACAGGGACAAGAAAAAGCTGGCTCTTGGGCTGCCCTGGCAGGTCCTCTGCTCCTCCTCTTCCTCCTCCTTCTCCGATGGTCCCCCAGCACCTCCCATCCCAGCTCCTCCAGTCCCCCCCCAGCCCCTCTGGTCCCCCCAGGAAGGACTTACTGGGCGCCGTGATGGTGGAGCAGGCGTCAGCGTACTGGGGGCAGCTGTGGGAGCCCTGCTTGTTGCAGTCGTTCTCGTTGGATGCAACACATTTGTGGCATTTCAGTGCTTTACCTAGGTAGAGATGGGGAGGATGGGGAGGAGGAGGAGGAGGAGGAGGAAGAAGAGTGGCAGCGGTGCACCCTCACAGAACCCCCAGGGCCATTTGTGGGTCTCCAGGGCCACTGGTGATCCCCAGCACAGGGGCAGGGAGTCAGAGCCCAGCAGGAACCGGGGAGGCTGTGGCTGGCAGCAGCTTCGAGGCATGTGTGTGTGTGTGGGGTCTCTCCTGTCCACAAAATGCATGCAAAACCCTTCCCAGTGTGACCCAAAGCCACGGGAGCTGAACTGGGCAGGTTCGCTCTTCCAATCCCTGCTCTGCAAAGCCATCCTGAAACTGAGACTCTAATTCTCTTTGCAGTAAAAATAGGGAGACACAATACTTTAAAAAAAAAATAAAAATATATCTTTGTCTTCTTGTGCCAAATTCCATGTCAACAAGCATTTTTGGGGGGAGAAGGGAGAATTCATCTAACCCTGGGCAGGGCAGGGGGGCAGGGACAGGCAGTGCCAGTGTGTGTGTGTGTGTGTGTGTGAAGGACGAGCCATCCCCAAATTGTCCTCAAAGGAGGCCAGGGGCAGGTCAGATAATCCCCAGCCCCTCACCCCCACATCACCCTCTGCGTCAGAGCCGGACGGAGGTGCAAGAGCTGCTCGACCCTTGAGGAGAGTTTAGGAACCAGCTGAGCAAACATGGAAGCACTATGATAATTTTATGACAGTCAGAGGTTTTAAATAACAGCACTGTTTTAAATATCTGCAGACAAAGCACCTCCTCGAAAAAATAAAAAAAGAAACACACCCTAAACCTGAAGATCCTGCTCCCACCTGAAATGGTGAATGATGTGGATTTTGATGGTTTTGATGGTTAAATTAATGCTGATGTTTGAGGTTTGTATCTGCTTCTCCGGCTGAGCAGAGCCCTCTCGTGGCAAGCCCAGCTCCTGGGTGGACCTCGCAGGAGGCCAAAGCTCCCACCTCCATCTCATGGGAAAGGAGAAAACCGGTGCCTCAGGGAAACTGGGATTTCACGGGGCCAAATGCCAGTAAACGTCTGCCATCAGCCCCCACCCCCAGATCGGGATTCCTTCTCTCCTGCTTCTCCTTTGCAGCTCAGGACCCCTTCATCCACTTCCATCCAGGGGTCACCTTCCCTGGGTGCAAAGTTCCCAAAGCCACCCCAACCCGGCCACCCTGGATGGCATCGCTGAGCCGCCTTCCCGCCTTCTAAGAGGGTCTGTTGTGATTCTGCCTTCGAGGAATCGAGTTTTAGCTGGGAAACACCACTCTGGCCATAAGGAGCTCTTCCTGGGCTTGGGTGCCCCCTCGGGATGGAGACGGGGAGGGTCCATGTTCCCCGCTGGGCAAACTCGCTTTGGGCAAGGGGCAGAGAGAGGGTGAGGGACAGGGGGCTCCTCCCAGGAGGAGAAAGCCACCATTCTCTCCAAAACGCCATCACCCTGCAGGGATGGGAGCGGGATGGGAGCAGGATGGGGCAAGACCACCACGGTCAAGGCTGAGGGCAGGGTTGGGGCACCAGCAGAGGAGCAGCTACAGCCCTTGACCCCGCAGAGCACTGCCCCGAGCACCCCACACTTACTGTCTGCGGCCAGGGACGTGACGATGGCCAGGGCCAGGAGGGTCCTCAGGGCGGACATGTCCAGCAGTGTGTGGCACGAGGCGCGTAGCCCCTGTTTTGTCTTAAGGTCTTACAGCTAATCTGCTTGGGTGATTGGATCACCGGGCTGGGGATAACACACTTACTAATGTCTAATGCCATCTTAGCAGGGGAGGACAGGACGTGGCCCCCCAAGGGCACAGGCTGGTCCGGGGCATGGGAGCAGGGCAGAGAACAGCCCGGTGCTGCTGGAGGTGGCCGGACCTGCCCAAGCTCGCCAGGCTGGGCTCTGCTCCATGTCCTGCCTCGGGAACCTTCTCCATCACATTACCTTGGTTGGCTTTACAAGGTCTTGTCCGAGCCCATCAGCTCCGTCCAGAGAACAACCCTTCTTGCTGTTTGCAGCAGACAATTTGGGGGAAAAAAACCCCAAAGTTCCCAACAGACCAGAAGAGAAGTGCAAGACAATGACTGAGAACCCACCCAGGAGTCCATGGGAGCCTCCCCTGGGCTCACCCACTGCCAGCCCCCAGCCGGGCAGGGCGGTCTCCATCCGTGCAGGGGATTTACCTGGGGTCAGTGCGGGGATTACACCCAGTCCTGCTGCCAAACACCTCATCCCTGCCCCAGCTCTTCCTCCTGTCTGAGCCGCACCACGGTGTGGCATCACACGAAGGGGGCATCAAAATCACCTGAGGTCTGAATTTCAGTTTATAAACGCAGATTTGAGGAACAGACGATAATTGCACTGACTTCAAATCGCCTGCGTCATAAAGCATGTTAATAAAGACCAGGCAGGATATGGGCCATCCTGGAAGATGAAGCCAACTTCTCCAAAAGCCCTTCACCGACCTCACAAACACCACAGGAAGGTTTCAAGAGAGTGATAAACACGATTTTTATTCAGGCAATGAAACATGGAAAAAATATATTAGTAATCATCATAATAATCTCATTTGTGTGAGTGTAACTCTTACAAATATTTACCTGACATATAAAAGGGAAATTATTGTACATATAAAATTGATGGTGATGGTGGTTACATCTGTGGTACAACGTGAGGAGGGGGGGAGGAGGGGGAGGAAGAGGGGGGGGGGGTAGTAGTCAACGCAGAGAAAATTCCTGCCTCTGGGGAGGGTGGGGGCGATTTGCAGTGGGGGCTGTCACTGGTTGGCACTTCATTGTGGACAGAGATTTCTGGCAAACGCACACTTGCACACAGCAACACCAGAATTAATAATAATAATAAAAAACCCAAAACTCTGGAGTTTAAATATCCCTTTCTGAGTGGCTGGGGGGGGGTGGGGGGAGGCAGGTGATATTTAAACTCTTCCGCAAGAAAAAGAGGACAAACACAACCAGCCACAAAGCCATCCCAAAGGCTGGGGTACCTGCGAGGGTCCTGGTGCTGGTGACACATCTCGGGGTGTCATTTGTCACCAGACATGTGGGGACAGTGCTGTGGTCCCCCCCATCCTGCCACCAGCCCCCCCCGCCCCATCAAACGCTGGCACCACACCTCTGCGAGATGTGACAGCCCTGACCCTTTACAGTCATAAACACTCTTATTATATATAAACTATAGCCATTATATATCTATTTCTTTTATATATAGATATGTAACTATAACCATATTATAGTTAATAAATCATTCCTTAGGAATCTTCTTTGCCCGGACGGGAGGCGCACGCTGACAGGCACGGGAAGGCAACCACACCGGGGTGCGAGGGGCAGGACTGGGGGGACAGCGGGGACACAGGGGGGGACACTGCCAGCACAGGTTATAGGCACGGAGCCGCTCTCCGCAGCCCGGCCTTCGGGAGGGGAGGCTGCAGCTGAACACAGGCTGGGAGCGCTGAAATCCAAACTTCTCCAATTATCTGCCACCTCTGGGGCCAGAACACCCCGGGACCCACTGGCCTCAGACACACTCAGGGGGGGCTCCCAGCCAGCCCCCTGCACTGAGCTGGCCACTGGGCTCCATGGAGCTGGCCCTATAATAGCAAGCTTGCCCCAGGCTGGGCTTGTCACCCCCACTGGCCACAGGAACCCCATTTCATCCTTTTAGGCAAAGAGGGAAGTAAAAAATAAAAAAAATTAAAAAAAATCAACTTGTCCAAGGGGCTGTAGAGCCCTGCCCTGGGGACCTGCTCCCTCCTGTTCCTGAACAGTCAGCACAGAGAAAAAAACCCAGCTCCCTTAGAAATCCCTGGCTCTCAAGGGTTTGGTTTAACGGCACGGACCCTCAGAGGGTCCAAAGGGCAGCACCTTCTGGAGGTCACTCCCGGCTGTCAATGGCCACAGGAAGGGTCCCTCAGCCAGGCAGGAAAACTGCTCTGGAGCTGGATGTGGAGGAAAGGAGGAAGAAAGGAGGAGGAAAGGAGGAGCATAAAACCCCAAGGCTGGTGAAACGTGGGGAAGGGGAGTCACGCTCCAGGGGGCTGGGGCCGGCACTTGGACTCCCCAGAGAGAAACAGTCCTTGTAGATCATCTGAGAGAGGCTTTTCTGCCGCCTGCCTGCCCATTCGAGGGGGGTGAGGGGACGACAAAGAAAGAAAACATTAAAAAAAAGGAAGAAAAAAAAGTTTTTTCCCTCTGTCAGCTGTGCAAAGGGGTGAATGTCCAGCACAGAGCCACGGGCACACGGCTCTGAGTGGTACCAGCCATCGGCTTCCCCCCCTCCCCCAGCAACCAGGCCAGCCACTGGGATAATTGGGATAACTGGGAGCACAGTGAACAAGCCAGGGCTCTGGCTAGGGCAGGCTACTAGCGTCTCTGGCTGCTCAAGCATATAATAAATCCTCTCTATACATAATATAACTAATAAAATATATATCAGGTGTGTGACTCTGGTTTAAACAGATGTTTGCACTGCATGCTCAACACAGGGAATTAGAAAATAGAAGGAAAACAGCTCAATTCTTTTACAAAAAGGTAGCAGCAAAAAGGTTTTCAAAAGTCTTAGCGAGGCTAAGGGTAGGAAACAGCCCAAACAGCGAGTATTTCCCTTCCCCAGTGCTTTACAACTCTCTGTTCAAGGCAATAGCAGAGAATCCTCCACCCCTGCAGCCACTGCCAGGAAAACGTGGCATCGCTCACGGCAATCTCCCCCCCCCCCATGAGGCTGGCTCACGCTATGGCATTACCAGGGGGGGCACACACGGGATCTACAAGGGATTTAAACACATCACACACACCCCAGAGCCACCCAGCCCGCCCCGGTTCCCAGCACAGCACAAATGCAACCTCAGCAATTCAGAAAAGCAAATACCTCCGGAGCCGAGCGGGCAGCCTGTGCCCAGCGTCAGACCTTGGGCTGCATCCAGACAGATCTCAAAGCACGTTTCACTACTGCCTGGATCTGCCTTTGCCTGCAAAGGCTGGCTGTTGTTTGGTTCTCTTCATACTGGCTGCTGTCAGGGCATTTTTGAGAGCAGCCAAGCCCCAGGGCAGTGCCAAGCCCCGAGCTGCTCTGTGCTGCCCGGGGAGAAGGGCTCTAAGTCGGCAGGATCCTGAGGTGGCTCCAGGTTTGCTTCCTTCTTCCTGCAGCTCCCACAGCGGGGAGCAGACCCCACCGGGGTGCGGGGGAACAGCAGCAAAAGGCCAGATTTGTGCACTTTAAAGCAGGCTAGAAACGCCAGGTGAACAAGCCTCGGGAGGTGCCAGGGCTATGGGCACGGGGAAGACAGAGGGATGAGTCCCAGCTTTCCAGGACCAACATCTCCCCCGGTTCCCAAGGACCTCTTGGGGCAGAAGCCCTGCCCTGTCCTTGGCTCTCCTTTGAGGGGACTGACGTGACAACTGGTGAAGTGGCTGGACCCATGCTCCTGGGGGACTGAGACGCGTGGCAGAACAGTGCCCGACGAGAAGAAGCGAGCAGAGAGCCCGAGTGCTCATAAATGCTAATAAAGTGCTCGAACGCAGAGACGTGGGCTTCCTTCCTTTGAGGCTGGCACGGCCAGGGATGAGGACGTGCTGTGCTGTGTTTCACCCCTGTACCAGAGCCTGGGACCAGCCCCAAAACCCACTGACATACTGGGAGGCTGCTTGAGCCAGGCCACCCAGGCTGGTGGCCACAAACCACCTGTGGTGGGTGCCCGGGGTCCCCCACGTGCCAGGTCCCCTTCCCCAGTGCCAGAGCCATCGGCTCCAACCCTGGCATCACCCCACCCAGGGCAGGACCTGTGCAAAGGAGCAGGTGAGGACAGCAAGTGACAGAGCGTGTAGGGACACAACTAGACCCAAACCAGCCTGGCCGAGGGGGACAGAGCCCAGGTGTCACCTCCCAGCTGAGATGTGGCATCTGTGCAGGCAGAGTGTGGTGGACACCAGGAGGGACACACAGGCCCAGCCTGGCCCCAGAGCCCTTGGAGGACAGAGAGAGGGACAGTGTGGGGACTGGCTCTGCTTGGGGACAGCGTGGGGGCTGGCAGCTGAGTGGGGCAGGCATCTGGACACGTGTCCTTCTCTGCCGGGGGCTCCTGGGGGGTACAACAAGGTGCTTGACATCGGGAGAGAAGCAGCCGGGTGTGGAGAGCACTGGAGGGGGGGGGGCGGGAAGGCTCAGTCCGTCTTCCCCAGCTTGGCTATCAGCTCGTCACAGATCTTGGTCAGCTCCTCAATCTCCTGGTTCTGGAGGAAAAGCAGCCCCTGAGGACACCCTCGTGGTGGCACAGACGCCCAGGCCCATCTGCCACCAGCCAGCGTGGGAAGGGGCAGCAAGATCCCATGCCTGTCCCTGTGAGACCCCCTCTGGTTATCACCCACGGGGACCCCAAGGCTCACCCCCTCCTCGTCCCCAGCAGACCCCGGTGCTGCGCAGGGCTTGGCACATGTGGGCAAGCTCTGGCCATGAGCCACAGCAGCCAAACACGTGCCAGCCCTGAACTGGCCACATCACTGCAGGCAGCCACGGCCACCCCTGGCCAGAGCCTGCACCTCCTTCCTTGTGAGGGGATGGGATCGTGCATTTTAACAAAAAAACCAAACAAACCCCAAAAAACACAAATCCACCACAAAACACAGACAAAATAAGCAAACAAACAAACAAAAATACCTCCAAAAAGCCAAAGCCACAAAATGCTTTGAGGACCAAAGAATCTGAAGGAGTCCTCCAGCACCGGCAGGATGCTCGGGGCAGGAGAAGGGCGATCCCAAGGGAAGGCCTGGGGTGGGGGAAAGAGGGGGGGTACCTTCTGCTGGAGGGCTCTCTCCAGGGACTCCACCTTCATCTGCTCCTTGCGCAGCCCGGCGTGCAGCGCCGCGCTCTCTGCTTTGGCCTTGGTGCGCACCTGGGCGATCTCCTCGTTGGCTCTGGGGTTTGGGGACAAGGGGACGGGGGTCACCTCTCTGGATGCAGGGGGGAGCACCACGGCTCCTGCTTCCCTGGGTGCCTCCCAGGTGGTTTTCCCACATGGAGAACCTGCGCAAAACAGCCCGACCCCTTCGCACACCCACAGCCACGAGCCCTCTGAAACGCAGGAAATCGTCAAGTGATGGGAATAGACCCTGAACCTCAGCTTCTCCATTAAAAAAAGAAATAACAAAAAAACCTAAGCGGAGATCGGAGACTCCAGTCAGGATTTGGGCTGTTTCTTACAGCTGTTTAAAGTCACTTGAGCCCGCAGCTGTAAAAGGCACATTTTCACATCAATAAGCTCCTGCCTCCCAGCCTTGGGAAAGCCAAATGGAGACCCTGAGGACCTGCAAGGTCCTCAGCTGCCCCTAGAGCCCCTCCGCACCCCCAGCGACCTCATGCATGGCCTTACTTGTCTAATTTTTCTTCTGCATGGACTTTCAGGGCCTGATACCGCTGCTCCTCCTGCTTGACCCGGTTTAAATAATCTTGAGCGCACTTCTTCAGAGCTTCTTCATTCTGGGGGGGGAGGAAAAAAGGACATCCATCTGCCCTGGAACTGAGCACAGAGAAGTTGTCTGCTGGGGGGATAGACCCTGTTCTGAGCGTAAAAGGAAAAAAAAAAGGCTGTAAGTAGAACCAGCTTCTCCCTTGTGCTAGAGCAGGGCACAGAGATGGGGTGCAGATGGAGGCAGGGGTCTCTCAGGGTGCTTTGCCCCAGTACCTGCTCCTCTGCCCGGGGCACAATGGTCTGCTGCCAGAGAGAGTGTGGAGGAGAGCCTGGCTCCTCCACTGACATCCCCGGGCATCTGAAAGGCTCTTTGCTCGTCCATCAGAAAGTGGGGAGAGGAAAGAGAGTCCTCCAAGCAAGGGCTGGGGGGTGGGAAGCAGCAGCGGGTGGGATGGGAGAGCCAGGGGGCTGTAGCATGGGACAGAGAGGGGCAATGGTCCCCAGGAACTCTGGGATAAGCCACCAGGGCTGCAGGGAAAAAGAGGAATTCAAGGTAAGGACCTTCTTAAAGCCTTCTAGGACTCCCTTCAGGTTTTCGTATCTCCTGAAGAGATCCGACAAGGACCTCTCCACCGAGTTTAGGTCTGCCAGAGCCTGGTCCTTTTCCATCGTGAGCTGCTGCAGGTTCTTCTGAGATGTCATGTTTGTCCTCTGCTCATCCTCTGTGATGGAGAACAAGCAGCAGAGACACGATGACTGAGCAGGGAGGGCTGTGACAGCCCCCTCCCTGCCCCACATGCCCAGCCAGGCATTGGCATCCTACCTATCATCTGGGCAATGGTCTTCTCATACTCAGCCACGATTTTCCTGGAAGAAAAAGAGGAAAAGCAGCAGGTAAGAGGCAGCTGTAGATGTGCATCTACAGCTCTGCTTCCCCAGGGCACAAAGGCAGCCGGTGCAGCAGCATCCTGCAGAGTGATGCCCACGGTCCCTGCTCTGCCCCAACGCCCCCCTCCAGCCAGCGCAGCTAATGGGATTTTACTGCTGCAACAAAGGAATAAAAGCACCACAGCAGCGCCCAAGCACAAAGAGCACACGTTTCCTAACATCTCCCACCCTGACGATGCCGAGCCCTGTCATCCCATTACGGCACATGGCACTGCTCCAGGCAGGAGAAGGCTTTTACCTCATCTCCAGGACCTCCTGGCGGCTCTCTTCGTATTTCTTCTTCCACGCGTTGGCTTCGATCTCCTTTGTGATTATCTAAGGTTGTGGCAAACACAGGACCCTTGGGACGTGCTCTGGGGGGTTTCCCTTGCTGCCCCAAGGGGATGTGCAGGGATCAGACCCCCCGGGGCAGAGCAGAGCTGCCACCGCTCCCCCCCCAGCAGCAACAGCAGCTGGGATAGGGTCTGGGGTGCAGGGAGGGACAGCCCAAGGGGGGAAAATGGGGTCCTTGGCCATTACCTCCTCCCTGATGAGCGTGAGCACGGCTGTCTTCTCCGATTCACTGAGGCAGATGCCGTCCAGGGGGCTCTCGCTCCTGCTCATGCCGGTGATAGCCGTGGGGGCCTTGTCCTGGGAGGGGGGAGTCCACCAGCTGGGATGCTGCCTGGGTTTTCTTTTCACCCTGCTCATCCCATTTGGAGTATTCTCCCTGACTTTACCAGCCTCCTCGGGCACCAAAACCTCCCACCCTGCACACCCCGACAGCTCAGAGCCCAGTTATCAGGCACCCGCAGAGCCCAAATGGGGTTTTTAGTGCACTTTCTGCCCAGACCCTGGCCAGGAGCCGGAGGACACCCCCAGGCTGCCCTGGGGAAGCAGCATCCCAAAAGGGAGATGGAGCAGGGGCCCATTTCAGAAGGAGGAGACCCAGCCTGGAGCAGAGGTGTGCTCACCCCTGCACTTTCCCCCCAGGGCTGGTTTTAAACTGTCTCCAGCCTGTGGAGGAGCTTTGCTGAGTGTGAGCCACACGTGGGGGGTCTGCAAGGGTCTGGGTGGCCCATCCCCATCAACTCCCGGTCAGGTGGAGATGTCACCACAACCGGAGCATCAAATTGCTGCTGGCAGCTGCGGGGACATTTGCTGTCCCTCACTGACAGCCCCAAAGGCACAAGGGAGGAGTGAGGGGAGCAGGTGGCACCCCCCCTTCAGAGCAGCTCTGAGACTGCCCCTGCTCCCCTCCCCAAGGGACGGCCCCCCTCACCCCACTGTGCCCCAAATCAGAGATGCTCACACAGGGCTCCCAGCACCCTCCTGTTCCCACCATGGGGGCTCCTGCAGGGGCCGAGGTGGTGGTACCCCCCAGAGCCCAGCTCCTTCCCACCAGTGCTGCAAACTGGGGGGAGAGCTCATCCTGCCTGGATGCTGGCCCCTTCCCTTCCCTCACGGGGGGTGTCCTACAGCCTGAAAGGCCTCCAGAAAAGCATTCCCTCAAACTCAGGCTTACGCCACCGCCTGTTCCTCCTTTTATCATCCCAGCTGAAGTGACAGCCCTGAGCAGCCATCTCCTTGGGAACCAGCAGCCAGGCCATAAATAGAGAAGTGCTTCGGAGGAGGCATCTGCTTTTGCTGTGTTTTGGAAACGAGAGCACTAAAGCATTTCCCCCCCCCCCTCCTCCTCCTCCTTCCCTGTGCTTTAACCACTGCCCAGGTTCAAGCACAATCAAGGCCTTCACAGGCTCTGAGTTCTGCTGCCCGTGGCAGTGGGCAAGTGATGGGGGATGGCATTAGCCACTCTTGGGTGCAGATTTGGATCCAGGCAGCCGCACACCGGGACGGTTTAGCCCCATGCAGTTTTGGGAGCAGCCCCCACATCTCCCACAACCAGGCACACGCCTGAACACCCACAAGTACCTCTGCCCACTGCCTGCCCCATGGCAATCCCCCCCACAGTGGGGTTCTGGGATGACCCCGGCTCATCTGCAGGAGCAGGGTCTGCCCAGGCTCTCCCCAGTCCAAACAAAAGGTTCACTTTACCTAATGTCCTTGTGGGGCTTAGCGCAGTTAAATCTGTTTCAGAGAAGCTCATTTTGCTGATGTTGCTAATCTCATTGTCATCTGTTTGCCACCTCGAGCAGCTTTGGCCAGGGGCAGCTAAGCTGGCACGGGGTCCCCCCTGCAGCAGAGGGGTCTTGAGGCACACAGGGGTGTCCCCATGCAGATGCACCCTGCTGGGGTGCCAGGGTCCCTGGTGGCTGCAGAGCCAGGGCTGTTTTCATCAATCCCCCCAACCCTGCTGTCAGCTTCTTTCCCAAAAGCAGCATTTGAGGCTCCCTTGCAGAAGGGACTGGCACCGAGTGGCCATCAGAGCCAGCCCCAGGCTCCTCCACGTGAGACACAGCCCCTGTCCCATGGCTTGTCCCTCCCCCATCATCTCCTCTGCCCTTTCACTGTCATTCAGCTACTGCCAAACGCAGCGTTTGCTCTCACTGCCCTCCCATGGCCACAGCCCTGGCTCCTCACCAGCCTTTCTCCATCCCCAGCGTCTCTCCATCCCACCCACGAGCGGCAGCACCCACCCAGGGGGAGCCATCCTCTGCCAGGCTCCTGCTGGGCTGCTGCGAAAACCCTGCAAGAAGCCCTGCAGGGACCTAGCTCCCAAAGAAATTAATTTTGGAGAGATTTTGATGGCACTTCTGGGATTAGCAGCAAGGTTTGCTGCAGTGTCTTAGCCCCCCAGTCCTCTGCATGGTAGGGCAGGAGGATCAGCCCCACCACCCTGTACCCCATGCTGGCACCACTGCCCCACATCGCCCCATCACCCCGAGCATCCCTGTGGGAGAGGGAGGAGGAAGCAAGAGGCACTCACAGGGAAGGTGCCAGGTCCATCCTTTTCCATCTGCTTGGAAATCTCCTTTTCAAAGCCTGAAGAGATGGAAACACAACCTCTGAGCTACTTGGAAACAAGACCCTGGTGGCACATGTGGATTTGCTGGGATGCAGAGGGGTGCCCTGGAGTCTCTACATCCCCTGAGCTTCCCCTCCCAAAAAGGCTTCTTTGCTCTTAGCTTCCCTTGCAGAAAGGATGCATGCTGCATCCCTGTCCCCTGGCTTCCACCCTGGCAGGGAGGATGCATCCCGCATCCCTGTCCTGGCTCCTGCCCTTGCAGGGAGGATGCATCCCGCATCCCTGTCCTGGCTCCCCTCCTGGAAACCAACACTCCCCTCTGGTGGCAGGTCAGCCCCATGCCCGTGTCCCTGCCGCTGCCACCCACGCCAGCCATTGCTGTGGACCAGGGAGGGACCAGGAGGAGGAAGAGGAGGAGGAAGGAAGATGCACGGGACATCCTGCACTTTGCTGGCCAGCGTGGGCGGGAGGCATCCCTGGGGTGAAGCCTGGCTGTTTGGGCTAGTCCGAAGGGCAGAAACCTCAGCCCACACCAGCAGAGCCCAGGGCTCTCCAGAGGAACTGTGACATGGCCCCTGCTGCAATTAACAGCAGCCAAGAGAAGATAAAAGCCATCTCCTCCTGTCCACAGCATGCAGGACACCCTGCCCTCTCACATAGGCTGGGAGTTCTCATGAACCTCCCTCAAACACACACAGACACGACTGGCTACTCACGTGTTAACTGGGCAAAGAGAAAAAGCACTGCTAAAGCCCAGCTAGGAAAGGAAGGAGACCACATAATGCGTGTGAGAACAGATTTCCTAGGGTTTCCCCCCCATTTATCCCTGGCCCTGGTCACAGCATCGTCCCCGCAGCTAGCACTGAGCCCCCTGCTCCCCTGCCTGGCCCTCTCAGAGGAGCAGCCATAAATAAAACCTCCCAGCCTCTCGGCTGACTATCACATTTTTCCTCCCTTGGGAGACAAAGGGCTGTTCTCCTCCCCTGAGAGCCAGCAGCTCTGCAGGGCTTTCAGGGGGAGTGATGAATGGTGCCTGGGCAGGGGAGAGCTGCAAACCTTCCTCGCGGTAATTCCTCCTGCTCGCACCTATAACTCTGCTATTGATTAAATGTCAGGTTGCCTGGCTCTTAATTATTTTTTAATGGGTTGGTCAGAAAGGCTAATTACATCGGGGACTGACAGCAAAATGCCACCGGGAGCGTCAGCGGGGGGTCTCCCGTAGCGACAGGGAGATCTCTGTCAGAGACGTGTGCCAGGACACGGAGCTCCGGCAGCCCTGCTGTGGCTACCAACAGCATCCAGGCTGCACGGCTCAGCTCACTGGTGGATACTGGTTTGGGGAGGGCACTGGCAGCATGTACCATGAGCAGGGAGCATCACAGACCCAAGCCACCTCCTCCCACTGCGCCATGGGAGAGTGCTCTGCTCCGGGAGAGCCTAAAGACACCCCACACCACAACTTTTCCATAAGGGAAATAGTGCAGAAGAGCAACTGGAGGTTTCATTAGAACTCGCAGCAGCCTCTAGCCCTGTCAGTGTAAATAAAGGGTGGTGAAGCTGCGTTGCCTCAGCAGCACCACTTCACTGCTGGAGGCTGTCTGGCTGCAGGCAGGGCACATCTCCAGAGCCAGCAGCACGGGGATGCTCCTTACCTGCCTCCGTGCCCTGCTTCGCTGCCGGCATGGGGACGTTGGAGCACTCGAAGTATTCCAGCTCATCTTCCAGCTCGCCCTTCTTCTCCAACCCGGCTGGTTTCTGCGCAGCAGTGGTGGAGGCCAGCTTCTCCTCATCAGTGGCATGTCCATCCCGATTTGCAATATCTGGGATTTCTGAGATCAACGCTCCTTCACCCTGCGGGATCAAGGCATGCGGTTAAGCAGGACTGAGCTAATCCACAGGGATCAGGCAGCCAGGCTGCCTGGAGAGTCTGTGGAAGGCACAGGAGGATTAGCAGAGCATCCACTGCCAAGCTGCTCCCCACCAGCTCCTCGGCAGGTTTTGGCAGAAGGAAACACATGGTGCTGGGGACCATGTGATTAATGAGCAAAATCCATTAACCCAATTGCAGAGCTCAGTGCTTTGCCCTGGTCCACGCTGGGGACAGGGCTGAGATGGTGCACAGATGTGGTCCCTAACGAACCACGGGGGAAATGGAGAGGATTTATTGGGTAGGAAACCCCCCCTAAGAGACAGGCTCACATTGGTGTGGGCACCAAGGTCTCCTCCCTCCTTTCCCACCATGGGAATGCCTATGGAGAATATGGCTGGGAGCTGCCACTTTCAGAGAACCATCCCCTTGGACAGAGGCTGCTCGAGTGGTCGCTCTCCCAGAGCGCCCCCCCCTCCGCCGCTGCCCGAGCATCCTGTGCCCACCCAGTGGCTCCCGGGGTGGGATCCCACCTACCTGAGGGGAATCATCCAGGCTCAGGGGCTGCGCCTCATAGTGCTTCACCTTGCAGCCGCTCCTGTGGGGAGAGAGAAGCAGGGGGAGTGAGATGAGGGGCAGGGGGGAGGATGGGGGACTGTGTTGGAGGGGGAAGGTGGGGGTACGTGCGAGACAGCCCAAGCAGGGGGGAGGCAGCCCCAGCGCCAGCGTTGCACCTGCTGTGTGCCAGCGACCCCACTCACCAGTGAAATACCGAGGCAGAGCAAGTTCTGGGAGCAACGAGCAAAGAAAACACACAACCACACAGCGACTGGGTTTGTCTTTAAGGCCTTTATTCCTGTTGACGGTCAAGGACCAGGGAAAGGACCCCGAGGGGCTGACAGCAACAGAAAGAGAGGAGCTGGCTGAGAAGGATTTCCCTCGCTGCACCCTCCCCGATGCGTCCAGCGTGACAGCATCCCCGGGTCTGGGTGGGATTCTCTGCAGGAAGGAACCATTTCCCATCCATCTCATGGTCGGAGGTTTGCTGGGGGCATCTCCACAGCATCCATGAGTCTCCCACTGAGTCAGACCCGTCAGAGAGCTCTGCTTGGCTCCCAGGAGGGCACCAGGGCAACCTGTTGTGCTTTGAGTGCTCCCTCCACTGGAGGCAAAGGCTTCCCAAGGAGAAGGGGCTTGTGGATGGGAGGAGGTTTAGCTCAGGTTGGTGGTCCCGAGGACGGACGCTCTCCAGCGAGGCAGCTCTCCCCAACATGGGGGGTGCATCCCAACACACCAGGCACCAGCTCCAGGAGGGAATGGACAGTGGTGGCTCATCCCCAGCAGCGCTGGGACCAGGGGGTCAGCGAGAAGATGACACTCATCCCAGCACGAGAAGGAGAGCACCAGCGCTTCTCCCCCATCTCTCCACCCCCAGTTCAACACGATGTCCCCAGATGACAGGTATTCACCATGCTGGAGTGTGACAGCTCACTACAGGTACCCAGGGAGGCGTCTCCACCTCCGGACTCGGCGCTTCCCACCACAGGGACATGAGAGGGCACGAGGTTTGCAATGAGCTGTACCAAGGTTTAAGAATCCCCCCCACCCGCTTCACTCCAGCCCACCCCCCCATCCCACAGCACAGCACAACGAGCAGCAGGCACGGCACAGGGAAATGTAATTTGCACGCTCACACGCACACCTGGGTCAGACTGAAAAATGGCTCTTGACTGGTTTTCTCCATCACACCCCGACGGCAGCAGCTGAACGTGTCCTTACCCACCCTCTGCTCCGCCACCGCCAGGGTTATCACACCTGGATCCATCTCCCCCCAAAACCCCGAGGTAACAGAGCAGAGCCCAGGGGGTTTGGGGGGGTGACATGCTGCGAGAGACACTGAGCATCACTGGGACACTAAATGGGGGTAACCCCAGTCCCTCTTGTGTGCCCTCCCTGCAGGGTGGCAGCTCAGGGTGGCAGCAGCCCCCAAGGGGCACCTCATGGGGCACTCGATATTTCACTGGGGGGCAGCATGGCCCCCCTGCCGTGCTTTCCAACCCCTACAGGGCCCCACAGACCAGCTCCACCACCCCAGCTTCAGGGGATAGCCACAGGCAAATCAGACACCAAAGGTCTCAAGGAGAGCCCTGTTGGGAGCCGGCTGCAAGGGCAAAGCCCCACCGAGACCAACACATGCCAGAGCCAGGGGAGACAGCCCCCTGACTCCCTCACCCCCCAGCGGATGCTTCCCACCCCTTGAAAGCAGCCGCCTCCCTGGTGGTTTGGCATGGGAGGGGGTAAGAACCACCCTCATCTTCGGGGCTAAAATCTACCCATCTTTGCAGGGATGTGGATGGCACCGAAGCCTGGTCCCCCTCCATCAGCCGAAGCTCTGGGTTCAAATGCTCGTGCATCATTGGAAGGTGCTGCGGGGAGGCATGAGCTGTGAGAGCAAGCGCAGGCACACGCTGCCTCCTTTCCCTCTCCTCTCCTCTCTCTCCTCTCCATCTCCATCTCCTCCCTCTCCCGGCTGAGCTGCCCCAGGGACACAAACCAGACAGCAGAGAGCACAGTCGGAGGGCAAGAAGGAGCCAGCATGCCATGGACAGGAGCAGGGCCAGCACACACCCAGAGAGAGAAAGAGAGGACAAAAACCAGCCAAGGAAAAGAAGAAAGAAATACAGAAGAGAGTACTTACAACAGAAAACAGAGAAATCTCACTTGCTCAGTAGTCCTGATGCACCAAAGCATGGACAGGGAGAGAGACAGACAGATGGAGAGAAGAGCATGTGAAAAGACCTGGATATTAACTCTCCTCTGGAGAAGCCCAGCGCGCTGCCCAGCTCTGTCTTTTTGGAAGGAACACACAGATCAAAGATGCCCTGATTCTGCCCTTGCTCTTGGTGGTGGCAGGGTGAGACTCAACCACAGATCCTGCTGCCGAGCACCTGGAGCATCCCGTGCTGCTCTGAGGTGATGGGGAGGGAGCCTGGTAAAGCCCCTTTCCATCAGCTCCACCTTGCTTGCAGTCACGCCAACTCTTAAAAAAAATCCATATCAATCCTCTGCAAAGTATTCCCAAGAGGAAAACATCCAACATACAGCCAAGCAGGCAAAGCCAAGGTTACCTGCTCTCTCTGCGAAACCCATGCTCCTGTTTTCCATCACGTCAGCACTGAGGGCTTCCTTTGGCTTCGCTGCCAAACCAGCCACAAACTCCCTGCTCTGAAAACTTCCCCATTTAAGCTGATTTCCTGCTTAACCCTGCGATGGGTTCCCATTACCCGCCTTAAGTGCCATCACAAATTAGAGCAGAAGGCCCACAAATTGGCTGGGCAATCATTCCCTCGTGCGATATTCCCTCTGCCTCCCTCCCGCCTTGGAGACACTGGGGAGGGAGGGGAGGCAGAGCCCACCCCTCATCAGGCTGAGACCCCGACACTGCCCAGACACAGCTCAGAGGGTATTTGTGATACAACAGGCGAAACACCAAGAAAATAGCAAGGTTTTGCCATTAAATCTCTTCCCGGAGAAGGAGGGTAACACCGTGCTCCCAAGAGGCACTATGAAACATCACCATCTACTTGGGGGGGTTTAAAGTTCAGGAATTAAATATGAGGTTAAACAGCTCAGCGAGGGACAGGGGGCTCCCTACCCCCAGTGCAGGTGTGACAGAGGCAACAACCCATCTGCCTGTTCAACCTCTAGTCTCTTCCCCTGATGTGAACACAGAGGTTCCGCAGCAGCCCACAAAACCTCCCTGCAGCATCTGCACCCCCCAGCGCCAGAAGATATCCCCCCCCCGACCCCGCTGTGGGTTTGCCAAGCCCTCCAAAAAAGGTTTGCTCCAATTCCTCGACCCCCATGAGCCCCCAGGGGGATTTCCACGGGGTGAATGCTGGACCCAGGGCACCAGCACCGCTCTGGGACACCCATCCCTCTCCTCCCATCCTCTCCCGAGCGACCGGGGCGCTGGCAGGGAGAGGGGACCCCTCCGCTGGGACGAGGGACGGATAAACCCAGGGCAGCAGAAGGCGAGGTGCAGGTGGATGCTGCTCAGAAGGCACAGGGACAGGACCACCATGGCCACAGTCACCACCACGCGCCGGCACTCACGTTATCAGCCGCGACTGGGGCTTCTGTGGGGGGTCCCTGCCTTGGGCAAGAGCGTCCGGCACCTCCAGCGTCTGCGACTCCAGGATCTCATTGAGGCTGTTCTCGGCAGCGGGGCAGGAGTCGGGGGTGCTGCTGGCGAGGGTCTTGGTGGGCTTGAAGGGATCCATGGAGTCAAAGTTATCGGGGTCGAACTGGTAAGAGCCCCTGGGGAGCGTCGGGGAGCTCTGCAGTGAGTTGAGAACTGGGCTGTCCCAGCGTGCGGGACCCAGCCGGGGGGAGCCCCGGGGAGGGGGCAGCTCCGTGGGACCCCTCTCCACCTCCTCAGCTGATTTCTTGGGGGACTCTCGGTGCCTCTTGGGTGTCAGCTTGCTGGCTGGGATCCTGCTGCCCTTCCTGGATGCAGCCCTCCTGGACTCTGGGCTCTCCCTCCCCTCCATACAATCGACCTCGGGTTTTGAGACCTGCCCCATGGGCTCTGGGGCCCCCCCCAGCTCCCCAGGGTTGATGCTGGGCTGGGGGAGGTGGCGCGGGGTTGCCGGGGGGGAGCTCTGCAACCGACAGCTCCCAGTCATGAGGGGGTTTATGTTCTCCTCGAACTGGTAGGATGCTCGGGGCACTGGGGTCTCCTCCGGGATTTCTTCTGCCTTCCCCCCCAGCGAAGGGGGTTTCTCCTTCCCGAGCTGGCCCTGGCTGGGCGAGCACTCCTGGACCACCAGCCCCGTGCCAGCCTCTGCCACGTCCTCTCCCGACATGAGGTGCTCTGGGGCGGCTCTGCTGGCATGTGGCACCGGGGCCGGCTCCGCAGCGGGCACAGTGGCCCAGCCAGCGTCAGCCCCACTGCCCAGCGTGGCCAGGGGCGGGGGTTCAGCTGGTGGCGGTGTCAGGGACTGGTCTTCAGGGTCAGTTTCCCCTTTAGCATCCGAGTTGGCTTTAGGGGCTCCGGTCTCCGTCTGAGCCTCATCTTTGAGGGGCTTCCCAGGCGAGCTGTCCCCGAGGGCTTCCCCTACCAGCAGGTCTCCATGGCCACTCGGCTCTGAAAAGATAAAAGGAGCTGGTTAAACCCCCTCCTGCCATGCACCCCCTGCCAGAGGGGTTCCTCTGCCCCCCACACGGCTGCTCCAGGGTCAGATTTAAGGGGGAGTCACTGCTCACCCGGGCAGAGAGTTAAAAATTACTGAGAGGAATTCAGGGACATGAGAAAACACCATGAAATGAGATGAAGCAGGTTGGGGACGGACAGGAAGGGGATGCTGTGCTTAACGAAAGAGCAGGTAAGGGGCTGCCGGGGGGAGCTGGGGCCAGGGGGGGCGGTACTACGGAGCTGGATGGGCATCCAGCAGAGGGAAGGTGCCCGAGGCAAACTGCTCCCCGAGATTTGTCCACTGCTCCCCCAGTGTGGGAGTGGGTTTGATGGCCCCACTGGTCCCCCTGACCCCCTGGCCCTGGCTCTCCTGCAGACCCTCAGCAGCCCCCACGGGCACTGGACTCAGGGATGCCCTATGGTATGAACAGTCCTTGCCCATGCCAGGAGGGAAGGGGGGCACAGGAGAACAATGACACCCCCAGAGATCCTGCAGGAAAGGCCTTGCCGGAGCAGCCCCTCTGCTCAGCACCGCAGTTTCCATCCTGCCTGCACCCCTGTCTGCAGAAATCCCACCTGGGCATTTATGCCAGGCTCACCACGCTGCTGTCAGAGTTTCTTAATCACAAATCCTGATCCATGACTTAATCACTATTACTCCAATTGCTTCCCCTAAATCCTTTTACTGTTTAATCTTTTCTTTGCTGTCAGCGGGTGGGGAAGCTCCTTATGCACCGAGGTACCCTAAAAACTACACCCACCAAGCACCCAGAGCCAGGACCTCAGCACAGAGGCACAAGAGGCAAACACCCAGCGTCACCTCTTCCCCCACGTCTCAGCCAGGGACAATGACACAGACTCCTGGGATGAGGCAGGGGGGGATGCTTGGGGTGCTCAGCACCCACCAGGGAGCAGGCAGGACCCGCCGCTCTCACTGGCACCTTTCTGGGGAGACACAGGACAAAACCAGAGCTCACTCGAGGACCGAACTGGTTTGAAAAGCTGGCTGGGAGCAGCAGCAGGGATGATGCAGAGCTTCTGCCTGGGGAACCTGCCTGTCCCCCTGCCCTGGCGCTGAGGTGACAGCAGGGAGGAGGAGGTTTGGCCAAGGGATGCCAACGCCGAGCTCCCGTAGCCCCAAGCGCATCTCCCTGGAAAGACTGTCCCTATTTGCAACCAGCCCATGTTTGCTGGTGACTGAGCGAGTCACAGGCTGGCAGGAGGAGAAAAGTGAATCAGGCAAATATCTGGTCCCTGGGCTAATCCAGGACATGGAGCCAGCAACCCTGACTCAGCTGATGGCTCGTGGTTTGCATAATTGATCTCCAGGATGCTAAAAGCCATGGAAATGAATCATGAGGGGCCGTGTGCTCCCTGAGACTGCAAAAAAGCTCCCTCCGACTGCAAAAAAGCTCCCTCCAAATAGACATTGCCTTGCTGCCCCAGAAAACGCATCAGTAAACACAAATGCAGTGGATACGTCCTTGGAGTGCAGCCAGCAAACACTCCGAGGCAGCGCCTGCCAGGCCTTTCCATCATTAGGAACCCGGAAAACCTCCTCAGCAGACCCCAAAGAAAACTTTATTACACTTGCTGTGCTGCTCAGACGTTTTAAACCTCACTGAGACAGCCCTGAATAGAAAGAACAGACTTCAAAGCCAGGGCAAAAGGCATCTTTTAAATGCATTTTACATTCCCACTGGAAGGTTTCTTTGCAGCCGCCGTTCTCACAGACATAAGCCCATCCTGGTTTCTAACCCAAGCCATGAGTAATTACTCCGTGAATAACGAGCAGTCGGCACGCAAACCACCTCTCCCTGTGTCTGCAGGGCGGGGGGAGAAGGGACGGTGCCTGGGACTGTCACTCAGAATGACCATTTCTTCACAACGATTGCAACCACCTGCCCAATTTTGTGATGTTCTGCTCCCCCCTGCCCGCTCTGACGGCCCGGGAGGCTCAGGAACTGGAATATTCTGGGAGACAGAAGGCGTGGGTGCAGGAATGCTCAGGAGCTCGCCAGCGATTTTGGCACTCTTCTGAAGTAGGACCGTCCCTCCTGCAAGCTCTGGGGTTTTTTTATCCCCCCCCTTCTCTGGCGACGAGACAGGCATTAATCACTTGTGTGAGTTCCCAGCCACAGCCCCAGGGAACCGAGGGAGGAATGAGAGCTGAGGGGGTGGCAAGGAGCCTGCCCACCTCCCGTGGCAAGAACCCATTCTCTATCCCCCTTGAACACCCACGTGATGCCCCACAGCCCTGATTTTTCAAGCCCTGCTTGGGATGAGCTACTCCCCTCTCCCAGGGACCACTGCCTCGGGGGCTGAGGCCACCATGGGACGAGCTCGCCTTGGCACTGAGATGGGACAAAGGCAGGCAAAGCTACAAGGTCAATTAATTCTCTGGAGAGAGCTGCCAGGATGGAGAGCATGATGGTTTGTGGGGCCACAGGGACCTGCCGGGAGCAGGGGGGGCTCCCAGGGCACCATCCCCTCGCAGGGATAGAGAGCCAGCCCCTGCTCCCCCACTAGCTGAGGAGAGCAGGACAAATCCCTGCTGTAAAGCAGTCCCAAAAGTGATGGCATCCCCAGCAAACCCACTCTACATGGGTCCCCCTGCCCAGCAAGGACTGGAGGGGGGGGACACAGCCTGGCTCCAAGCCCCCCCGGCCCCCGCGTTTCCTCCCCCTGTGCATTTCCTCTGCCTCCAATGCAGCCTCCCACCAGCTGCCGAGTGACCGGAGCACATTCCTGTGGGAACAATCACACAGGACACAGAACCCAAAGAACCTCAGGGCATGTGGGAAGAGCCAGGGTCTGCACCCCAGGCCCCCCCTGAACATTGTGATACCCTCGGTGCAGCACCGCCTGCTCCCCCGGGAGCCCTTCCCAACCCCAGTGAGCTCCCTCTTCCTACACACGCATTTACATCCCCCGCTCCCCGCCACCCCCGTGCAGTCACGTTGGGGAGCCACCAGCTTGGCACACACTCCTGCCAGGGAAACAGCCAGCCCCTTCCCAGCCCAGCTTTCACCCCCTTTGGGGACAAAACTGTCCCCAACATCCCATGGGACCCCAGGAGAAGGCAGTCTGGTAGCCACACGCATGCTGACCCACCATACCAGTCACCCCCCCCAAGACCAGCCGTCCCCCCCGGAGCCACTCTTCTCACAGGCATCCCAGCAGCTGCCATCAGCAGCGTCCCAAAAAGGTGACCCCCAGCTCTCCCGTGTCACCTCTGGCGCTGTGCCCTGCAGGTGGGGACAACTGAGCCCCGGCGTGAAAACAGACACCGCCAGCAGCAAGGGCTCAGTGACTGCAGGATCCATCCCAAACCCAAATCCAATAAAAAGCACTCCAGATCCCTGAAAACCAGCAGTTGTACCGGCTGTGTGTGGAGTGTGACCTGGCTTCTGGTCCGGCTGGTGCACAGGGAGGGGAGATTACAAAGTGAAAAATGGAGGTTTGTTTTTTTTTTTTTTAATTCTCTAAAGAAAAACCTAGAGAAAGGACAGTCTGGCACCGCAGTAATAGGCACTTTGTGCATGTGCATGTTAATTGTTAGGCTTCTCTTCCCTGGGCTGAAATTAAACACAAACACCGACTCGCTGAGCAGCTCTCCCGCGCTCCCCGAAATGAATCAGTAAAACTTGGCAGCGGTGCCAGGATGCAAAGGGCTCCCGCGCCCCTTTTCATCCCACATCCAGCAACCCGGGGAGGCAGAACCCATCCTCCACGGCCCCCAGTGCTGAGCACTGGCCAGAGCGACCCCCCCTGCTCCCCCCAGCTCCTGCTTTGTGCTGGGCCGGAGCCACACTCTGCCCCCTGCCCCGGGCTCGGCACAGGATATCTGCCCGCTCCATCCAGCTCAGCCTCACGTAGCTAACCCCTTCTTTCCTCTTTTGGCTTTTCCGCCTTTGTTCAACAGCCGTTGATCTATTTTTAAATCTATTCTGTTAAGAATTAGCATGCCGGCTAACGATGCTGCCGCTAAGGCACCGGAAAACACGTGCCCTGCATCAGGGTAACAGAAGTAGAAGCCGACGAGCCGGCTCCCGTCACTGACAGCTCCATATTTGTTGCTTCTGCTCATTTCCTTGCACAGAAAATCTCCTGCTGGCAGCTGACTGAGGACAGCTTCAGCATGGATGGGCCAGGATCACAGCCCCCACCGCCCCAGACAGCAAGAGGGAAACTGTTTGAGTCACCCTGAACAGGCACAAAGCCTAAAGCATCCCCCTCCCTGGGTGAGGGGACCGGATGGGCTTTTGTCCCTGAAAACAGGGTTTAACGCATCCAGGACGCATCTCAGACCAGTCTGCCTCTCCTGTAGACTCCCTTTAAGTACAGAAAGGCAAAGAAAAGCACAATATTACAAGTCCCACACCAGGGTCACTGCAGCAGCGAGTGGCAGGGGGGTAGGAGATGGCAGAGGATGCTCAGGATGCACCTCCCAGCCCCCCCTGTGCTGCCCTCCACCCAACAGCCCCGGGGTCTCACAGACGTCCTGACACTGCCCAGTCCCTGCTCTGCTGAGAGCAGATGAAAGGGGAGGTCTCCTCCCTGCCCTGATAACCTCCAGCGGTTGTGGCAGAGGTGCTGGGGCTTCAAAGCCTCCTCCTGGCAGCAGGAAAACAGAAACAAACACCAAACTCAGCCACAGACACCACCGCGATTCCCCCTGGGGAGAGGGGCACGGGGATGGGGGGGAGCTGCTCCCCAAAAGGCCAAGGATTAAATAATGGGGAGCCGCACTCAGAGGAGCAGCAGCCGGTGTGAGGCACAAGGACAAACCAACAACAGCACGGGACCCACCAGCAGAGGAAACCCCCTGCCTTTTCAGCAGATCCCTCGCAATTTCTCGAGAAATGGGGTTCAAGCAGCATCAAGCTTTTGCCTCTTTAGCAGCAGCTACACAGCAAAGACACAGCGAATTCCAGGGAAAAGAGACCCTGTGATGACACCTCCACCACCGACTGCCCCGGGGAGGACACAAACCCAGCTTCTGTGCAAGAGCCAAGTGCACATGGGGCACGTGTAGGGCAGCTCCCACCAGCCACGAGCCCACTCTCCGCAGCCGCGGGAGGCAGCCCCGAGCCCCGCAGCGTGTGCAGGGAAAGCAGCAGGGGGCAATTTAACTGACAGAATCATTGCATGGCACCTGGGTTCCTCTCCATCCATCCATCCATCCCTCCCTCCCTCCCTCCCCAGCTGCAGCCTCAGCCCAGCAGCTCCCAAACCCACCACCCTGAGCTCAGCCCCCCCTGTCCTCTCCCCGGCTGGGCTCAGGGACAGCAACCGGTGGTTGCAAAACAGCACCACGACGATGGTGGTTTTTCACTTGTGCAGGCGTGAGCCAAGGCAGGCAAATTGGCTGCAGCAGCCCCCTCCCTCCAAATCGATTCGCTAAAACCACCGTTTCTCTCAAGTGCGAGACCAGCCCTTAGGGCAGCGCAGAGCCCCGAGTCCCAGCACTTAAACCACAAAATAACGTGGCAGGCATTACTCAAACCAAGACACTTCTCCTCCTTGACCCCACCCCGATTTTCCGCATCCGGAGCAAAGAGCCGAAAAGCAGAAGGTGCACGTTGGCTCTTTACCTTGGGTCCTGGCCTCGGGCTCCGGGGATCCCGGCGGTGGCTCGCAGAACTCCTTTAGTGGTGAGCTGGTGGGCGTTTCTGCTTCAGGGGTCTCAAAATTACCTTCGGAGTCCGAGCTGCCAGGGGGGGGGAAAAGAGTGAGGAATTACCACTTTCAAGGCTAGCTCTGAAATCCTCCACACTGCCCACACATCCAGCCAGACCGGCTCCCAGGCCGGCCGGCCGTGGGCATCCTGCGGCGGCCGCTCTCTCCGGTGCAGCGGGACTCGCTAGCGAACGGAAAAGGGAGAGCAGGTGAAACAACGTCAGGAGCACCCCCCCTTTGCACGCCCCCAACCCTCCTCTCGGCCGAGCCTCCGGGGTTGCTTCTGTCAGGTCTTTCCCAAGCCGGCAGAGCATCCTCCGCACACCTCCAAGGACACCCCGGCCCCGCCGGCGGCTCCCCCCGCGGCTCCGGAGGGCAGCGGCGGGGCCAGCGTGGGAACCGAGCCCCGGTGCTCCCGCCAGCATCTTCCCGGGAGCGGCCCCCAGCTCCGCCGCGCTCCGGCCACCGAGGGGCTCGTCCGAACCCCCCCCCCCGGGCAGCCAAGCTGATGGCGGGCAGCGAGCGGGCAGCGAGAAGGAAGCGAAGGGAGGGGGGACACGGCCGGCATGCGTGGCCGCCCCCGCACGGGTAGCCGCGTCCGGGGGTGGCGGATGGGGGTAGGGGGAGGAAGGGGACGCGGGTCACTTGCCTGAAGCCGAGAGCCGTGCCCTCCGCCGCCGAGTCCTCCTCCGCCACGGCCGCCGCCGCCCCGCCGTCCCCCCCCTCGGGGCTGCCTCCGCCCCGCACCGCCGACCAGGTCCACCGGGCCCACTGCACCGGCGAGAGGATCTGCCAGGCGCTGAACGCCATCGGCCCGCCGGAGCCGCGCTCCTCCGCGCCCCGCTCCGCTCCCCGCCGGGCTCGCCGCGGCCGCACCGCCCCCGCCGCCGCCAAGGGCCTCCCCCGGACCGTACGACTGGCGGCAGCTCCAGCGCCCGCCCCCGCCGCCCCCCGGCGCCGCCCGCCCGGCAGGGCCCGGCCCGCCCGAGCCCCCCCCCCGGCTCCGCCGCACGCCCGCTCCGCCCGCCGGCGGGAGGGGATGCGGGGCGGGATGCGGTGGCGGGGGGGGATGCGGGGCAGTGGCGCCGAGCCCGGCCGGGCGGTGAGAGGCTGCCGCGCCCCTCCCTGCCCCCGCCAACTCTCAAATCCACCTATTTCTGCCCAAACGCGGGGCTGGAGCATCCCCCGCGCGGCTTGGGCTCATCCCCCCCAGCACCCTGCCGGGCCCCAGCCCGAACCCCCTGTCATCCCCCTCCCCGGGGAGGCCGCGCTGTGCCCCCCACGCTGAAGGACAACCCCCCCACGCAGGAAGGCAGAGGCTATGAAAGCAGATCCCCCCCTCCCCGATTTATCCCGCATTTCTCGGGGCTGCACCTGCGCTGCAGCACAGCCGGCGGCACCCAGATTCCACCCGATCTGGACGTGACAGCAATTCCCCCCCCCCAAGTCGCTGGGCTGAGGGCGAGAAGACCCCAGCGCTCAGAGCAGGGGGGGGTCACCCAGGGCCAGGGCACAGGGAGAGGGGCCAAGGGCAGGGAAACACCTGCCCCTTCCATTTTCCAAGGAAACGCCGACTCCAGCAGCCCTGGCTGATGCTATATCCTTCCGTGGCAGCAAGCTTATTTATTTATTTATTAAACTATTGTTGTTTAAAAATAACAGCCCACAGAAATACACACTGCCAGGCTGGCCCCCCCTGCAGGAATCCTTCCCCTAACGAGGGCTCCCATTCCCAAATTCACTACCTCCCCCCGTGTTGCTGGAGGGGGGAGCGTTGCTGACGCCGTGCAGGGTCCCGGGCGTTGGGGGGAACGGCCGGAGCTGCTCCAGGCAGCAGCATCACCGGCTCCGGGCAGGCACCGCCTCAGATCCCGCACCTCCCCACAGCACTCTGGGCAGCAGGTCCCAGGGATGAGCTGGGAAAGGGCAGAGAACCATCCCAGTGCAAAACCAGCCTGGCCCGTTGTGAAGAAGTGCTAGTGGCCCTCGGTAGCCACACGAAGTGCTCGCGTGGCAGGCCCAGACCACAGCCCGACGCCTTCCTGTGAATCACCAGCTCCCAGCGAGGGATGAGGAAATGCCACCACTTGGCAGAGAGGCCTCGGGTCCGGCCAGACCCGTCCATCTGGTCTGGCTACCTCTAACACCTCTGTCAGAGACTTCAAAGGGCTCGTTCCTCGCTGCGGAGCATCTCAGATGACCTCCCTGCAGGCATCCTTTCTGCCAAGCTTCCATCTGTTGGTGTCCTTATTAAATATGTGTCATCGCTGACGCTCTTATTGTCTGGCCTCTGTCAAAGAAGATCTCTTATCCCCTTATACGACATTTCCAGACTCCCCCAAAGGTACCTCTGCTTCGGCTGGAGCAAAGGGGCTGCCAGTTCCCGGCATGGGGCAGGGGCAGGAGCAGGTCTGTGTCCGGACCCTGGGATGACACCCTGGCCACAGCACCACTAGACTCTGGAGGACAAGGAGCCCTGCAAACCTCCCTGCTGCCACATAGAGGACATGGAGCAAGAGAGGACTAAGCGACAGTTATCACAGCTGAGCTAAAAACCAAGAGGCTGGAGCAAAAGCAGAACCTCCACATCCTGTCGCCTACGCCTGCCGCCAGCAGCCTCCTTCCTCCCCCGTGAGAAGTGCCGGAGCCCATCGCTGCGGGTGAATTTTACGTAAGGCGAGGTTCAGCCCGTGAGCGGGGCCCCCCCAGCCCTTCCTCCCTCTCCCCCTTCCCTGCCCGGGTCCACGCTGACCCAGCGTCAGTGCGTTTCAACACGCCTGAGGGCTCCTGGGACCACCCGGAGGAGAGGGAAATGCGGGTGGTGCGGGAGCTGAGAGAGCTGCGGCTGCGGGGAAGGAGCTGCACAGACCCACTGCTGCAGCCCCCCCAAACACACACACACACACTTGTTGGACGGGGGAACTGGGGCGCCCGAGCGGAGGAAACGGGCAGCATCCTTCCGTGGTGACGGCTGCTCACACATGCCGTGCGCCCAGTGAGGACCCCCCCGTGTCCCCCCACTGCCCCGAGGAAGGAGAGGACGGGATCAGAGGGAGCGAAGGGCACCGGCACCAGGGCAGGAAGAGACCGGAGCAGAGCAGAGCCTGCTTCCACTTGCTGTTGACGCTCAGCAATTAAGAAAATGCCTGGAGTGGCATTTTCCAGCTTGGCACCCGACCCAGCCTGGCAGCCCCGCGGGCTGCAAAGCGAACACTGAGGAGATAACCTGACTTTGCCGGCCTCCCCGGTGGCTCTGGCTGACAAACAGTCAGCGGGCACATTTCTGCAGAGCAGAGAGGACACTGACCTCTTCAAAACCAGACCTGCATACGGATGTACAGCCTGTATGTCCACGTATAGCCCACTGATGCACCACATATCAATGTACAGCCTGTACATCCATGTACAGCCTATACATCCATGTACAGCCCCCCAGTGGCACAGTCTATATGCCAATGTACAGCCCACTTATCCATATACAGCTGACATATGGATGCACAGCCCACTGATGCACAGCCCACATATCAACGGACAGCCTATATATCCATGTGCAGCCAATATATCAATATACAGCCTATATATCCATGTGCAGCTCACATATCAATGCACAGCCCCCCGATGGCATGGCCCATATATCAATGTACAGCCCATGTACAGCCTACATAGCAATGCACAGCCCACCGGTGCACAGCCCACATATGGATGTACACCCTATATGTCAATGTAGAGCCCACATATTGACGTACAGCCCGTCAATGTACAACCCCCACACACACAGCCTAGCAGCACCCTGCCCAAGCACCCAGTCTCTCCCAGTTGGGGTCCGTAAAGGGCCACTCTGTGGTTGCAGGAGGAGAGGTTGCTGTGGCAGCAAGGTGGTCCCCAGCCCCAGGAGGCTTTGACCACAGGCACCCAGCCTTGCTTACTATTTTTCCCAGCTTTGCCTCTTTTCACACAAACCCCATGGCTTAAGTAACATCCTCCAGCAGCTCTGTGAGTGTGGGGCAGCAGGTACCCCCTGGAGGGATGTCTCAGACCCTCGCAGCTCTTTCCCTGTGGATCACAGCTCGGGGGGGGGCTCTGGCCAAGGGCTGTCCTAGTTGCTGTGGGAAGGAGAGCCGGGAGCGGGCAGCACAGCGCCGTGTCCCTGGCAGCAGCAGCATGGAATGACCTAGAAACCACCCACAGCTCACAGGCTGCTTTGGATTTCCAGGAAAGGGGGTGAGCAGCAGCACTCCACGTCATGGAATCGGGTGGAGACGGAGGTTTTGAGGCTGGAAGAGCCCTGGCATCACAGAGGCTGCAAGAAGATGCAAAACCTTCTGATGCTGATCCTCACAGGAAGCCAGCTGCATCCAGGGATAACAGCTCTGCATCCAGACAGACTTTCCTTTATTTCATACTGGGATGAACTTCCTCCTCTCCAGCTGGGCAGCAGTGCTTCTGCCTGGACTCACCTCACAGAAACACATTGTGCCTGGTTCTTCTTGCTGTTTCCCCACCTCAATCCCCGGGAAGGGGGTGGGAGACACAGGCTGAGGAGCAGAAATCACACAGCCACGGCTGGGAGCTGCTGGCCTGGCTCAGGGGAAGGCACCCACCTGCAGCTCCTGTTTCCAGCCCTTTCATTAAGCGGCAGAACATCTATTTCTGGCCACCGAGCTTTTCTGGGCACGGCACAGCGAGCCAGCGCTTCCATTTTGAGCTCAGAAACGGATCTTTTGTGGGTTTTCATTTTTCTTCTCCACTCCTGCAGCTCCTCTCCTCAGCGGGGCCGTTTGCTCCCCCACATGGACCAGGGGTCGTGTCCCTCTCCCCCCCCAGCCAGCCCAGGGACAGGGTACAATGAGGCACCCCCAGCTGTGCCCCAGTGGAAGGGGCCTTTCAGCTGGGAACCATGGGGACAGCCCGGGGAGATCAGCTCACTGATAAAACATGAATCCATATTTCACTGCTCTATAAGTCTCCTTAAGAGCTTGTAATAAGCACTTTACCCACACAACACTTATCTCCTCCAGAAAAGCAGGTGCAAAGTGTTTCATGAGAACATTTTTCTGTTGCTGTCTCTTACGCCATCCTATTCTATTTATCATGCTTTCCTCAGTTTAAAGTGGGCCTAGGAAAGGTAAAGTATTCTCTGCTGCTGCGTTTTGAAAAATCACAGACTTTGGGAATGGAGAGAACTATTCCCGTGGAGGTTTATGTGCGCCAGCAACGCCGTGCAGCAAACGCTGGGGAGAGAGAAGGTTTCATAATCGGTTTCCCGACCTTTGCTGTGACACGGAAAAGATTAATGGGGGTAACTCCCACCTGGGCCGAGGTAACTCACCTGCCTGGGCTGCAGAGCACACCTGAGGAGAGGCTTAACCTCACTCTTCCCCGACAGCCCAGCCTAGAAAGAACCGGGCCTTAGGAAAGGGCAAGCGATGGGCAAGCAGGAACACAAGGCAGCCCCGGCCAAGGGCTCGGGGTCCATCCCTGCCAGGATGCATCCCAGGAGCATCCCAGAGTGTCCAAGAGCATCCCCGAGGTGTGGGAGCTTCCCCAAGCATCCCACAAGTACACAAGTCTCCCAGAGCATCTCCTGA
This sequence comes from Scolopax mira, assembly GCA_004320125.1. Taxonomy (NCBI): domain Eukaryota; kingdom Metazoa; phylum Chordata; class Aves; order Charadriiformes; family Scolopacidae; genus Scolopax; species Scolopax mira. The sequence goes on from BJBW01003488.1 coordinate 515,205, forward strand.
GGATGGGAGCATTTGGGAGCATTCCCAAGCATCCCACAGGTACAGCAGCATCCCAGAGCATCCTGGAGCATCCCCCAGGTGCAGGAGCATCCTGGAGTAGCCTGGAGCATCCCCCGGCTACGGGAGCATCCCAGAGCATCCCCCAGGTGTGGGAGCATCCCAGAGCACCCCCCGGGTGTGGGAGCATCCCAGAGCACCCCCTGGGTGTGGGAGCATCCCGGAGCACCCGCCGGCAGCTCGGTGGTTCAGACCGGGGCGGGGGGGGGTGGGCCCGGAGCCGGTGCTCTCACTAGAGGGCACTCCAGGATGGGATTTCCACGGGCTGCGGAGCATCTCCGGCCCCGGGGGAGGCGGGGAGGGCTGGGGCTCTGCGGCTGCCCTCGGGCTGGCATTGCCCCGCAGGACCCGGGAGCGGAGGGGGCTCCTCGGGCCGACCCCTGCCCTGTCCCCGGGTGTGGATAGGGGAGCTGGGTGGGCAGCCCACGGGAGGGACCCCCATGCCATGCGGCAGAGGATGAGCCCTGGGGCTGAGCCGATGCCCTCAGAGCAGCCTGGAGGATCCTCCGGCATCATCTCAGCCGGGCCAGGCAGGGCCCCTGCGACTGCGGGGTGGAAGGGGGCACCCGGCCCGACCCAACCCCACCCCAGCGGGCGTTTTGGGGCGCTTTCCCACCATCGCGAGGACATCCCTGCCAAGGGACGAGGCAGCTGCACATTTACTGCAGCACAGCTCCCACGTTCCTTGTGCTTCTCCTGACCTTGGCAGAGCTGCAGTCTCGATGCAGATCACGGGACCGAGAAGCACAACACCAAACGCCCTGGGACTCAAGGAGGACACAAGGCGACCCCCTGCCACCTCGGGCTCTGCCGCTGCCATCTGCTTGCCAGGGCACAGCAGGAACCCTGGTGTCCCCGCAGCAGCAGAGCAATGCCCAGCGTGGGACAGCACTGCCCAGCAGCTCCGCTCCCCCCGCAGCCTCCGCAGCCCTGGGAGGTGACAGCTCCCATCGCTACACATTCCATCAAAATAGCTCTATAAAAATAGAAGTAAAGGACACAACTGTCACACGCGAGCCCCAGACACCACCCAAGGAACCCCCCGGGCTCCAGCTGTCTTTCCCCACCCTATTGCCATCAAACTAATAAACGCAAGTGTTTGCGACTGCATGGAAAAGGACAGATGCAAAAAAAAAAATGAATGCACTGCTATCCTTGCATCTTAAAAACGACCACCACAGCTCCGTCTCCCTGACGCTGTGCCCGTGGATGTGAGCTCATGCAAATACATTCGATAGGAACAGGCTCGAGATCCGCGAGTTCCAGCCTGATTTTCACACTGATGCTTTATGAACACAAGCATCTGCTTCATCTTGCTGCTCCTCTGCTCCCCTATCAACTCCTTCACTCTGTTTGCTAAAAATACCAGCGCTACGTGGCAGGAATGCTCTTATCAGGTGTTTGTCAGGCCTTGGCTCCCTGATTTGAGTTAGGACCTGGTGATATTGGGAAAAAACAGGCAGCACCTCAGCCCCATAGCCTGGGGTGCCACTGAGGAGCGAGGACAGCAGCCGGCACAGTGCAAGGGGAATTACAAAGGGCAGGGGGGGAAATTAAACACAGTTTGCCCAAGGTGGAGCAGACAGGTGGGAATGAGAATCAGCTGAGTCCGACAGGCAGAAAGGAGCGGCTCCAACACACACACTGAACAGCAGGATGGGTTTTCCACCTGGGAACAGCTCTAATTCATGTTTAGGTGACATAAAGGCAGGGCCGAGCACTTACAAGGGGGAGAAAGCGTTTGTTTTTCCTGTCTGAACCCAACGTTTGCAAACAGAGGGATGTTTGTAAAGGTTGAGAAGAGCAGCAGCCTGGCTCCAGGTCATCAGCTCAGTAAAACCTGGCAAAGGCTCCAGGACAAACATAGCCCTCATCTGGGCACAGGGTGGCCCAGCCAGTGTTCCTGTAGCCCAGCCCAGCACCAGCCAGCATTGGGGTGGCTTAGAAAAGCAGCAGCAAATCTCCCAAGCACAGCTATCTCTGCATCGCAGGGTGGCTCACTTAAAGAAAATATTTCTGTGTTCCAGAACGTGTTTTGGCTGATTTACAGATAAGGCACGTCCAGTTTTGCTTTTGATCCCAACTGGGACGCTTTCCTTTCTGTTTACAGTGAGACACAGCTCCCCCAGCCTCGGCTCCGGCTCCCACCAAACCCCCAGCCAGATCCCACCTCTGCACCTTGGTTTCTAACGGCATCACCGGGAACGGAGCTGCTGGCTCCTGGCACCCAGCTCCAGCTGGAACACCCAGGGGTGACAGAGTCACCCCAGCTCCCCACCATGGTTAATGACAGCGGGGGCTGAGCTGCAGCCTGGGAAATCCAGTCTGTGGGGAGCAGGGAGGGGGTGTCCGGGACATGGCTGTGAAGCTGAGGGTGGCAGGAAAGGGGGGAGAAGAAGAAGGAGAGGAAACGGGAGAGGGAAAAGGGAGAGCAAGGAGGGGAGGAAGGAGGAGGAGAAGAGGGAAGGGAACTTTTCCCCCCAGTGTAAGCAATTAACGCTCTGATCATTCCCGCCGCCGTGAGCCCCGGACCAGCCGCGCGTTGGGCAGGAGCCGATGCTGGGGACTTCAGGGCAGACCCCGACCCCCCCCGGAACTCCCCCCGCCCGCACTCACCGGCGCTGGGGGGACCCGGCCTCCCGCGGCTTCTGGCTCTGGGCCGCCCCCATGGCGGGGACGGGACGGGACGGGACGGGCCGCGCTGCCGCCTCGCTCCGCCGGCGGCCCCGTCCCCGCCTCCGCGGGAGGGAGGGTGGGCGGCCCCGGGCAGCTGCTCCCCCCTCGGGGCCGGACCGGGGATGCTGAGAGCCCGGTGCGACCGGGTATCGCCCCGCCGGGAGGGGGGGACACCCTGCTGCAGGGCTGGGACCGGGACCCCACTGTGGGACAGGGACCCCTCCCAGAAGGGCAGGGCCCCCAATGTGGGGCAGGGCCCTCCTCCCAGCAGGGCAGGGGACCCTGTTTGCTTCAGGAAGGCCTGACTTGCTCCTCTCGGTGTGTGCTGCTGGGCAGTGATCCACCAAATCTCAGCACTACCCTCTTCCCTTTCCATTAGCCGTGATAAATGACAATCTGGATGTGCCTTGGGGGTTAAATCACAGCCACACACGCACTTAGCGATGGTTGTGTCCCTGTTCATCGAGGGTCTCTCTACCCTGCACAGCTGGATGCGACAGACACTCTGTTTTAAGGGTTTCATGGTCACAACCTGCACACCACGGCTACGATCTGTCCTTGGCTCTCAGTGGCTTCTGCCACCCTGGGCCAGGCTCCAGGGTGACAAAAATCAGCCTCAGGGCTGCAGTTTCCAATATCCGCTCGGCTCCTCTGGGTCACACCAGGTGCCCATCACCGAGGTGTTTGACTACACAAACATCAAGCCCTGACACCTAAGGCAGCCAGACCCCTTCGCAGGAGAAGATTCAACACAGCAGTTTAAAAGCACAGAGGTGACCCTGCTAAGGAAACGTCCTGGTTGGGTTTATTTTAATTAAAGTGCCTGAGAGAACATATCCATTTCTGACACCATTTGAGGCTTTTAACTTCTGAGAAACTGAAAACTCAAATATTAATCTTTTTTTGTCGGTCAGGCTGTTCTGGCTTGGGTTGCGTTATTTTTTGGCAAGAAAAGTGTTGATACCCTTGAAAGCTTTCACCTTCCTTAAAAAAAAAAAAAAAAAAAAAGAAGAAAAAAGAGAGAGATTAAAAAAAGCCAATCAACAAACCAACCACAAGAAAACCTATCAAAAGTCTTCCTTGGATGAAAATTAAAAGTCCTGATGGGCTCGGATGAGTGTCCAGTGTGCCTGCAGCCACACACACCGACACGGGCCCCGAGGGGGAACCCCCCCACATTCAGCAGGGTCGTGCAGTCCCCACCATCATCCGATGGTCCCAACTGCCCCAATGTCCCTGGAGACCACAAAATGCTTCTGGGAGAAGGGATGTTTCCCGTGCCATCAGTGTCCCAGGAGAGAGGCTGCAGGCTGCTCTTGGTGTCCATGGCCAGCTGAGGTGATAGCCACATGGGATGTGCCACGGGGCCCCTGCCCACTGCGTGTGGCCAGGTAATGCCTGGCAGCGGTGCAGGCAGCAGCAGGCAGCACCCTAGCCCTCTGGAGGAGCAGGCAGCTGCCTGCACCCCTGGTGATGCCTCCCCTGGGATGCTGACAGCCCCCTGCCGTGGGAGGAGGAAAACCCAGCAGCAAACATCTCTGAGCAGGGGCTGGGAAGAAGGTCTGTTCCAAAAAGTCCCCCCAGAGCCAGGCAGCTCCACATGGGAGCAAGGGTCCCACTCCAGCCCCTCTCCTTCCCCTGCCCACGCTGCTGGAGGATGCTGGCCATCCTGGGAGGGGGTATCAGGCTGGAGCACAAGCCCAGAGCCCTGACTTGGCTTGTGCCCCTGGGGCTGCACAATCGAATGGGGCAGGAGCCACCTGTGTGCCACCGTGGTCCCCTGCGCAGGGGGGGGGTGTGCCAGGGTGTCATGGCCAAGGGCCAGGCTGTGCCATGGGCACCCTTCCCCGGGGACCGGCCCTTTCCCTGCTCTGCCTTTGGCCTCAGAAACATTTCCTGCAGCTGTTTCAGGGGTGCATTTGGAAATGCTTCTCTTCCCAGCCTGGGCAAACACCCCGGTCTCCCTGTGGATGGTTTATGGATGTGCTTCAACTCAGACTTCCCAATTAAAAAAAGAAAGAAGGCTGGGGGGGGGGGGGTTGCCTGGCACCTGCACTGGCTCTGCAAAGCCACGATGCTGCGCCCCCCTCCCTAAGACACGTGGCAGGAATTCAGTGTTTCCCTAAGAATTCCGTGCTATCGGAGCCGGGTCCTGAACTGAAGGGGTGAACCTGAACCTGAACGCAGCCCCCCCCTCACCAGGCTGCCCTGGCACCAGGTGAGGGAGCCGAGGCTGCAGCGACACGCTCAGGGCAGGGAACGGGCACCGCGGGCACTGGGAGGCTGTGCCCATGGTCTGGGATCTCGCTGGAGCTCGGCTGCGTCTGCAGCCCCAGCGCTCCTTGGCAAGGACATCGCTTCTCTGCGAGCCACGAACACATACAGAGCCCTGGGAAGCTGCGGGCTTTCAGGTCAGAGGGAACATCAGGAGGTGGAAGGCACTGAAATTAAAGGAGGATCACGGAGCACCCTAGGAGAGAAAACCGGTTTCCAAACACCAAGGAGCACGAGTGCCGCCCCACACCACCCTCTCTAGAGCTCCCTCAGCCTGACAAACGTCGGCAAAGACCTAATGGAGCTTTCCCAGCCCCTTGAGACAACAGCGAAGGTCAGTGTGACCAGCTGCAAGCCACCACCTCTGCCTCGGAGCAGTGACAGGTCTTGTTCAGGACCCCCAGGAGCCCCATCCAGCCCCCCCCCCCCCCGCCGCGGCACAGCCCCGCTCCGGAGGCAAGTGTGGCTGCAGGAGAGGCTTCACTTCCCAGCTGTGCACAGTGTCACGAGGACTCTCACAGTCACATCCAGCCAACAGCACGAAACGCTGCCCAGAAAGCCCTTCCCCTAAGGGCCAGGGCTGGCAATGCCCAGGGAGGCCTGTGGGACAGGCAGATGTTGCAGAGCAGCCAGATGTGCCCCAGCTGTGGGGTTCTACTCACTGGAAGGGCAGCAGCCAGGGCTCTGGGGCCGTCCCGCTGCTTCGCTGGCAGAGCTGGGCTCAGGTGGGGCTCCTGCACCCCCAGCCTGTCTGGCACCCCAGTGGAGACTGCTGGCTGCAAGGAGGCAGATGGTAATAATTACCCACCCATTAATTCCATGGAAATTTCCATGTGCCTGGGAAGGAGGCATGCCAAGCCCTCGCCGCTGCCCGGGGCAGAGGTTCCCTGTTGTTTCCGGGGACTGTGACTAAGAGCTGGGTCTGTCACATGGATGGTGTTTAAATGCCTCCTTGGAGCCTCCCATCTAAATGCCACCAGCTCCAAATCCACCTGGATCCGGGACCCTCAGGCTGTGGAGGGATGCCCGGAGCACCTCGGCTCCTGGGGGGGGGTTCCCCAGCACCCCAACCTGCCCCACTGGCACTGGCAGAGCAGCAGCAAACGCCCATGGAGGGAGGACACCATGGCCAACCCCTTCTCCACCTGCGCTCCGGGCAGTGCTGGCATCTCCCCTTTCAGTTCCCCGAGTGGGTGAGGAGGGAGCGCAGCCCCCTGCCGGGCTGGGCAGGCGGAGGGGAGCCATGGGCCAGCACCCCGTGTCGGATGGGCTCTGGCAGCTCCTCCTTAGCAACACAAACAGAGCCACAACAGGAGCTGGGAGGCAGGGAGCGTGGCAGCCGGCCCTGGCGGGGGGCCAGGCGTGCCCACACCACCCCGGCCAGCAGGTGCCGGTGCCCTGGGAAAGCCCCACCAGATCCGAGCTCTCTGGCAGAGCCAGGAGCAGGTTGTGCTGCTCAAAGGTGTCTCCTGGGGTCTGCCATTGCGGGGAACCCGAGGTGAGCTCTGCACCCTGGGGTGACCGAGGAGCTCTCTCTCCCTGCTCTTCTCCTCCCTCCAACCTGCTGCAAAAGCAGCACCAGGTCCTCAGGAGGTTCCCAGCCCTCAGCTCCCTTCTCCTTCCTACCTTTCCAGCTGCAGACTTGTCCCGGGCTCCGTCACTCTCTGCTACCTGTCCCGGGATCCTCCGAAAGCCGCCCGACTGAGCGGCTGCCTGGAAAAGGAGTGGGGAGGAAGGAAGGGGGTGGATGGCGTGGGGAGGGCCGGGAGGCGGCGGGGTGTCTGAGAGCACCCTGACGCCTGGAGCAGGGAGGAAGGAGGATGTTTTGTAATATTTGGCAAGCACCGAGCACTTCCCCGGGCAGAGGGAGGAAACCGGTGGTGCTGGGCGAGCCGTCCACGCACCCCACCGGTACCGGAGCCGCCGGGGCGAACGCCTGGATCCGGTGCCGTCTCCTGCCGGGGCCCCACTGGTGTCACGCCGTAAAAATGTGCTCTTAGCTGGAATTTGGCAGCCTGGCCTCTGGCGGGGAGGAACCTCTCCGCTTACAGGGGGAGCGGGAGCTGCAGCCCCGGGGCTGCGGGGAGAGGGGACGGAGGGGCTGATCCTGAGCTCCCACAGGCTGGGGAAGGAGCAGTGGATGTGGCTGTGGATTGATCCAGGGAAGGCTGCTCTACCCCTGGCTGCCCCACGCCAGGGCAAGACATGAGGACAAGGACAGATGGAGCCACCGAGCTCCCCAGAGCAGCTGAACAGGAGGTGGCATCACCCAGGGTACCAGGTTTGGGGCAGTGGTGGCAAAGCCAGGAGCTTCAGCTGAATATCAGGAGACATGTTTTGGAGCAGAAGAGAGGTTTTCCTCTGAGGTTTCAAAGGAAACCTGGCGTAGCACCCCAGCAAAGGGTTCTCACAGCTGGGGGACACAGGCAGCTGCTCTGGAGAGCATCCCCGCATCCCGCAACCTCTCCTCTCCTCCAGCTCCTGCTCTCCCCTCCAGGGCAGCCCCCACCTCCAATTCCCAGAGCCCCAAGGCCATTGCAGCCCCCAGTTTTCCCAATCCCAAACTGCAGCCTGGTCCCTGAAAATCAAGCTGAACAGGTTTCAGCCCACCCCACGCACGGAAATTAGCTCAGGCCTTTCAATCCAGCAAACCCCCGGCCTCACCCCGAGGAGCTGGTGTGAGAGGTGCTGGCCTGAGGATGCTCAGGCCCCTGGGCTGGATGCGGCCCCAGCCCGGTGTTTGCTCCTGCAGAGGGAGCACAAGGAGCAGGAATGAGCCACGGGCTGCGCCGCAGCCATTTCAACCTGGGAAAGCGTCAGGCAGGATGCTGCTTCCCAAAGGGAGGAGAAAACTCTGCTCAGACAGAGAACTTCCCTCTGCAAACAAATCCTGCAGTCCGCTTCCAAAGCCCTGGGCTGGACTCTGTGCCCTGGCTAGAAACACCTTCCCAAACACCCCGGGACCTGCAGCACCCACGCAGAGGGGATAAACCCAGCTCTGCATTCCCACTCTCCAAAAAGCAGGACAGTGATCGGGAAGGACACAGAGAGGGACGTGCCTGGGCAGGCAGGGGGGGTGTGACAGCCCAGGAGCCCCCATCACTTCTGCCTTCTCTGGAGACCTCCCTCTCTGTGCACCCTCAGATGCCCAAGCACCCATCCCGGCCACCCATTGCTCCCTCCAGCCAGAAGGGCAGAGTGAGGGTACCTTGGTCAAGGAGAAGAAGTTCTACTCCATCTTGCTTGGATGGCCATGACATACCTGTGCGTGGTCAGGCTCGGCTCTGTGAGCTGCCAGCCCTCCAGCTGTGCCAGCCCCCTGCCCACACCACCCCCCCAGCCCTGCCAGCCCCTGCAGACCCCGCCATCTCCCCATTTTTTTGGCGCAGGAGTTCCCTTCGGCAGAGGGCAGCGGCGCTCGCCCCGTTGCCTCATCGCTGGCCCGAGTCCAGCCTCAAACTCCCAGCTCCCAACTTGCTCTTTCTTTTCGGCTCAAACTTCCTGTTAGTTATCATTTTAATTCTTTACCTCTTCAGCAGTGCAGAAAATTGGCACTTAATTCTCCCTGCGAGGCTGCGCGGTGGCGGCTTAATTGACCCTGGTTGCATCACCCCGGCCACATCTCGGTCAGTGAGCTCAGCCCTCTGCCACATTCATTTCCTGACCACTTTGTTTGTCTGCCCTTTCCAGGGACACGGCCTGTGTTCTGCTCCAGGCGAGAGTCCTGGGGGAAAACCTGCTGCCCTGGGGCAGGGTCCCCCCCCGGATCCACATTCAGAGGCATCTGGTTTTCTGCAGCTCATCAGAGCTTTCTCTCAGCTATTCAGCAGGCTGCTCCAGACCCAGGGCATTTCAGGGACCCGCCTTGGAGATGGTGGTGGGCTGCAGAATGGTGGTGGGCTGCAGAATGGTGGTGCAACTCCGGGAGCTTCCCCAAGCCTTGAAAATCGGTCAGAAACCGGAGCCTCCAGTCGCAGCCCCGACTTCCCCAGTTGTTTTCCAAGAGCTGGTCCCAAGCACTTGGCCTTGCCTGAGCTGGAGGGATCACCGAGCGTGTCAGCTGAAGCGAGGACGGGGTGGCACGCTGGCCAGAGAGCTTGTAATAAAACCAGATTTATAGCCATTGCCCAAACACAGTCTCAGCTTAGCTCCAATTCCCCTATTGCGTCACTTGGGGCAGAGATTGCTGCATGAGTACCTGAAATAATTAGTATTCAGAGCATAATAAAACTCCATGTGTGGTTCACGATGCAGGCAGGACTGCATTATGGCAGAGGGGAACCGTGATTTTCCAGGTGGATGAAGGCAATGCAGATAACTCTCGTTTTGGGGATATTTTTGGACCCGGCTTCAGAGAATTGAGCTGCTCAGTGCTCCTCTGCTCCAGCCAGAGCAGGAGGCAGCTGTGGCCAAGGTTGTGACCAGTTGCCCGTGCTGGCACGGAGCCACCCAGGCACCCTCCTCACCCCAGCAGGCCCACAGGGACATCGGGATCACACCAAGGGAGCAGATCCCAGTGGATCTCTCTGGGATGGGCTTGGATGCGGGTCCCAGGGCAGGGCTGGAGGCAGCACCTCCCGCACTGTGCAGCCCGGGGGCTACTGAGGAGGAGGGCATCCTTCCTACTTAATATATCACCACTCGATTGGTGTTGGACCATGGAGCCCTTCCAACACTCGGAATACAATGAGTTAGTATCTGCAGCCCTGGAGTTTTTATCCAGGCTGAAAACCCGGCCAGCTGGGAGCACGCTGGGACCGGGCTGGAGCACAAAGAACAATGGGAAGGACGGCGAGGGGCGGGCAGGGAGGCAGGATCCAGCCCCGGGTGACAGTGCCGCATCTGGGGCTGCTCAAAGCCCTCTGGTTCTCCACCTCGAGAGGATCACAGCTTCCAGACCCTCCTTTTAACTCTGCGCCTTGTCCCCTCGCTCCCCTTGGCTGCGCTTCCAGGCGGTGGGCTCTGCGTGCCAAATGGGATGCTGCTGGGGAAGGCGCTGCTGCCTGGATGGGCTCCAGATGCAATGCAGCTAATCCATTTTTATGGCCGGGAGCAGGTGCCTCGTGCATCACAAGCAGCAAGTTCAGAGACCGCTCTCTTCTTTTGGCCACAAGCACCGGGGGAGTCCAAAGGCATCGGCCAACGACTCGGTGCCCACCAGCTCCAGAGGTGCCCCCAGGACGGGGCTGGTTTTTTCTCAGTGGTGCCCAGGGATAGGACAAGAGGAAATGGGCACAAACTTGAGTATAAGAAGTTCCACCTAAACATGAGGAGGAAGTTCTTTGCTGTGATGGTGGCAGAGCCCTGTCAGAGGCTGCCCAGGGAGGTGGTGGGGTCTCCTTCTCTGGAGACATTCAAACCCCCCTGGACCCGTTCCTGTGGGACCTGCTCTGGGTGACCCTGCTCTGGCAGGGGCTTGGAGGAGATGATCTCCAGAGGTCCCTTCCCACCCCATGTGATTCTGTGGAATCTGCAGGCAGTGGGGAGAGGCAGCACCTGTGGGGAGGAAAAGAAAAACACCTTCTGCCAGGGCCGGAGGTGGGAAAGGCCACAGGGTTTGTTTTCCATCCCCAGACCGCAGCAATGCAGCCGGTGGAACCCGGTCCAGAAACCCTGTCCAAACCCACAGCTCCCAAGGCTGCTCCGGGCAAACAACGCCTCAGAAGGCACCCTCTGTCCCTGCTGCCCCATCTCCAGCTCCGGCAGGGACAGGGGACACATGGCCCAGCTGTGGCAATGCCTCCCCCAGCTCTGGCCGTGCCACAGCAGGACCCATGGCAGCTCCCATGCTCACCCCGGGGGACAACTCCATCCCCCAAGTGCCCAGGAGTGCCTGGCTCTCCAAAAGACTGCAGCCCCACGTTCTCCAGCTTTGCTGAAGGCAACAGGTTCTGGGGGGCTTGGGGAGACCCCAGGGAAGGACCCAGGACAGCAGGGGGGAAGCCCTGGCCAGGGAGCTCCCCCACAGCTGGCTACCAGCACGGCTGGATGCGATAGCCCTGCTGAGACAAAGAGCCATTGCTGGATTCAGCTGCCCTGGGTATTTTTTTCCCTCTTCGATGAATCACCTGCTAAAAATATTATAAATTGAGTTGCTGGCCAGACCTTTCACTTCTCTGGAAGCAAAAATATTTATTTTACTCAGGCCGTGCCTGTGTTTTAACAGAACTTTATGATCAATTTCTGAGGAATGTGCCATGCTGTATATTCAAATTACAACTTTTTTTGGCTCGCAGAGTAAATTTAAAATTTCTTGTTTAAGCCCCAACTGTTGTGCTGCCAGAGAAATGCGGTTTCAGCTGTTTTTTTTTCCCAAAGCACCAGTTTTGCCCGGTGCATGGTTATTTTCACCCCAGGTGTGTGCCTGTCCCAGGGCTGGGTGGCACCAGCAGCTATCAAGGGGCTCAGGCTGAGCTTGCACCAGGAGCTTTCCTGGGAAAAGCACTGCTTAATTAACAGCATCACCACAAAGATGGGGTACAGGGGGGTGGGGACAGCCCCTGTCCCCATTGCACGGGGCTGCATTTTGGAGAGCTGCAGGGGGAGGTCTCCCTGCAGGGGCTCCAGCCAAGCGCAAACGTAATGTGAATTATCAGCCAGGCGCCAGCACCGAGATCCTCCAGCTGTCTGTGCAGGACGGGTATAATCACAGGAACCCCCGGAGCCATGGAAGTTTGTCCTGGCAGCACCTTCCTCCTCCTCCTCCTCCTCTGAGGTGAGCAGACAAGTCCCATCACATGCCAGGGGGCTGGAGCTGGGGTCGGTGCCACCAGCCCACCCAAGGTCCCCACCAGCTTGTGCATCGCTGGCTTCTGCTGCCCCTGCTCCGGTGCCAGGAGCACCTTCCTTAGGAGAATCTCACACCCTCATTTGAATTTAGGAAGGAAACAAGAGAAACTTCTTTTTCTTGCTTCAGGGCAGAGAGAATAATGGGATCTTTATTCCCCAACAATTAAGTTGACTTTTGCGTAGGTTTAACTGACGCCTCCTCCCAGCCTTCCCTGCCCAGTGGCGCCTCTTGGGGGATGGTGGCCTTTGGGTGGGTGGGCAGGGAAGTGCACAGGGATGGGCACCGGGGGCTCACCAGGGATGGCACAGGGCTCTGGCAGGGCTGTCCCACACACAACGGCTGCCATGATCCTCAGGGGCTATAGAGAGGCTCCAGCACACAAAGCCCAGCTCCTTTTGTGGCAGCAGAAAGGCACGTCAGGGTCACTGCAATGGGAAAAGAGAAAGAGCAGGAGCTCCCGGTCGGCCCCAACAAGGACCAGGCAGGGTCAGCCCCCGTTCCCAGCTCGGAGCCGCTCTCCCAGTGGGTCACACCAGCATCCCCGGGCCACGCAGTACCCCAGGGAGCAGCACTGGCATCTGCCTGGCCCTGCTCCATCCTTCCCAAGAGTTGCCAGGGAGACAAACACGCCGTTGCAGTTGGACATGTTATTGGCAGCTTCTGCAGAGAGGCCAAATATGTCCCTAAAGCCGTCGTTTAGGAAGGGGTGAAGACACGGTGCAGCCACAGGACTGCAGTTACCCTCAGGAGCCCACCGCAGATGGAGCTGGGCACAGCCAGGAGATTGCCTTGGCCCATCTCTCTCCTCTTCCCAAAGAAAAGGTAGCTGGTGTGAGTGGAGGAAACTCCAAAAAAAGCACCCCCATTTCCCAAGGCAGGGCTGGGACAGGACAAGGGTCAGGACAGCTTTGTCATGATAGCATAGTTGTTTTTCTCAAACAGCTGGAGATACTTTACCAGAGAGTGAATTACGGGGTCCCCGAGCCAGGGGGGAGACACGAGGTGTCCCCTCAGCATGGTCATGGTCCCCCCCAGCCCTTCCCTGGCTGCGGGGCAAGCAGAGGAAAGCAATGAGAGACACGCACAAATGGGAACTTGCTGTGTGTGCACAGCACTCCCGGGGGGGGGGGGGGACAGAGGGGGAGCCACGGCCCCTGCACCCAAAAACCACAGCCCTGTCACCAGGGATGCAAAACCCCGCGGTAGCCCCCGCCAAAGCCCCCCAGCCACAAGTGTTCATCGGCTGCAGCACCGAGAGCCCCGTCCTGTGGAACAGGCGCAGGAAGTTTCTGTCCTTGGCTGAAACCCCTTTGGTGTGGGAGAGCCTGGAACTTATTACAGATCGCTTAAATAACTTTGGCTCACTTGAGCTAATTAAATTGGTTTCCCTGGCTATTCCAGAGGCTTGAAACCACCCGTCAGCTCGCAGGCTGGCTGCGCGAAATTAATTAAAGCAAATGATAACTTGGCAAGGGACAAAAAAAAAAAAATTTAAAAAAATCCACCAAACCAAAAAAGTCTCTGTAGTAAGGAGCAAGCCCAGCATGGGGGGTGTTTGTTGCAACACATGTCTGTGTGCTAGAAGGTGTTTCAGATCCATCCTCACACAGGGATGGACTTCAGCTCACGCCTAACGTGCTGTTCAGGCTTAAATGCTTTGCCAAATCTGGGCATAAAAATAAACTTGGAAGTTCGGCGCAGAAACACAGAGTAAAGGCAGGGACCTCTCGGTTTCCATAGGAAGCAGAATTAATAGCTTGGCAGAAGGGGTGCGTTTCCATTTTTATACAAGAATTTCCTCCTCCTCCTGCAGAAAAAAAGGGCTTGTAAGAAACACAAATTCGGACAGTTCTCCAGAACCTGGCAGCAAGCTCCGAAGGATCCCACGAGGCGAGCACAAGCCAGCGGGACTTACAGGTTTCCAAGGAAAACCAAGAGGACCAGGCACTCAGCTCCTCTGTTCCTCGAAAGCACTGGTGAGGGGAGTGTGGGGAGCTGTGGTCCCTCCACCCTGCATCCCGGTGGAGGAGCAGCATCTCCCTCCCGCACCCCAACTGCAAAAGGGGAAACGTGCTTTGAGATGTCTTCAGACCCTCCCCAGGCCCCTGCAGAACTGCTGGAAGCCCCTGGCATGGACTGAGAGGGCTCAGAAGTGCAGGGCCCTTGTTCTGAGCCCTGGCAGAGCCCCCGAGCCTGACCTTTCCCCCCTTCCCCAGCACTATCCGAAATCACAGCTTCTGACTGGCTGCAGCCCTCATCCATCTGCAAAAAGCACATCGAGGAGGGAGGGAAAGGTTGGCAGCTGACCACGAACCCACTCCCCGGAGAGGTCCTTACCTGACTCTAACCAGATGCTGTTTATCAGCCCAAGCACATACTACATGCCCGATGTGACGGAGACAGAAGAAATACAAGAAATGCTTGTTATGCTCAGGGCTTCGGGGGTTTTCATCCTCGGGCCGGATATACAAGTTCCAGGAGAGGAATATGCGTCCCTGGAGTCCCGGGCTGAATCTGGAATTCATATACTCTGTAAATGTACTTTATTTAATACAGGAATCAAGAAAGGTTTTGGAATTATTGCACTGGAGAGCTTGATTGCATAGTTACAGCTTGGAATTAAGGAATAACTGCAGATCTGTAACACAATGCGTCAGCCCCACGGAAAGGGCAGGAAGGTGCATTTTGGCTGCAGAGTTTTATCTCTGCTCCCACTGCTGCTCCAAAGCCCGAGGGAAGACTCCAGCAGAGTCCAGCCCAGCCCTGCCTGTGTCCCACAGTGCTTCTCCCCTTGGGTTACGGCAAGTGGAGCAGGGAAGAGGTACCTGGGCAGCAGCACAGGGTCACAGAGCTCAGTACCTGCCAGCGGCATGATGGAGCCAAGGGGATGCAACGTTCAACACCAGTTGGCACAAGTGCCCCTTGGGGGCACCGGAATGATCCTCTAACCTCCCCATTAGGCTCCCTGCTGGACCCATGAGGTTAGGAAACCAGGAGCCAAGTTTTGGGCCATGCCCCTATGCAAAGATGAAGGAGGGATGCATCGTGTCCCCGGCACATCAGGGTGCTGGGCAGCCCCCCCCCCCCCCCCCCCCCAGGGCACAGAGGCTGGTTGCCAGGTCTGAGCATTCACAAAGCCCAAGGAAGCCACTCAGAGCAGTGCCAGAGCCTGGGAGAGGACCTGCTGCAGGAGCAGCATGGAACATGGTCATGATCCAAGAAAAGGCAGATGTCTTTGCTGTGAAAGAGACGATAAGACTCTCTGTAACAGGTACACGTGTGTGTATCTATATGCAAGCACACACCTGTATGTTTATTAGAACATCGAACGTTTTAATGCATTCCTATTTGTTTTTTAAATCTAGCTAACAGTTTTTCTGTGCCAGCATGCATTAACTGAAACCTGTAAGGCCTTGGAGGAGCATCTTTAGCCCGTGTAGCTCAGCACTCCCCTGAAAGTGACCTTGGCCTCACCTGTGTGGCACAGATGGCTCTGCAGAGCACAGTGCTGGCAGCTGCCAGAGGTTGTGGTGCCTCCCATGAACCTGCTGGTGTGAGGAGCCCCCCAGCAGTGGGTGGGATGAAGGTGCCTTTGGGCTTCCCAAGCCAGCATTTCCTGTGGCTGCACTGGGCAAATTAGGCTTGCTCCTCACACATTGGCTGGCCCCCAACCTCCAAAGAGACCCCTGTGCCCCCCTGGACAGAGGGTCATCGCTCTGCCAGTGAGTCCCCACAGTGGACTCTGCTTCCAGGAACCCACTGGCTCCGGGAGGAAAACACAGTCCAGGTGTGGAGTGGTGTCCCACCATGGGAGAGACTTTCCACTCTGCCACCCCACCTCCTTCCAGGCCTTTTCCACTTGCCCAGTCTGATGCCCAGACGGTGTTTGAGATGCCCCATGGCCAGTGTCTGCTCCTCTTACCTGAGCACAGCCAGCATCAGAGGAAACACACAGGATACTCGGGGCTGCTCCTTTCAGGATGCACTTGTGGCTATCATGAAATTGTCAGAGTTGGAAGGGACCTCTAGAGAGCACCCAGTCCCACTCCCCTGCCAAAGCAGGGTTGCCCAGAGCACATCACTCAGGATGACATCCAGGTGGGGCTTGAAGATCTCCAGAGAAGGGGACTCCACACCATCCCTGGGCAGCCTCTGCCAGGGCTCCAGCACACTCACCATAAAGTTTTTCCTCATATTTGAATGGATCTTCCCACGTTCCAGCTTGAGCCTGTTGCCCCTTGTCCTGTCACTGGAAACCACTGAAAAGAGTCTGGCTGCAACATCCTTTAACCCACTCTTTAGATACTTATAAACATAAATAAGTTCTCCCCTCAGCCTTAGCTACAGTCCCAGCTCCTTGAGCCTTTCCTCGTAAGGAAGGTGCTCCAATCCCTCCCTCATCTTCATTGCCCTACACTGGACTCTCTCCAGTAATTCCCTGTCCCTCTTGAACTGGGGAGCCCAGAACTCAAGGCAGTATTTCACCTGGGTCTCCTCTATCCATGTCCCCAGGCAGGGCTGGGAGCACACAGCAGGTATCACAGGGCTCCATCACAGCGTGGTGCTCTGCCAGCAGAGAGCTTGGTTGGTTTGGAAAGCATCCCAGTTCCTTTGGCTGAAGGCATTTAGGCAGAGGCTGCTGGAAAAAGTGATGTGCTCTCCACACATAAGTGCCACCAGCAGCTGTGGTCCAGCAGCATTAATCACCACACCAGGGCACCAACAATTGCACAGATCCAGGAACTTCTGTCAGCACCTTGGAAGATGCACATTTGTGTGTCTATATTATAAAGGTGCCCATCCCTAACACACCCATCACATCCATAGGTGCCTGTGCCTCAGGCACAGTCGTGTTCCAAAGCCCCAGCAGCACTAACTCACACTGCCCGGTATCTCCACTTCACCTCAGTCACATCCCACGCCAGGACACACAGCTCCTTCTGCTCCTGAGCATCTCACATGAAAGGCTGACCTCAGGGTAGCCCCCAGCACCATCCCACCTCACTCACAGCTCCAAGTCTCCTCCTGGGGCTGCTTCCCTCTGACCATCCCTCCGGGAGCTGGCTCTGCTCTCTGGAAACCGATGTTCTGTCTTGCCTGCAGCCAGCATCCCAAAAAACACCATGGCAACATCCCTCTTCACCATTGCTGCTCTGCCTGCAGCTGGGATCACATGAAGTTCTTACAGTCCCTCCTCATCTCCCACTTCCCCAACTGAGCAGGGAGGAAGACAAAGGGGAGCAGAAAACCCCCCACTCACAAAGCCCCATTCCCAGCCCTCAGAGCCTCCTCACTGGGTTTTTACATTCACTGAGGGCTTTTATAGCCCAGAGGTAACTGATTGCTAATTAACTCAGAGTAATTAGCACTTTTGCACAAGCTAATCTGGTCACTCCCTAAACATGTGTTCCTAACTATGAGGTTGATTTTGCCCCGTGCCTGCAGAAGGACTGTGACGTTCCTGTGCTCACATCTGGAGCACCTCTGGATCTGCCTGGAGATAGGGTGTGCAGGCCGGGGGCTCTTCTCCCCTTCTCGCCCCACAAAACCTGGGGTGCTGGGCTTTCATGGGGTGCTTGTGCAGAGCTGTAGGTGCTGAGGGGAGGGGGGGAGGGAGGGAGGGAAGGCACCCCAGGAGCCCCTCACCCCCTCTGCTCCCCGCTCCATCACTTCTCCAAGCAGATCCGCAGGGAAGGGCTGCCTGCCCCAGCCCCTTGGGGGTTATGAGTAAAAAAGGCTTTTCTCAGCAGGGGGGTGAAATGGCCTGTGCTGTACAGGGCGGGCATCCTGTCCCAGCAAACAGCCCGATCCCAGCCCACGGGCAGGGCTGACCCGTCGGGAAGGTGCTGGAGAAGCGGGTGAGGGATGCTCTCCTGCATCTCGGTGCCTCCCCGCTCCACCAGCCCCTCTGTAAATCATGTTGGCTTTAGAGCCTGCTGGCAAAACATGAAGCGGTCTCCACGCTCCAGCCACCGCAAGAGAATTCATCAGGCTGAAAATATAAAAACAACACGAAAAACACCATCTATGGGGTGCGCAGCATCGGACACTCGCTCTGGGAGCTGGGCCAAGTGCTCGTATCTTGACTCTCATAAATACACCACTAGGAAAATGCATTATCTCTGAAGTGCTTTAAGACCATTTAGATTTCAGGGCAAAGCAGTCCAAGGCACCTGCTGCATTTTAATGATTCTTCTCCATCACCTATAGGGACGTTGGGGTTTAAATAACTGCCCCGCAGCCGCCCTGACCTTCCCACCACAGCTCTGGGAAAGCCAGTAACGGCAGCATCAGGTCTGCTTTTGTACAAATCCTCCCATTTTGGGGCATCAGAAGGTGAGGATGGTGGCAAGAAGTCAGGTACCTCTATCTGAGTGGTGCCCTGCACCCCTGCCCAGGCAGGAGCTATTGGCTGTGTCCATGTGTCCCCCAGATCTTTCCCTTTCTGCAGGCTGGGTTGTTTGCACGGAGCTTCCCAAGCACCTGGGGACAGAAGGGTTTCTTTTAATTGGGGACCATTTAACTGGGGACCATCATCAGGGAGGAAGCACCTGGGGTTGGGCAGAGGGTGAAATCCCAGCTCCCCGGGCACTCCTGCAGCCTCCTGTCCCGTGGCAGGGATCAGCAGTGGCCACTGGGCTCCTGGCGTGGAGGCCACGGGAGCGTGGGCTGAGCCGGGGTGAGCGGATGCGCCCGGGTAAAAGGTACAAAGACTCAGTCACGCTGGAGCCCGAAGAGCAGACTTGATGAAGAAAACATGCCCTTTGCATTGCTATTCCCTCCCCATAAAGCTGTAAACTCCTTTCAAATGCTTCATCTCCCTAACTTTTGGATGTCATTAAACTCTTTATTAATTTACTCCAAATGTCTTCGCTCGTATTCCAACACAGCTAACCCCATCAAAAGGATAAGAGCACAGTGCTTAGACAGCACTTCTTCTCTTCAAAGCCTGTTACCGAGATTAATTGCTTCTCTCAAGTCCTCTGTGAAGGAGGTACATGGGGATAAGTGTTATTAGTGCTGGGCGTGAGGTAAAAAGCAGGGTCCAAAGTAAAAGCAGGGACCTGTTACCGGGCCAGGGGAGAGGGTGGGTTTGTGGGGGCAGGAGGATGCAGGAGCTGCAGGGGACACCCCCGGGACTGTGCTCAGGCTCCGTCTCCAATGGATATTCCTGCAGCTTCCCTGGGGGACACAAAACCCAGGCAGACAGCACGGTGCCAGGGCAGAGCCACAGCCCCGGGGGTGCCTGGCACCGTCACTGCTCAGCCTTGTCCCTGGGCCGAGCGCTGGGCTGGTCCTCAGGCTCCCCATCACTTCCCGAATCCCTGCTGCCTGCCAAGAACCTCCTGTGCAGGCAGAGCTCCCTCCTCCTGCCTGATTTATCCCATGATGTCACCAATCCCGGTTCTCTCTGACATCACTGGTGACGTCACGAGTCCTTCCCCACATCCCTGGTGCAGCAGCGGGGCTGGTCAGGGCAGGACACCGTGGCGTCCAGCCATACCCTATCCCACCAAGCAGCTCCAGGTCCTGCTCTCGGTGGCGTTAAGGAGTGGTGGGCAAACCCAAGGCTCCACAGCCCCCCCAGAGGCTCCCGGTGGTGCCAAGCCCCTGCTCCTGCTGGTACCCAGGGGATGGAGGATCCCGCGCCAAAGGAACACCAGCCCTTGGCTCCGTCGGTGCCCGCGCATTGGGGCCAGATGTGCGCGTTGCTGGGGCTGCCACGGTACATCTGGTCCGGGTTTTGGTTTCCATCGCGGAGTTTACCACATCCCCCCCGGCCGGCTGGAGGCGAGGAGCTGCACATCTGGAAGCCATTGCAGCTGTCACGCTTCAAGGAGATACTGCACCGCAGAGAGGAGAACCCGATCCCGCGCCCCACAGCCTCCTCCTGCCCGCCAGCCCCGGCAGATGAGAGGAGCACCAGCATCCCCCGCCGCCAGCCGGATCCTGCCGGGCGCTGAGACCCTCCCAGGAAGGGCAGAGCACGGGGCCAGCTCCCCAGGGATGGGGCTGAACCCCACGGTGGGGAGTTTGCTCAGGCTGGAGACCCCAACCTCCGTGCGGGGCAGGAGGGACGCTGAATGGAGGGGCCCGTCCCTCTCCCTGCTGAGACTGAGCATCTCGGGGAGCCCTGTGGCCGCACGCTTTCCCGGGGTCTGGTTTTAACCCCTCTGCCAGCCCCACAAAGCCCTGCACCATTTCCTCCGGTGCCCGGGAAGGGGATGCCTTTCCATTTAATTAACTGTCCCGAGCTTTCCTTCGCTCCCGGGGTCCCGGGGGCGCAGTCACCACACAGTGTTTCTGGCAGGGAAGGAGCACTTGTTTCTTTATGATATGGAATAGTTTCTGCCTTAGTTATTTCTAAATCATTCTGGTTTATGAGCAACCTGACAATTTGGCAAGGGCAGCAGGCCTGGGTCTGTACCAGGCACTGATAAAACCTGGAGGAGAGCTGTAAACCCGAGCTGGGAGCAGGGTGCTGGGGGAAGGGAGGTTACAGCAGGCACCCCCGGAGCAGCAGCAGCCTCCCTGCAGGAGGGATGAGCATCCCAGCTCCTGTTCCTGGCTCCATCCTCACCTCATCTGTCTCCCAAAGCATCTCTGGGTACCACCCTGGTACAACCCGTCTTGTGGCGTTACTCTGACCCCAAGAGCTGCAAACCCCCTGCTCCGCCAAGAGACCGTGCACTCTGGAGCCTGATGATGATGAGCCAGACTCGGCTGCTGATGTGGGAGGAGGAAAAAGAGGTAAAATGCCCAAACGAGGCACAGCAGCCTCTAAACAGTGCTGGCCCCACTGCCCAGGCGGTCTCTGCCACAGGCTGGGATTTTGGGCAGGCTCTGGACCGGTGTGGGGTCCAACCCCATCCCAGCCCAGCTCCTGGGAGCTCCTGCAGCAGCATCTGTGGCAGAGATGGACCATCCTGCTGCTTCAGACTGTTGGTCTGGAAGAGTTTGGAGGAGGAAGATAAATGGACACGGTACATAGAAATAACAAGTTCTTCGTGGAAACCATGAAGAATTAATGAAGGGACTAAAATGGCATATCTATTTTCGGAAGGCCTGGCACAGGGTCTGACCCAGAGAGCCACCTGCAAACCCGGCCAGCACCACTTCCCCGTGCTCAGGCCCGGCCAGCTCTGCTCCGAGGACTGAGGCATCCCTGTCCCGAGCTGGCATCCCTGGCATCCCTGCAGTCAAAGCACTCAGAGGGGCCGGGAAGGACCTTTCGGTGCATCAGCTGGGGGGGCCTTGCTGCAAGACACCAGGGGGCTCCGGGGGAGAGCGAGGGCAACTCAGAAAGGCTTGAGGGATACCATGGCTGCGGGAACAGTAACCATGGCTGCAGGAACAGGCCTTTTACTATTTGTAGGCTGGATCTAGTTACAGACCAGGTCAATAAAAGAACTGATTTTAGACTTCTATGGCTGAAATAATCGCCACTTGCATGCCAAGTGTTAGCTGGGGGCAGCAGGCGATGCCGTGTGCCGGGGTTTACTCAGCCCCCTGGGCTGGGCATCGCTTGCTGTTCTGCTCCCCCCATATTCCTGTGGCCATGGAGAGAGAGGGACTGGGAGTGGATGGCATAAGCACGGGCGATCCGAGCAAGCCACAGTCACTAGTCCCTTCCCTGGGTGTCAGCCCGCCTTCCTCCTGCTCCTCCTCTTCCTCTTCCTCCTCTCCTCCCTGCAGCCAGGCTTTTCTCCTGAAAACCCTTCTTTGTCATGGAAAGTTCTGCAGCTGGAAGACGCCGGGGCTGGGGCCAGGCGTGGGGGCAGCCAGGTCCCTTTGGCCCGAGCCCTTGGCGTTTGCTCCGCTCCCCGGTGCCAGCGCCATGGAGCAGCCGGTGCCCTGCTCCCTTGGGCACCGTCCCCCCCCCGCTCAGCCTCAGCCATGGCCATGCCAGAGCCACCTCCTGCCCCCGTCACCATGCGGGTTTTCGCCTGGTCACATATGGAACGGGTGATGTTTTTATAATCATCTTTATGCAATCCTTTTTCCTTTTTTTTTTCTTCACTCCCCATATAATTCCTCCCCTCTTCCCCCCCTGGAAGCCCCTGCAATGCCCTTTCAACCACCGTCCTGCCCCATCCCTTCCTAGGAGGGAGGCCCATATCTGATCCTTCCACCCCTTGCAAGGGCCCTCCATTCTCTCTGATCACTGGAAACCCCTTCCCACACGAGGGGGGCAGGGGGGAGCTGCTCTGCTCCTCCTGCTGATGTGTCTCCCCTGTTTTTGGCATCACTCCTGCTGGCACAGGATGCTCCCTGGGGTCCTCTGGCAGGGACCTGGAGCATGACCAACTCCTCCAGCTCCTTGCCATCAGCCCAGACACACCACACTCGGCTGGGCACTGTCATTTCCATCCTCACCCTCATCCTTTACCTACTTACACAGGGGTTTTTCGGGGAGGGAGAGCCCCCCAGCACCTTATGTAGGGTCAGTGTGACCATGGGGACCTGGGGCTTGGCTGTGGCAAACAACCATCACGGTGTGGCAAACTCAGGAGAGAAGTGAGCCCAGGGTGGGGGAAGAGTCAGTGGGAGCCAATACGCCACCAGTGTCACGGGGATGTCTGTCCTTGCCAAAATGGGGTGAGAGAGAGATCCACGTGCCTTTAATCCTGCGGTGGCTTCCCCAGCCTCGGCACCCCATCCTGTCCCTGCACGGGGGCAATAAATTCGAGGGGAGGAAAGGAGAGCCCCAAGCTCCTGCCACAGCAAACCGGGCAGGAGAGCGGCTGGTTGGGGGTCCCAGGGCAGCACCGCTGGGTCCAACCCGAGCCACCATCACCCCCCCGGGTCCCCACAGCCCCCGCGGGGTCCCCTCCTGCCAAGAGCTGGAGCCGTGCCGGGAGCTCCCATTGCCCTGGCCATAAAAGCAGACGGTGCTGGTGCGGCAGGCAGGGCAGAGGCAGAGTGCGTGTTCTCACTGTAAATAAAACGAGATGATTAATTAAAGTGCAAGTCCGCTGCCAAGAGGAAGAATGGGGCTCAGGTGGCTAATTAAGCTCGGGCTGCACAGCCAGCCAGAGGATTCCTGCCGTATGGCTGCGCACACAACATCTGCTCCACTAAGATTTCAAGAGATAAAGGCAGGCGAGGTGCAAGACCATAGGAATTCCAGGAGAGTCACCACGGCAGGGGACCCACCAGTCCGGGATGCACCCAGCACAGCTCCTCAGGGACACAGACATCCCTGGAAATTCCTCCTCCCTGACAGAAACACCGCAGTGCACCCCGATAACCGCACAGCAAAGCCTGCAAGACTCCTCTCCTCTCTCTCTCCTCCTCCTCCTCTCCTGCCCATGCACCCAGATCATGGCAAAATAACACCAGAGGCCCCATTTCACCCCAAAGCTGATGGGACGGTGCGTGGCACCCACAGCATGCCCATGCTCTCCCTGCACCTTCCACCTGGGTGCCGGTGGGTCTGGTGCTCGCCTGTGCCCCCCAGGACTGGGAGGGATGGGGCAGCAGCAGCAAGGTGGCTCTGGGCCGGATCCCTCCCTCTCCGCTCCCTCCCCAAACATCTGTGCAGATGTTAACAAGCATGGCAGGGCTCAGTTTTCCATACGAGAGGCAAAGGGTTAGAGTTGAGCTCTTGGGTAAGTGACACCAAGAAAGTCAAAGTTTAATTGGCATTCCTGCCCGGGATGAAAGCCCGCGGGTGCCGGTCCCGGCAAAGGCTATGAGGGACCATTGGTCACGGGCCGTAAAGGCCACACACAGGCGGCACCGGGGCAGGTCCCCCCCTCCAGAGGGGGCTTCGGCAGCAGGGCTTGGCTCCAGCACTCCCTCCTCAGCCTCTCCCCTCCCGCATCCCTCACACGGAGGCAGCAGAGTATCCCTCTATGTGTCCCCCCATTGTCCTTGGGTCCTCATCTACCCAAGGGTTCAGAGGGGGTCGTCTTCCCAAAGTCTCTCTGGGCAGCACAGGGCTCCTTGTACCCGTCTCACCCACAGGGATGTGAAGTTTGCAATAAAGCCCCCTTGGACGGATGGGCTCGGGACCAGGCAGCAAACTCTGGGAATAACCAGTGCCACCTCCCAGAGCCAAGGTGGGAGGCAAGATGGGGAACCCAGGGGGCTGATCAGCGCTGCCCTCATCCCCACCCTCACCCTGACATGGGTCCCTCGACATGCCAGGGGAGGCTGGGGACAGACACAGCCTGTCTGTCAGAGACCTTGCTCCCTGTGCTGGGCTCTCCTGGTTTGCAGAGACCAGGGGGTTCAGGCATCTCCCCTTTTGGAGGGTGGAGGGAGGTATCCCCCCTTTTGGAGGGGCTGCTGCCTCCCCCCATCCATGAGCAAAACAAGCACCTGCGCTGCTGGACGGGCTCTGCCTCATGGAGCAGGTCACGGACGTGAATTCCAACACGGGGCACATTCACCAGAATTTCCCCCAAACTGCCTGAAAAGGGTTATTATACCAAATGCAAGGTCTGGCAGACACAAGTCAGTCATTTCACTCCTGCTGTAACTTGTTCACGGCGCCGATGTCCCGGGGGTGGGGGGAGCTGGGTTGATGTTTCCCATTAGCGTGAGAGCCCCTCGCTTTGCTGAGAGCCCTCCCCACCATGAACGCTTCCCTGCAGAAACGGAGCCACTAAATTCATCCATGGCCTCGGTCCCTTTCAACTCCGGCGCTGCAGGGGAGCTTCGGGCCCCAAGGGAGCTGCTCTGGCTTGTTCTGGGCTCCTGGGAGAAATCGAAGCAAATGGAGGAACATCCTTCTTATTAAATCAATAGGGTCTCACAGGCTGCTGAGGGGGGGAAGCATTGGCATCAATCGTGGGGGAGCCACAGGCATAGCCCCGGCTCGCTGCCACCCCCAAAACCCTCCAGAGAGTTGGGGGCAGCGTGCAAGTCCCCCCACACCCACCTGCGATGTGTCCCAGCACCACTGGGCTCCACAGCAGCCTCCCCCACCCCCCCTTTCAGTTTGTTAAGAAACAGCAAAGCATTTAGTCCTCATTACAGAGCCCTCAACTACCAAATTCTTTCCTTCAGCTATAAACCTGTTGCAGAGTCACCAGAGACATGGGTACCCGTACTGCTGCTGCTGCTTCCCCCTCGCAGCCCAGCATGGGCACAGAGGGAGCGGCAAAAGGTGGCCACACACAACGAGCCCAGGAGCAAGCCCAGACCTTCTCTGGGTTGGCTTTTCCCTGGGGTGCACCAGCTGGGGAGAACTGGGGACCCTTATCCCACCTTGGTGGCACCCCAGAGCACGCAGCGGCAAACCCCTTGCTGTGGGCAAGTGAGAGCATCTCCCTGGTAGCCCCACAGCACACTCACCCCAGGGATGGATCTGCCATAGCAGCCTCAGCCGAGGATGAGCCCCCTGCCCACCAGCTTGCCAGCGGTCCCCAGGAGAGCTCGGGGACTGGAGTCAATTGTGCTCAGGTGGTTGTTATTATCAGTAGTTTTCATCCTAATTCAGAACGGCTGCCACTTGCCAAGCGCTTTCTGCAGCAGCCCGTTATTAATGGCACGTTGAAACACAGCCGAGCTCCGCTTTTGCTGTCAGGGAAGTGCTTTTTCTGTCAGGGAAGTGCTTTTTCTGTCAGGGAAGTGCTTTTGCTGTCAGCTGCTCCTCGCAGCCCGAGAGAGCTTCGGGATTCTCCAGTGGATGGTCAGTGTTCCCGGAGCCCCCGGGGTCTGAGCCTCCGCCGTGTGTGGGACCAGCTGGGGGTGGCCAGTGGGATTCCCCGTGACCAAACCGTGCAAAAACACCAGGGCCACCTCACCATCAGCTCCCAGTGTGGGCAAAGCACCGAGACTGGTGATGGCCTCTTGGAATGGCCATAAGGAGCAAGATGGGGCTAATCCCAGACCAGATCCTGCCTGGCCCTGTGGCCTGGTGCCTCGGAGAAAAGCCAAGTGATCCTGGAATTACAGAATAATCTGCCATAATAGCTCACCCTGAGGCTGGTGTGCACCGTGCAGAGGGATGGATGCTCGTTCCTGGTTATTTTTCAGCAGTTCCCTGGGCAGCCCCTTAGGAATCCCGTCGGGAATCTCCCGCCGGGGGAGAATGGGCCGACCGGGGTGATGGGGACCAGCCCTGGGGGTGCCCCAGCAGAAGGTGCTGCTGTGATCTCTATGGGTGGATGCATTACACTACATGGGGACCCTGGCTTTATCTCTGACACTGCTGGGCTAAAAATCAACAAAAACTTCTGTAACATCAAGGCTTTTTGTGCAAATGTAGTGGGTGAGACTCCGTTCTCTCCCTTTCCTCCTGCTCTGTCCCCTGGGTTTCCTGCAGGATCACTAAAATGTCCAGGTGGTTACACCATCCCTCTCCCTTCCCTCTGTCCCTCTCCCTGCCCACCATCCCCTCTCTCCTCTCCTTCCCTGCCTCCATCCCTCCTGGGGCCATGGCAACGGCCCGTGACGTCTCTCGCACCTCAAGGGTGATTCAATTACGTGGGCTGAGCATCAGAAAGTTCCTGTTGGAGCAGAAATGGATCTAATTATCGACGCTAACGGCGGTCAGGCTCCGGCACAGGCTGGGCAGAGGTGCTGGGGAGGTGGGATGTGCTGGGCAGGGATGGAGGCTCCGCTCCAAGTGCAAGGTCAAGGACGGAGCTGAGGCTGGTGGAACTGGGAATGTGAGAGGAGCAGACACCAAACCTCTCCTCCTCCACGCTCCCTGCCCTGATGCTCTGGGAGGATCTGGAGTGGAGCTCCAGAGCTCCTGCTCCTCCCATACCCCATCCCATGCCTGGGCAGCATCGTGCAGGGGAGGGCAGAGCTGCCGGGGTGAAAATCCAAATATACCCCAGATTTCAACCAAGGAGCTGACATTCCAGCTCTGGAACACGTTCTGCAGGAGGGAAATCATGGTAGGAAACGTGTCCCCGGAGCTCCTGGCACTGGGCAGAGCTGAAACCCCTCCCAGAGCAACCCTGTCAGGGAGGGAATACACACAGAGACAAAGGGAAGGGCTGGAGCTCTGCCTCTCTGACCATCACCCAAAAGTGGGCACGGAAAGGAAAAATTCTGCTGGGCTGAGTCTCCCCAGTTCCCGTGTCCCACAGCGAGGGGAGGGGACCCCGTGTCTCCGCTTTGGAGCGGTGGAGGGGGCTGGCACAGAGGGTGGCCATGTCCCTGGGGGGAGACCAGCCCCCCATACTGCAGGTCCTCTTTCAAAGAACCTCGGGTGAGGATTTTCACTCCCTCCTTCCTCTCATTTATGTGAAACTGCAATTTTTATGCAGAAAAAAAAAAAACTTGAAAAAACAATCTTTTGGCATGTTTTTGAGGCAAAAATCCCCTTTTTCTTGGAAAACAGGCCAAAGATTAGCCCATATTCGCTTGGAAATAGGCCTCTATTTGAAAAACAGCCCGATTTTCTG
Organism: Scolopax mira; assembly: GCA_004320125.1. Taxonomy (NCBI): domain Eukaryota; kingdom Metazoa; phylum Chordata; class Aves; order Charadriiformes; family Scolopacidae; genus Scolopax; species Scolopax mira. The sequence goes on from BJBW01003488.1 coordinate 542,373, forward strand.
ATGGAAAATTGGAAAATGGACCCAGGTTGGCTCCAGGAAAAGGGGTGCGTCGCGGCAAAAACTTTCCATGAAAATGACCTGGAGCTGCAACAGAGCAAAAACCCTCGAAAGTGGAAGGTCCCCCTGCCCAGGGATGCTCTGCTGCCCCCTGACCTCCCCACAGCCAGCTCCAGGAAAGGACAGTCCCCCCAACCCCTGCCTGGGCTTCTTTTTTTTTTTCCCAGCCTAATATGAGAAATCAACTCCCCCCCACCCAAATTTGCCTGGCTAATGTGATGCTGGCGTGGCATGTCGCCCAATAGGATTCCTATTAAAATGTGATTTCCTCCTGCTTATAATTTCATTATCCAGGGCATTTGTGTGGAGCATCGACCACACAGGTAATATATGGGGCGGGGAGCTACATTAGAGAGTGCACACGTGTTGTAACGGAGGGTTGTGAGCGGACATGAAATAATCAAGGCTGGATTCAACCACCATCATTTACCGGCCCCTGACACGGGGAAATTCTTCACGGAGGGGTTATTGCCATTTAACACATCTTTCACTTCTTCTCTCTCTCCTGAATAAAGTGCCCATCCGTCTCGGGGTGGGATGTGTCAGCGCCGTGAGGCTGATGTACGTCCCCGTCACCCGCGCCCGGCAGGGACCCTATTTCTCTTTTATTTATCAGCCCTTGAGGTGCTCCACAAAATTCGAAGAAGGGGATGTGCTGGCGAGGAGAAAACAGTCTTGTCCATCTCCTGACCATCCATCTCCCCCCTCCCACACCTCTCCAGACTGGAAAGCCACGTTGCCTCCCCCCTCCCTGGCTGCAGATCCCTTGGTGGGACCACGGGGGGGACAGCATTTGCTGAAGGTCAGACCCCTCCCAGCGCCTTAAACTGCTACCCACCTCAAAGGGAATTCCAAATTGCTGGGGAAAAGGCGGGGGGGGCGGAAAAAAAGGCATTTTGGGCCCCTTCCAGCAGCTTGCGGGATCCGTGGGGTGGGGGGTGCTGGGGGGCAGCGGTGCCGCAGCCCCCGGCCCCGGGTCACGGGTAGAGGATGCTCAGCCCGGTGCTGCCATTAGCATTCCCCCAGCGTCCCAGGAATAAACACTGCTTTGTTTTAAGCCCCCCCCCCCCCCCCCCCCCCCCCCCCCCCATCGCTGCACAGGCGAGAAGCACTTAGGGGCTTTCATAAACTCATCTGCATAATAATGCCGGAGAATTCTAATCTGGAGTGAGCCCAGTGTCAAAAACCGCAGCCCAGCCGCGAATTGCTGCGGGGAAAACCACCACCCCGGAGCCGTGCTCACGCCAAGCTTTCCCGAGCAAATGTCTGAGGAGGAGGGTGAGAGGGCATCGAGGAGGAAATTTTGGGCACCCAGGGCCGTGGGAAAGGCCAGGCTGTGCCGTGGGGTGGGATGTGTGGGGCTGAGGGACCCTCGTCTCCCAGACTGTGAGTGAACCTGTCCCTCCTGGGGGATTTGGGAGGTGTCCCCCATCCTTCGGTGGGAAGCATCAGCATCACCAGTGAGCCCCAAAGCCCCACACAGGGATGGGGTCATGGTGCCACCTTTGCCCCAAGGGTTGCCACAGCCAGGGGCTCTAGACACAAACACACACACCCCCAGCCCATGGGAATAGGGCCCATATACCAGATGGGCGATTACCAGGGAAATTCTGATTTATGAGCAGCAAAACCTGCTAACCCCGTCACTCTCTGGTGAGGGGGGGGGTGTGTTTTTTCTGGCGTGCTGTTGGAACAGGGGCTGCTTTGAGCCCAAACCCTTCCTGAGCTCCCGGCCCCTGGGTGTGAGCCTGGGAGGTGATAACTTATGCAAACGCACACGCCATTACCAGGCCAGCTGAATTTAGCATAAATCAAGAACTCTGGCTTTGCAAGAAAAACAAAGATGCTAAAATGAGGCAGGGCAAATGGAACAAAAGCCCTTTCCCAGATGATAACACAGATAGAGAGACAGGCAGCGTTACACAGGCTCCGAAAAGCACATAAACCTTCCAAGGGACAGGGCTGGCCAGCAGCAGGGACACACTGCAGCCCGTCCCCGTGGCCTCACGATGGGTGGCTGGGAGGAAGGAGAGGTTTTTCTCATCTTCCTCCTCCACCTCCTGCATCCCAGGGCAGCCTCCCCTGGGGGGGGCTTGGGAAGGAGCACACCCGGAGGATGCTTCCCAAGCTTAGGGAGGGGAACTGCTGCCCAGAGTGGGACCACAGGGCTCGTGGAGAGGATGCTGGGGCCAGCAAAGCAGCACCCCGACCACCAAAGGGGCTGCTTGCAGGGGGAGCAGGTCCTCCAGCACAGCCCCCAGTAGACTTCACACCCTCACATGGAGGAAGCTGGAGTCCCAGGTCACATTCATCGGTCAAAAAGCCACCAAGAGGAGCTGGGGCGTTGGCTGGCACATCTTTAAATCTTGGTCTATCCTGTTCCAGTTACTGCCTGCAAGGTCTTCCCGGAGCCCCCAGAGCTCGCCAGGGCTCTCTCCATCCCAGGACATCCAGTACCGTGGGGCTGGGAAGGCGTTCGCTGCTCAGAACTCAAAACAAAACCACGTGTGTCCCACCCCCGGCTCCTTGGATCTTCCCGTTCCTCCCCAAATGCAAGAAAAACATGGACGGGCATGAAAGGGCCGGCGCTGCTGACACCAGTGGATTTGTGAGCTCAGCCAACTCTCCGGCCATCCTGAATGTTCCCATTCCCAGGAAGATGCTTGGGGTGTAGCTCAATAAAACATGATCTTTTTTTCTGCCAAGTTACGTCAGGATTTACAAGGCATTTCCAAGATGGAAAAAATCAGGAATTGTTGTTGGATTCGCATTAATTTCAACCGCCTGCGTGAAGAAAGGGACAGGAGTAAAGGGGGTCCCCTGTTCTGGCTGAGCATGGGGGTGGGGGTGCAGGGGGAGTTCTCCTGGAGGATCAAAAGGAAGGTGGGAATTGGGGTGCTTGGGTTCCCATCCTGAGTCAGGGCTCATTTTCTGACCCACGCCAGGCTCGTAGCTTGCTTTGCTTTTCCTGTGTCCCATGAAGCCTGCCTCTGCCATCAGCTCCTGAGAGGCTTATTTTTTAATTTTTTTTTTTTTGCTTTTTTGGCAAAGAGCCTTATGAGTGAAGGAACCACATGGAAAAGGGCTGGTTTGGCCGAAGCTGTGCAGAGCCCCTTGCCGTGTTCCAGCACTGAGTCAGCAGCAGCGGCATGGCCAGAGCATCCTGGGGGGGGGGGGGTGGATGTGGCCCCTCTCCCCCTGTATCCCACCAGAGACTCCGGAGCACCCCAACCCTGCAGAGCCCTCCCTCCACCACCCGGGCTGCCAGAGCCTCTGCAGAGAGCAAAGCAGGAGGAGGGAGACCAAGCATGTGGCTATCGATTTATTCCAGTTATTTTAAGAGGTTACTGGAAAGAATAAAGCAGGAGAGCTGGCACCCCCGGGCTCAGCCGCTGTGGTGGCTCCTCCATTCCCCTGCGGAGCCAGGGAGTGACCAGATCCCTGGCTGGTGGCACCGGTTGGCTTCTCCACTGGCAGGGCTGGTGGCTGGGGAGGCATTTCTATTCTTAGCTGGCTTTCTGCAGCCTCGTGTTTGCCTGATTTCCCCCTCCACCCCCAGCTGGCTTTTGACAGATTCTTCGTTTTGCAGGAGAAGCTCGAGGTGGGGTTTCTGGGCATGGTCATTCTCCCCCAGCAAAATCCCAAACGTTACAGCAGTGGGGGGTTTGCAGAGCAGGGGATGCTGGTGAGAAGGGGCTCCCAAGCCCGGACCAGCCCTGCAGGTGCTCGTGTCCCCTCCCAGCCCCTGGGGATGAGAAAGATGCTCTTCTTCCCCCAGGAGCAGAGGCTGTAGGTTGGGGGGCTGCCGGCGCCGGGGACGAGCCCCTGCCGGGACAGGCCATGTGCCGGGGCAGCATTCCCGGCCGAGCACAGACACTTTTTGTCGCCTTCCTACCCTACTACATATTTATCAGCCTGATTTGCATGGCCCTTTGCATAAGCCGCCGCGGCCGGTCGCCGCTGTGAAGCGTCTCTCTGGAAAGACAGTCTGAAGTATTCATCTAAATAATTCCGCCGGCATTTTGACTTCCCGGGACAGAGCCTTTGTTTCACGCCATTGCCAGCCAATTCCTGCTCCGACGGGCTCAGGTTTCCAGCCCTTAGCACAGCCGGTCCCAACCAGAGCGGGAGAGAATTTCCCCCCCGTTTCCTCCCAACCCCAAACAGCAGTGGCCCCGATGGTAGGGGGGAAAAACCTGCTCCTTCTTTGGGTGTCCGAAAAGTTGAGACACAAACCCTTGTTTAAAAATGCACTGGTGGGAAAAGAAGGGAGACGGGAGAAGGGAAAAAGGAGAGGAAAAAGAGAGAAGGAAAAAGGGAGAAGGGAGATGGGAAAAGGGAGAAGGGAGAAGGGAGATGGGAAAAGGGAGAAGGGACGAGCCTCCGCAGGCAGCACAGCAGCCTCTCTGTTGACATTACTCACCCAGGCAGTTTAACCAAAAAAGCTCCTTTCCTCCTCCTTACAGCTCCACTGAGCAGGAGGAAACAGGGTCGTTATGCTTTTGATTTCAGGCCCTAATTAGGCCTCAGGAAAGGAAATGGTGCTACTGAGGTAAATCCCTGGCTGCTCAGCACAGGATCCCAGCTCCAGTTCCTCCAGCAAGTCCCCAGCCGAGGGAGGAGGAGCTGCCCCTGACCCACAAAAGCCCCACTGAGGGCTTCCAGTGGAGATGCGGCAAAGCCCCACGTCAGATGGACCTGGCACAGGGGCAGAACAGACACCAGAGTGATGGCTCGTACTTGGGTACCACCCAGGGAGTGTGGGGCGAGCGGGCATGGCCCTGGCACGGAGGAGGCGGAGGAGCCATGGCATCACAGATACACCCACCCCCCCCCCCCGGGATGCATGGAAAAGGCTGGGCACTTCATTGAGAAAATACCAGTGAGCAGCTTCCCCCAAAAGAGCCATCTGTCCTCTCATTGTGTCTGTAGAAATTGCCCCATCATCATGGAAAAAGCCCTTTAGCAGGTTAACGAAAAGGGGTCTGACTTCATACCAGTACAACCCACCCCCTGCGGAGGCTGCTGTGCCCAGGCTGCTGCCATCGCTGAAGTTCAGAGCTTAATTAGCACTCAAATAAAGACTTCTTAAAATAAGAAACACGTTTAAAGATGTGAGCATTGAAATGCATACGAGAATGTGCACAGGTAAATACACACGGCGGGGTGTCTGACTTCAAGAAGAGCCATGGGACCGTGGCCTTCCTCCAGCAGAAAAAGTTGGTATAGAAAAGTTAGAAGTGTAAAAGCCCCAAATTTCCCATTCCTTGGCGAGAAGCAGCCATTTCTGTATCTCATTCCCCAAATCAGCTGCCACAGCGCTGGCTGGGGAGAGCCCCATGGGGCTGGGACGGGGCAGCGCGGGACCCGGGGGGATGTGGACAACAGCCCAGGACCATGGGTTTAACAACGTTGGGAAAGCAAACAGCCCCACAGCAACGATCTAATGAGAGGGTTCTGCAAATACATCTCTGTCCATTAGGCCACGTGTGGGCTCTTGCCCATTTGCCAGCTCGGCTGCCCGGCCTGAGAGCTGAGCTCCAGCCTGGCTCGATGCTCCCTGCCTTTAGAAACCCACTCGTCGCCCTGATTTACAGCAGACGGGGGCCTCCTGCCCCCGTGTTTGTTTGTTCCCAGAGGGGGGTTTAAACCTTTCCTGCTTTTCAGTAATTTTTGCTTGGAGAAAACCCTGGCTGCCCCCAGCCCCTTCCCTGCTTCACCATGGAGGACTGAGGAGCAGGGGGCTGCTGGCTCATGGGAACAGGATTTTGGGGAACCCCAGGCTTCTGGAGTCAGGGCTGTCTCCAGCCCCACGGCCGAGGCAGCAGCTCTAAAGCACAGGCGATATTTGTGCTGTAATTGCACCCTTAATGAGCCCATCCTCTGCTTAGCAACTGCTCCTGTGATCTGCGGGGGGTTTGCTGGGATCAGCAGCTCTGGCTGCTCCGGGGCCAGGGGCAGGATCTGGCCGCATCTCAGCCAAGCTGGGAGGGTGAGGAATCCCTCCCTGCCCGACCCCAGCTCCTGCCAGCACCCAGATAATGTCCCCGGCCAGGCAGAGGTGGGGGGAGCAGCATCACCCACACCAGAGCATCTCCACAGGGGCTGTGGACCATCTCCACGGGGTGCTGCAGAGCATCTCCACGGGTGCTGTGGACCATCTCGACAAGTGCTGCAGAGCATCTCCACAGGGTGCTGTGTCTCTGCAGGGCGCTGTGTGCAGCCTGATTAGCCCAGGCACCACCCCGCTCCGCAGACTGGCAGAGCACGGTCTGTTGAGCTAATCAAAAGGAGATGAAGTGCCGGCTTGATTGCAGTGACTAAGTACCTTCGTGGGCAGAAAATGCCAGGCACTGGAGAGCTCTTCAATCAAACCATGGCACAGCGAGAGCTGGCAGCCAGCAGCACTCGGGGCTGGCCTGGGGACCAGCACGGGTTTGTGAGAGCGAGGATGATGGGGGGAGGAGGGATGGGAAGCAGTCCCGTCTCCATCCCTGAGTGTCAGGGCGCATGGGGGGTACAGGCGACCTGCCAGCCAGGCTCAGGCACACTGACCCCATGGCTGCTTCTGGTCTTTAAATCTGTGAATCCACAGGCTTTAAGTATTTTCAAAGAATTTCCTGTATTTAAAGAGAGAGATGCTCTTAAGTGGTTCCCTGGAGGAGGGCCAGGGCGCTGAGCGCCTGCAGGATGGACCTGGGCTGGGGACTGCACGGCCACACACCGGCTCCTGGGGGGAAATATGCCCATGGGCACATCTTCTCCCAAGTACGAGTTCCTGGCTCCGGCCCACGGGGCTCCCAGGGATCCTGCCCCTGCCCAGAGGGCACAAGAGATTCCTGATGAGGAGGAAAGGTTTTTGCATCCCCTGGATGGCTTCCCAGGCTGGTCCTGAAATGTTGAATGGCACAAGAGGGGCCATGGGGATGTGTCCAGCCTCATGCCCATCACCCCAGAGGAGCACTCCTGGGGCTGACAGCGTCCCTTGGGCAGCATGAAAAAAGCCTGTGCAAAACTGTGAGTTTAACAGTTCATATTAACCTTTGCACCATTAGCACCCGTTAAAAGGAAGCAATTAAACATGGGCAGGCTGGTTTACAGCCCACACAGTTGCCTGCGTGCCCTGAGCATCACACCAGGGTGTGCTGCTCCCAGCCAGTCCATCACCCACGGCAGGGAGGAGGGTCCTGCTGTGAGACCCTCACCCTGTGAGCACTAACTGGGGCTGAAACCACCGATGTGCAGGTCCACGTGCAGCCCCGCACTGTCAGAGGGGAGCCAGAGCCGGTAAGCATCCCCCTGGGGAGTGGGGCCAGGCAGGAGGTGCTGTGCCCACCTTCGGCAGCGCCCAGCACAAGACCCTCTCCCCATCACTGCTACTTTTCCCTGGAGCTCCCCTTGCCCTGCACACCGTGGTGGCCCCACGGGACACCTCTGCTTGCACAGTGCAACGTGGGTCCCATCCGGGGCAGTGCCGGCTGCTCTGCAGCTTTCAGGGTGCATTGTGGGGGGATTTTTTCCTCAGAGACCCAATTTTCTATGTTATTTCCTTTGGGCTTCCCAAAACATAAGCTCTCTCTGCCTGGATGCCACCCATCTCAGTGGTGGGAAGGGAGGAAAGGTGGAAGAGGCTGCTTTACTTGAGTCCTGTAAATAATGCATTAGTTTGCATTTAGCAGAGTCTGAAACCACGGCACGCTGGTTTGTGATGCTGCTGGGGCTGCTGCTCCCTCTGCGGCAGTTCCCGCAGACAGAAGCGCAGCGTCTCCCCCCTCCCCTTGGGCTCCTGCCTCCCACAAGCCGGGCTTTTCACTCTCAATTTCCTCTCTCCCATTTAATGAGTGGGTAAGGAGCAGGGATGATGCCTGTCTCGGAGCGCCCTGTGCATTAGTGAGAGATGATCTCATTAGGACCACTCCATGAGCCTGGCTCCATGCATCCCACCCGGTGTGGGGCTATCAGCAGTGGGGTCCCATGGGGCAGCCTTCCCAGCAGCCCTGCCACCCCCCCAGGGGACGAAGACTCTCCCAGGGCAGCCCCACACCTGGGGGTCCCGGTGCCAGCCCTTCCATGGGACATGCCCATCCCCTGCTCCGCGGAGAATCCGAGCAGCTCTGCCCGGGGGTACGGAACAAGGAAAACTTCACCTGGGAAAATAGAGAAGTTCCCAGAACCGTGGGTCACGTTCTGGGGAAAACAGAGTGTTTTCAGCTGTCTGCTGGTCAGAAAGAAAGCAGAGAAGGGAAAACAGGTTCTGCTTTCGGAGACCACGACCTCCTAGCCTGGAGATCAGGACACGTCAGCTCATCAGCGCCCATCTGCCAGAGGCTCTGCGTGTACCGGAGGTGTCAGAGCGACAGAGAGTGTAATTGCTAAATAATTCATCAGAAAAGGCCAAACAAAGGCAAGAGGAAAGAGCAACCCAGCAGAGTAAATATGCCAGCAGAGCCCAGCCAGCCAGGGCTGCCGCGCGGCATCCACTTTGCAGCGAGCTCTCTGTTGGCAGGAGCTGCTTGGAAAACTCTGGGTGGCTTCACTTCCAATAACACGCCTGTTGATTTTCCCTCCCTCCCTCCAGTAACTTTTGTGACATCATTTTCCCCTTATATCCTTCTTTTGCGTTTCTATTTCGGAGCAGGATGAGGAAGGAGAGCAGCAGAACCTCCCTGGGCACAGTTCACAAACCCCGGAGCATCCTGGGGGGAGGCTGAGCCAGCTCTGCCCACATCCCGGTTCCACAGGGCCCCAGCACCTCGGGACCTGCCTCGTGGGGTGTTTGGGGTGCCAGACTCCCCCGGAGCAGCGAGGGTGCTGCTGCCAAGCCCCCGGCTGTTTGTTCCCCAGGCAGGGGCTCCTCTCTGCAGCCAAGTGAAGCTGTGCCCAGAAAGTGCAGAGGGAGAGGGACAGGGCTGGCAGGTTCCTGGCACCCGTCCTGTGGGTTAAATCTGTCCCCGGCCACAAATGAGACGTGTCTGTTGGGTTCATCCTAAATTACAGTGCGGAGCGGCTCTTATAATTAGGAGCTTCGTTCTGAAGGCACATCCCTGCGATGAACACCCTGCACAGGCTTCTTCCTCCCGGGTGTCAATCGAGGCAGAGGGGCCCCATCCTGCCCATGGCACCGCCTGGAGCAGGAACCCAGCCCCGGGCACCTGCGGGGGCTTGGCCAGAGGAAGAGGAGGAGGAGGAGGAGGAGGAGATGGTGTTTGCCCCACGGAGGGTGGCAGCAGCAGTGACACTGACCTGGTCCTTGCACTGGGTTTCTGCCCGGTGCTGCCCCATTTCCAGCTCGATGAGAAACAGGGTGGGTTTTACCCCAAACCCTCAGCTGCTGGCGGAGGGTCTGGCTGGGCAGAAAAAAAAATAAGAAAGGCAAACCACCCAGATTTAAAAAAAAAACTCAAACGGTCCCCCGGGGAGTGTGGGCTGTTACCTGTGCCCGAGGTGAGGGAAACCTTGGGTAAGGGTGCCGAGGGAAACACCTGGGGAAGGGGGGGCTGAGCAGCTGCTGACCCAGCAAAATGAAATTTAAGATGCTGGTAAATGACCTTGCCCATCACTCAGCCCCTCTGCAGCCTCTGCATGGGGCCTCCGCCTCCTGCCTCAGGCAGCAGCCCCTTCCCCAACCCCCAGCTCTGCCGAGACCCCCCCAGCAGCCGTCTGTGCCCAGAGCCGTGTGTGCCCAGAACCATAAATCTTGGGGAGGGATGGGCTGCGTTTCCAGGCTGGGGCACATGAGGAGCAGCAGCAGGTGCCCTCCCAGATGGACACACCTCCCCACTTGCTTTGGGGGGGCTGCAGCCCCCTCCGAGCATCACACAGGGCTGGGGGCTGCGGGAGCCACCAAACCCATCAGTGGTGTCCACTTTGGAGCCATTTGCACAAGTGCTTGTGCAAAGCTGCAGTCACGCTTGGGGAAGCAGTGATAGGGGTGCTGCAGCTCAGCACGGCGGGGTTGGGGAGAAGGGGGAGCCATGGGGCTTCCGAGCAGAGCCGGGGGTCCCGTCAGCAGGGTCCAGGGCCGATCCGGTTGTCAGCCACGCACCGGTGGCTCCCGGGATGAGGACTGCGCTGCAGGAACGGCAGCAGTGAGAGGGCACCGAGATGTGTGTGCACCGAGCTGGCCTCTTCTTGTCAAAACAAAGCAGATTTTTTGCAGAGTTTTTGACTGAAACCTCCCATTCTCTCTTGCAGACAAAACTTCGCTTTCTGGTTGGTTTGGGGTTTTTTTTTTGTTGTTGTTGTTGTGGGGTTTTTTGTTCTGATTTGTTTTAAACCAGAATAACCCAAAACATTTCAGAAATGTGCCCCGTAGCCCAGCCCAGCCCCAGATGCTGGCAGCATCTGCACCCCAGCCCCAACCCGCTCCCCCCACCACTTCCCACCGTGTTCTTGTGTCCCATCCCCGATGGGATCAGGATCTGCTGGAGCAGGACCCGTTCCCGGGCAGTCTCCACCCAATATTGCCCCAGTCAAGCCCTGGAGACCCTTTGAACCCCCCTCCCCTCCCTGGGGGAGCAGTGTGGTGCCTCCAGGCTTGTTGCACCCACTGCAAACTTAGGCCATTGTCCCTTTAGGAGTTTTGTCACCTAAAAATACCGTCTGTGTTTTCCTGCACACTGTTGTAGTTTGTAATTGGTGCATATAAATACATACATATATATATATAAAAACACACCGAAACACAGCTGAGCAGGTTGGCTATTTAAAGCCTGGCGAGGAGGAGGACCTGTGCCAGGCCTGGTTTTCAGGAACGGGCATCGGTGGAAGCTGAGGACAGAGGCCCAGCTCCGGGGTCACGGACCCGGCACCGAGAAAAAAAATAGGAGCGTGGGCAGGGGTTGGAGGGAGTTTAAATCAACACCAGAGGCGGCTCGGGGGGAGTGTCCGAGCCCGGCTGTGAGGTACCTGCCCCAGTGGGTAGCCCCCTGACCCAGCTCACACCCCCCCACTGCATCCTATGGGATCCCCCCCGCACCCCAGGCACAGCTGTCCCCATGTCGCTGCACCCCACAGCCACGGGAAATGGGGGTTCACCCTGGGGATGCTCAGTGTTGGCAGACGCTGGATGCCAGGATGGGGGGTGCCCTGGCTCTGCCCCCACACCTGGGCACAAAGGCAGCCACTGTGCTGGGAAGGTGACCCCCCCACTCTCCAGCCGAGCCCCGTCCTCCCCAGGGACTTGCGCAAGAGATACCCCAGCCCTGCCAAAGCCAACAGGGGCTGCTGCCGGGGGGGGCGTCCGGAGCCCTCGCTCGTGTCCAAGCACAAACCACCTCCTGCCAGTTCGGATGCCGCGGCTTTGGGGGTTTCTGCTTCCTCCCCAGCATCATTTGAGTCAGCCCTTTTGGCAGCGCCCGGGGAGCCAGAGCCTCCGCAAGCGCTTCCGTGAGAAGCCACTGTGTTTCCCTTCCATCCCATCCCACCCCATCCCACCCCATCCCATCCCATCCCATCCCAAACCCCGCAGGGACCCGAGTGACCCTGGACACCGCATTGCCCTCCCTGCCCTGGGGTGGACGGGGGGATCCATCCCCTGCAGAGTCCCGTGGCCAGCAAACAGGGGGGCAGGAAGCCGCTGACCCCCGGCCAATAAAGCCTCTGGGCAAACGAGGAGCGGGGCTAATGAGCCTACACAGCCTGTGTCCCGCACATCTAGTGGGACACCTCCCACCAGAGCAGGTTGCTCCCAACCCCCTCCAACCTGCCCTTGAACCCCTCCAGGGATGTGAGCTTCTCGGGGCAACCTCGAGGGTGTGAGCCAGGCTCTCACCACCCTCACACCAAAGAATTTCCTCTCACAATTTCACCTAAATCTCCCCTCTTTCAGTCTCAAACCCTTCCCCCTCCTCCTAGGGCTCCCCTCCCTCATCCAGAGTCCCTCCCCATCTCTCCTGGAGCCCCTTGAGGGACTGGAAGGGGCTCCAAGGTCTCCCCGGAGCCTTCTCTTCTCCAGGCTGAACCCCCCAACTCTCTCAGCCCCCCTTCCCAGCAGAGGGGCTCTAGCCCTCCCAGCATCTCCATGGCTGCCTCTGGTGCCGCTCCAACAGCTCCGTGTCCCTTTGATGCTGGAGACCCTGGAGATGGACCATCACCACCTGGGACACGGCTGCAGCACCCGGACACACCGTGTGTCCCCACGCGATGGCACAGGGAGGGTGGATGAGACCTTGGGCCTCCAGACACCCCCTCCATGGACTGCAGCCATAACCCTGACCAGTGCTCCCAGTGCCCAGCTGCAGTGGGGATGTACCTGCCATGGGCTCAGTCCCTCTCATCCCCAGAAAGCCACCGCCCCCCGGTCGCAGCCAGCTGGCAGGTGACGATGCTGGGGCTTTGTCCCTGGCCTATGATGTTGCCCGTGATTTATAGGTCATTTTACAGCAGCTGTAAAGAGGCTGTAAATTATAGGAGGGGCATAAATTAGCCACGGACCCCTTTACTGGCCATAAAGATCTAAGGCCCACCACAGCTGCCTTTGGAGCTGGCACCCCGGGAGCATTCCCGAGGACAGCCCGGGGTGTCTTCGGCCGGGCCCGAGGGTCATTTAGCACGTCTCCAATAAATGGGCCCTTTTATTCCAGTGGGGCCATGGAGTCGGCGGGTGACAGGTGGGGAGGGGCTGGGGCGATGGAGACAGACCCAGGAGGGACAGGGGTGTCCCTGCCAAATCCAGACCTCTCCCCCTTGTTTAGTGGAGGGGGGAGAGGGGACTTTGTCCCCCCAAGGGACCCACAGTGCCAGGACCCCCAGCCCAGGAACATTGGATGGTCCAACCCAGCAGCCATCTGCCAGGATGCAGCAGTGGCAGGGACCAGGGATGCAGGCAGGGATGCAGGCAGGGATGCAGGCAGCTCCCACAGCAGCCCCAGCTCACAGTGCGTGGGATCTGTGGGGCAGCCCCACATCCCCCTCAGAATGATGTGAGGTCAGGTCCTCTTTCAGCTCCCACCACCCTTGGCTAGGTCCCCGTGTGCAGAGTCCCCCAAATTCCTCCGCTGCCCACCCTGCCCCAGTGGCAGTTGGTGCCCTGTTGTTCTCCTGACCCTGGAGCACAAACAGCTTTGCAGCTCCTCGCCGTCCTGCTAATTACATTATGTCTAACGAGAAGGATCAGGCGGAAGGGATTAAACTTTGAATCTGCTTCCGCGGTCCCAGTGCACAGGAGAGAAAAGCAGCTTTATCCATTCAAAATGGGAGTCGTTTTTCACACCAGCTCCAATCCCAGCACTAATCTCCTTAGTTTACCCAGCCCGCTCTCAGCCCCAGTGCAGGCAGGGCAGGCAGAGCAGGCAGGATGCTCCGGGCCCCAGGGTTTTTCCTTCCTTATCCAGCTTTGTAGCCCATGGACTGTGATGGAGGTGATGGAGCTGTGATGGGGCAGGCAGGGGGCTTCACAAGCCCTCCCTCTGGGCTCGAGGGACCTTTTCAGTGGCTTCTCCTTGCTCTTACCTGCTCCGGAGAGTTACCAGCAGCTCAGCATTTCCTTCTGCCTGGGGCTGGGGCTGCTCTTTCCCCCCAACTGGGAAGCACCAGGTTGGACGGAGCCCAGGTGCTTTAGGAAGCAGAGCTCCTGGATCTCAGGGCCACCCGTGTGAGCTCCCTTGGCAGAGGAGGGATGGAGCCGGGCAAGGAAGGCTGTGGGTCTCACAGGGGTTCAGCAGGACCCAGGGCACAGAGGGCAATGCTGCAGCACCTCCAGCTGCCACAGGAGTGTGGGGGCTGTCATCCGCACCCCCAACATCTGCTCCACATTTTGACCCCTCTGTAGCCATGCCAGCAGCCCCATGGCCAGTGGTGGAGCAGGTGACCCTGGAGAAGCAAAGTCCCCAGGCAGGACAGGCAGGCATGGGAACCAGGCTTGGCAGCCACCGTCCCTCCATTCCCTGACACCCAAGGTGGCTCAGTGACTTGCAGAGATGCAGCCAGGTGGCCCAGAGCCACATCCACATGAAGGTTATGGCCACTTGGCATCTGCAGGTAGTTTCCTTACGCAAACAGGGGTATGATTGTCTGGACTGGGAATGGTCCAGCTAGAGGAGGGGAGGGACTTTTTCGCCCAGCGAATCCATCAGCCGGAGCGAGCCCCTCATGTGGGCATCCTTCCAGGCTCCTGGGCTAGTGATTTGCATGATTATTCAGCATGAATTTGCCTTTGTTATGGAACAGGGCGTAGCCAGGGGTCTCCGTTTCCGAAGAGCAGAGCTGCTGGAGATGGGGCCGCAGTGGGTCAGCAGCCAGACTGACACCCCGCAGCAGCAGGGTCACCCCTCAAGGGTTATTTGCATCCTGAGAGGCTGGAGCATCTCCTGCTCCATCCCCCGGGGCAAAGGGACAAATCCGACCCCACAGCCGCCCAGCCCTGCAAACGCCTGACCTCCAGGTCTCCCAGCAACAACAGGGAAAACCTCTGCCCCCTGGCACAGGCAGGGGCTCTGCACAGAGAGACCCTTCTGCTTGGTGGCAGCGGCTGCGGGGGTCACAGTCCCGGTGTGGGGAGGTGGCTGCTGAGGGGGCACACGCTCAGGGGGTGCCCCTGGCTCTGCTAAGCCATCCCCAGTAGCCACAGCGCTGGGAGAGGTGGGCGCAGGCACCGACCCCCAGCCTGGAGCCCAGCTGCCAAGACGGCAGCAGTAAATCTGGGCTCATTGCTGGAGACCCCAAGGAGAGCATCTGCAGCTTGTTTTCAGCCTGAACTCCTGTAAAAAGGGCACCGTGCCTATAAATCCATCACGGGGGAAGCTTCCTGGAAACCCGGTTCGGCTTCTGTTCCTCTAATTCCTCGCACACAGAGCCCCAATGGCTGCCAGCACGGAGGCAGGGCAGGGGGAAGGGGTTTTACACATCCTATCTCCAGCCCACCCAGCCAGGTCCCCCCAGTATCACCTTCTCTGTGATCATCAGTGGGGACGGGAGCTCCCACTCTTTGGCCACCAAACCCCACTGCAACTGTTCCCTGTCACCCGGCCAGAAACCTCAGCCAGGGCCACCCTCCCTGCGCTGTCTCCTTTAGCACCAAATAGTTAAAAGAGGCTTTTAAAGCCTTCTTGGAAATCACAGCCCATCAGCGAAGAGAAGGGTAAACATTTTAAAGTCAAATATTGGCAGGTGGGTACAGCAGAGGATGCTTTCCACCCCTGCAGATTAACCTCAAAGGAATTAATCAATAAGAGTCTAATTTAGGAAGCTTTTAGTCACCTGTGCAGCCCCAAAGGTGATGGGGTGATGCCCCCCAGGAGAGGGGCAGCCATAGGGGGGGAGGACAGGGATGCTCCCATGGTGCTCAGGGAAGGGGCTCAGGGAAGATGCTCAGGGCAGTGTGTGCATCGGTGCTGTGGGAACACTGGCTCTTCTTTAGGAGTGATGCTCCTCCAGGGAGGGCTGGAGAAGCCTGGATGGTTTGCAGAAGCAGGGAGAGGGCAAGAGGAGCCCACGCTCCTGGAAGGGAAGGTGAGAGGAGTTATTTGCAATCTGGGGGGGGTGGTGGTGTTAGAGAGTTTAGGGTCCGCCTGTGGTTTGCTTTGCCTTCCTCCTCCTCCCGTTTCCAGCGTGTGGGAGGCATCTTCGTCCGGCCTCACCAGCAGCACGGGGCTCCTGTGGGTTTGGCAGAGCGAGCGGGCACAGCTCTCTGCCCTGGTCTATAAATACAGCAGCTTCTCCAGGGCTGTCTAGACAGGAAGCAGCCTGAAAACTGGGAGAAAACTCCCTGCGTTAAAGGGGACCGGCAGCCTGTGCTGGGAGCCCAGGGAAAATCGGCTACTGAAATATTCAGACGTACCCGGGAAGCTCCTCTGAAAAGGGTCCCAGACCCCAGGAGCCCGCTCGCTGCCAGGCTGGATGCCAGGGCACCTGGATGTGGTGAGGTCCTGGCCCTAGATCAGCTGCTGCAGGCAGTGCCAAGCTCCTCCTGCCCTCTGTGTCCATGTCTCATCCTTCAGAGTGCAAAGACTCCCCTAAAAATCTCCTTCTTCCCATGCCTGGGAAGGGGAACAGCCCTGCACCGAGCCCCCTGCTTCCAGCTCCAGGGGAGCCCAGGTCCTGGGTGAGGTGGAGGAGGATGAGGAGGCAGCGTGGATGTGCTGTGAAGCAATTCCATCGGTGCAGCCACAACCACCCCCTCCATCCCACCCTGGCCTTCCCCCCTCCCGGCCCTTCAGCCTCCTCTCCTTGCGCTGAGCTCTGCAAAGCAGCACCTCAGGGAGCGGGTCCACTGGATCCCTCACTGGTCACAGCCTGGGAACGGCACAGGGACCCAACTGCTCGGGTCTGTCCTTCCTTCCAGGCTCTGAACCTGTCAGTTCGCTTTGCATTGCTTTCATTTTATACCCTTGCAGGGGAAAGTTGTTTTGTTGCTGGCCGTGGTGGGGGTTTTTCACTGTAAATATCCAAGCATTGCTTGAAAGGAAAAAAAAAACAGCAAAAAACCCCCCAAAAATACCAAAACAAAAACCCCAGCTCTAGGTAGTGGGAGAAAAATCATAGCCCATGGGTAATGACACATAATTACAGCCTTTCTCCTGATGAAAGGAGCTGCCACTGCGCTCTGAAATGACAGTGTGCAGAAAACGCTATTACCAGATTATTTGAATGGCAGAATCTTCGCAGCAGCAAGAAGGCAAAGTGTGTCCAGCCCTGGGGAGGAAGAGCAGCCAGCACCATCCTCAGCCCTGGCCCGCATGGGGTGTGGGAGACAGAGAGGCAAATCCTGCAGCTGAAGGGATGGATCTCTGTGGCAGCCCAGGCTGTTTGCTGGCCCTGGGAACTTGTGGGGGCCCCGGCACCTCAGGGGACCTGTCCCCGTGTCCCCTGTTCCCAACAGGGAGAAGGGCCGCAGCAGCCCCCATGGGCTGGGCTCTGTGGGTGCCCCTGCAGGGCTGTGATAAGGGGCACAGAGAGATCTGCCCCAGTGATTTGTATTTTGTTCTTTGCCTGTATCACTGTAAATAAGGAAAATGACAGTATTTGTTATCTGGAGCTTCCTTCTCTTGCTAAGGCAAGATAACAGCCAGAGGAGGTTGCTGTTATGACTCTGATCAACTTCAGCACCTTAATCTGCCCCTGGAGATCTTTTGGCCCGATTGAAAGATATCAGGAGCCTTTCTCGGGGTGGGGGGCTGAGGGCATGGGCAGTGTCCCTGCCCTTGAGATGACGGCTGTCCTGGGCAGCCATCAGGATATCCTGGTGTCATGTCACCAGGGCAGCTCAGCAGCCACTGCCTTCCACCAGGTACCCCATCCCTTTTCCCCCTGTCAAGGAGTGGGGTCTGGGGTTGAATTGCTCCATTCCTGGGGCTCTGAGCTTCCCTGGCTGTGCAGGAACTTCCCCGGAGCCCCAGCAGCATCAGGATGAGTAGAGCATCAGAGCGGCTAATGGGAAGCGCTGGATGTCCCCTGGGACAGCTTATTAAACATCACAGCCCCGCGGGAGAGGCTGGAACAGTGTGACATTCATACACCAGCCCCGCTCCGGCGCAAGGGGGGCCATGTCAAACAAACACAATTAATTTCCTTCTGCAAATCAATGGGGGGCCAGAAGTCAAGCCTGCCTGGTGCAGGAGATGCGCCGCAGTGAATAATCGTCCTCGTGGAGGGGTGATCCGTGCTCTGCTTCCGAGGGCAAGCAAATTAAAGAGCCTCCCCCGTGGGCTGAAGGGGAGACCAAGCTGCTGGGGATTATCCACTGCGGGGAGTCAATATGGGGCTGAACCTCCTGCCAGGACGCTTCCCCAGTGACAAGCCCAGCCTGGGCAGCCCAAAGCCCACAGGTTTCTCTGGCAACAGGCTTCTCAGAGGGACAGTTCAGGCCTTTGCCTGGTGGTTCTTGCAGAAAAGCAGCGTGGGAAAGGGTGCAGCTTCATGCTGGGAGCACCCCAGGGGATGCAGAGCACTGAGCATCCTTCCCCCCCACCTCCCACTGCCCCAGGGAGCCCAGGGTGTCACTGGGAGTCTGTCCTGAAGGGTCACCAGTCTGGGGATGACGTCCCTGGCTGCAAACACCACCGTGCAACTGTCTGCCCCAATTGTTGTCTGCAGACAATAAAATATCATGTGATGTCTTAATGAGCTCTTTGGTACTTGACAATTGCAGGGGAGCAGGGCTGGCTGCCCTGGCCAGAGGGGCCAGACCCTGCCTGGCTCCCAGCACCTCTTCCTTGGGGGGCAGTCACTGTGAAGCACCTTGGAGCAGGGGA
This sequence comes from Scolopax mira, assembly GCA_004320125.1. NCBI lineage: Eukaryota > Metazoa > Chordata > Aves > Charadriiformes > Scolopacidae > Scolopax > Scolopax mira. The sequence continues at coordinate 560,621 of BJBW01003488.1, forward strand.
CAGGAGGGGGGTTTCGTGGGGGACACATCCAGTTGGGACCCTCAGTCCTGTCTGCCCCGGCTCTACCCTGCGTGGGCAGCTCGTGGGCTGGGACAGAGGGCTCTTATCAGCCCTGCTCTAAAAGGAGATACGGCATTAACGTCAGGGAAGTGGCAAAAAAAGCCAGGCTGGAGCCCTGGGAGGGGAAGGCGGGATGGCGGCAGGGCTGTGCTCTCCCTGGCTCAACACGGCTCCTGCTCAGGCTCCCAAAGGCCTTGTCTGTGGGGAGACCCCAGCGGGAATGGGGGTGCCCCGAGCATCTCTGGTCCTGCCCTCTGTGAGTGGGGTGATGCTCGGGCAGTTTGGCCGGCGGGGGCTTCTGAAGGACACATTTCCCTTCATCGGCAGCAGAAGAGCACCCACATAAGAGTGGATGGGGGATCAGGGTGCTGTTGAGACACAACCTGTGAGGGTGATGGAGCTCTGGAAGAGGCTGCCCAGAGAGGGTGTGGGGTCTCCACTGGAGAGATTCCAAACCCCACTCTGTGGGACGTGACTCTGTGGGACCTGCTCTGGGTGACCCTGCTCTAGCAGGGGGTTGGACTGGAGGATCTCCAGGGGTCCCTGCCCACCCTAGCCATTCTGTGATTCCGTGAACCCGGGGTCCGTCTGCACCCAGTGGGGCACTCGTTACCATCAGTGCACGCTCGTTACCATTAGTGCACTCCCCACGGCGGGGCTGGTGCACATCCCGTGCACATGTGTGCTCTGCAGCTCACCCAGGCTCGACGCCAGGAGCCCCGCACCCCGATGTGCTCGGGCCTTTTCAGGGAGAGCTGACAAAGTCTTTGTCAGTCGGATCTGTCACAGGGAAAGCTCTTTGTTCTTCAGCATTTGCTCCTGCCTCCCCCTCTCCCAACCCAAACTAGATGCATCTGCTTTTGTTTTCTAAATGCAGAATTAGGGATTGAAAAGGGCCCCTTTGTAGTGGGGAGGAGGGGAGAGCTGCAGATCTTTAACTGGGAAGGCAAGGTCAGGGGGGAGCCGCTCTATTGTGCTGGGACTCTCCTCCTCCAGCTCAGCCCTTTCTGTGCCCCCTCTTCACACTCCGCTTCCCACCGGAACCACTCTGGAGACTGGGGAGACCCTCTGGGGTGGGTGAGGGCGGGCGGCGGGCAGCTCCCCCAGCCGTGGTGCCCACCGGTGTCACTGTTCCCCTGCCCGCCGGCGGGGATAGTGCGGGTTCACCCCACGCTGGGTTTTGCAGCTTCTGGGTGCCGGTGCCAGGAGGCGGGCGGCAGAGGAAGGGCCACCCCTCGGCCTTGGCTGGCAAGCGGAGGTGGCAGCCTGGCAGTGCTGAGCCCAGGGACACGCACACACAGAGCCAGGAGGGAACATGTGTGTGCACACACGTGTGTGTGTGTGTGTGTGTGTGACCCCGTGCAGGGATGCAGATGGGATGGTGCCGGTCCCCGTGGGCAGGGTGGGAGGGTGCGTGTGTGGACCCCACGCTCGGTCCCACGCTGTGGGAGGAAGGGGGGCTGGCAGGGGGGCTGTGGGAGCTGCAGAGTCCCCAGGGAGCTGCTCCCCAAAGGCCTTTGTTCCTCCGCAACCCAGACAAAACCCTGCAAGCCCTGGCCTTGCAAGCCCTTTTCTTTCTCTGGCTCTTTTCCGTGGCAGGGCGGCTCCGCAGCGTGTCCCCCCCTTCCCAGCCACCTCCTTGCTGCTCTCCCGAGGACGTGGATGACCCAGACACAGCCACCAGCCTGACACACGGCAAGTTGTTCAGCTGCTGTGGTAACTGAGACCTAATTTAAATTGTATCTTAATCCTGCTCTGGATTAATTGCAGTTAAACTGAAACACGCACAGGTTAATGGAAAATGAGCATCTGCACTGCCTCGAAAATCACATCACCACTGCCCATGGGTGTGTGGAATTGTTCAGCACATCACCCCCGGGGGGACAGGAGAAGGGCTGGCAGGGGCTGGCACTGCTGCTGCTGCCAAGACAGGGGCCCCCAGCCCCCAGCCCGTCCCTGGGGGCTCCAGCTTGGCCCTTGTTGCTCCTCGGTCTCAGCCATGGCCCTCAGCAGCTCCCATCTCCTGGTCCATCCTGGAGGACCTGCTCGTGCTCCGCTTATGCCACCAGATGGTGACAGCTTGTGGTCACTCCTGCGCTGAGCCCCGATGGGATGCTGAGGCCAGGGATGCCGCCGGATCCTGGAGCCTCCCAGGAGCAGGGGATGGTTTTCCCCATTTTCTGCCATTCGCAAACACCGTTCCTTCTAAAGGCCAGAGGACTCGTGTCCCATTGATGCAGTCAAGCAGAAAACCAGAGGTATGAGCCCGACCCCTTTCCATCGTGAGGGTGCAACCCCATAAGGTCCATTTCGGGGCCAACATTATTATGCCTGGGACCAAAGCTCGGGGAGGGGCACGGCTGCTCTGGAGGGACCAGGGCCAGGAGCTCCAGTGCAGGGCAGGTCCCCAGCTCAGGTGGGCGCCCACCCAGGGCCCCAGCAGCCTTGCTGGCCTGGCACCTTCAGCTCAGGGTGGTCTGGCTGGGGGCTGGGGTCGGCTCTGCCGCCCTGCTCTCAGTGAAACACTCCCCGTGTTCAGCTGGGAGAAGCGTGTCCCAGCAGGTGTGTTACCTCCCCCCCTTCTCCCGCTCCACACATCTGTCATCCTGGAGAGAAAACATTCCCTGGCTCTTGGCATGGCAAGCGGAACAGTTGCCTGAACCAGCAAGAGGCTGCTCCTGGAGATGGATGCCCAGCATTTGGTTCAAATATAGCTCTGGTGATTGACAGGGCTAATTCAGCCTGTCCTCTCCCCTCTTATAACTTAATCACTTACACATTGCCTCGCGCAGGTCTTTCACTGCCAGCTGGAGATGTCTTCATTCTGGGATGCCCTGACTCAGAGTCCGACTCGGGGCTGCTCCCGACTTTGTGCTTCCTGCACAGAGGCTGAACCGCCCCACGCCGTCTGTGTCACCCCGAGCCAGCCTGGCTTTGGGGGTGCTCACCTGAGCTGCACAAACTGGGGCTCTCTGGGGTGGGCTCCCGTGTCAGAGAGACCAGAAGACGGGCTGGTTTCTCTGGCCTGGTGACATCCCACCTTGCCATCCAGCCTGGGGACCCAGCGTGGTCCTGGCAGAGGCTGAGCAGAAGGTGCATGTGCTGCCTGTGTGTGTACAGAGTTTTTGAGGTGCCCCATGTCTGAGCTGCCATGTTCCCACTCCTGAAAGGCTTCCTGATGCACACAGCTGGGAAGGGCAGGGACTGCAGCAGCGGTGGCTCCTGGATGGCTCTGGGGAAGGATTTGGGTCTGGCAACCCCTTAAAAAACTGCTCAGAGAAAATGGGTGCCCCGGGAGAAGGGCTGGGATCGGGCTGCCCGAAGGGAGAGCAGTGGGGGGCAGGGGACCCCTCCCTGGGGGCCCGAGCCTTCCCCACTGCGACAGCGTGGGGGCGAGCATCCCGCCGGGCGCGGCGAGCAGCCTGGGCTGCTTTCGGGGGGACAACCGCCCCCAAGCCCCAGAGGAGACCCCCGGGACCCCACTGGTGAGGCTGCCGGCAGCGCAGCCAGGATGCTCCGGGGGATGGGAGGCAGGCAGCCCGGCGGCGACTACAAGCCCCATCAGGCCGCTGAGGAGGAGGAGGAGGGAGGGAGGAAGGCGGGGGAGGAGCCGGGAGGAGGTGGCGGGGCGGTGCGGGAGCGGCTCAGTCCGGCGGCGGCGGGCGCACGGCGGGGACGCGGCGGCGTCGGGCAGCGGCAACGGCAGCGGCCGTCGGGGCGGCCGCGCCTCCGGGAGCGCCTCCCGCCGCCACCTCGGGGCCGGCCCCGCCATGGGGCGGCCGCTGTGAGCGCGGCGGCGGCGGGGCTGCGCCTCTCGCCCCGGCCGGGGCTCCCCTCCATTGTTCCCGGGAGCGGCGGGCACCGAGCCGCCGCCGCCGCCGCCCGCGGGGCTCCGGTGAGTACCGACACCGCGCTCAGGCCGGGGCCGCCACCGGGACCGCGGCGGGGAGCGGGACCGCGGGGCATCGCTTTGTGCTCGGCGAGGATGGCGGCGGGGGCTCGATCCGGGACGCGGGGCACCCGTCCCGCGGGGATCCGCCGCGCCCGGGAACTGTGTCCGGAGCTCACCGGTTCCTCCGTGGCGGGGCGGCTCGACGGCGGGCCCGGTTCGCGAGCACCGCGACGGGGGGGGGGCGCTCGGGTTTTCGGGAGTTGGAGGTTTTGCGGACACCGGGGGCGCCGTTTTGCGGGAACTGGGGGTGTGCGGACGCCGGGGCGGTCCGGTGGGCGTGTGTCGGGGGCCCCGGTTTGCTACGGGCGGCGGGGGCCCCGGTTTGCAGCCGCGGGAGCCGTTCGGCGGGCGGCAGTTTTGAACCGCGGAGGGTCCGAACCCATCCTTGGGGCCGAACCGGGGCTGGAAACCCCACCGCAGCCCCGGCGCCGGTGCGGGCGGAGAGCCGAGGATCCCCCCCCCCACCTCCCCGGTTGCGGGGGAGCGCGGCCGGGGGCTGTTTTCCGAGTACCCGAAAAGTTGCTGAGCGGGAGCCTCGCGGTGTCCAGAAGAAAATGGAAAAAGGCGCCGAGGTGGGTTTTGTTCACGATTTGGGACCCCGGGGCGTTGCGGCGGCCGCCGGCCACCGAGGGGCTCGCAATAACGCGGTCCTGGAGTTTCTGTTCCCTTTGTGTGCGCTGCCCGTGCGGGAGCCTCCTTCATCCGGACTGTTTGCGGGTCTCCGGGCATCGCGGGGGTCTGTACATGGCGAAGGCGGGTTTGCGGCGTGGCGGCCCCCGCTATACCCCGCTTTCTGCTGGACCGCCCCAGGATTTCGAGGGGGGCCCTTTTGGGTCGGGGATCGCTGCCGGGGGGGCCGGGAGCGGTGGTCGCAGGCGGCCCTGGCGCTGTGCGAGGGAGGGTCCATGTTGGGATTACGCCGAGGAGCGTCGAACCCGCCTCGCCGTTGCCTCCCTCCCCTGCCCGGATTGCTGGGTGACTGCCCCGTGTCCCCGGTGTCACGGGTGGCCGCTGCGGCTCCCCCCTCACCCCCCCATCAATGTTTAAACCCGAGCGGGGCGGTTGGCCTCGGGTCTGCCAGGGTCCCGACCGGGGCGAGATTGGGGTTTGTGCGGGGGTGGGATGTGCTCTGGCTGCGTGATGACCAGCTGGATGCGAGTGTGCGTGCAGAGGAGCGGGGGGGGGGGGGGGGGGGGGGGGGGGGGGGGGGGGGGGGGGGGGGTACGGGGGGGAGACAGTCCCCAGTCCCCCTGCCCAGCCCCGGGGGTGCCGCAGGAGCCTGGACCCTGCGGACCCCTCTGGCCAGCAGCCATTTTCCCCACACAGGAGCACTTCCTCCCTTAATCTCTGTGGTCGCTGGCACGCACTGCTGCCTTCTCCTTGTGTTGCTCGGAGAGGATTAAAATAAATAGTCCCTGCCCTGGCGGGGTGAAGGCGGGAGCAGCGCCCTTCCAAAAGCTGCATCCCTTCCAAAAGCTGCATCCATCCCTCGGCGCCGGGCTTTGCTGCACGCGGGGTGGGAGCGCTGGGAAGGAGCCCCTGTTGCCTTCGGGGGTGAACTGGATGGAGCTCCCAGTTTATTTGTCTCCCAAAAAACGTAAACTGGACCAGGAGCCACGTGGCCTCCAGCCCCAGCTGGTTTCCCTCTGATGCTGTGCCCCCCACCCCCCCCTTCCCCCAGAAGGGGCCACTCCAGTGGGGCTGGGTCACAGATGCTTGTCCCATCCCAGCGATTCAGCCTCTCCCCCATTGGGGACTTTCTGCTCTGGGCACCAAGGCAAATGCCAGCAGTTGGGGATCTGTTTGCTGGAGGAACGTGCATCCTTCCCCTCCCAGCAGTGTCCCTGGCCTGGACCAGTCCCTTCCCAGAGCAGACAGTGGTACCAGCCCAGTGGAGATTTTCGGGTTCCAGTGGATGCTCTGTAGATCCAAAAATCAAGCCCTTGGGTCGGGACCCCTGAATTTGAGGGTGCTTCTATAAATGATTGAATCTTGCAGAGATCTGTGCCTGAGGCTGGGCCTTTCCCCATAACCTCCTGGCCCACATACCAGCCTCTCCCACCCCTGGATGCCCACCCATGGGGTGATCTGGACCTTTAGAGATGCCCCCAGGAGCTGTGAGGCTGCAGCACGCATGGCCGGGAAGGGTTAACACTGTATGTGTGCTGCACAGTTGGATATTTATTTTTCCAAGCATGCATCTGCTTTAAGCATTATAGTTTTCCCCTATAGTTACATTTGCAGTTGTGTTTGCTTTTTATTTCAGCAAATACTTGGTTCCTGACCCGAGGGCCAGGCTGGGGCAAGGAGCGCTGGGCGAGGGAAAGGCTTTTCTCCACGTCACCCATGAATTTTGCCTTTGGCGTGCCCTTCTTCCCCAAGGGTGCCTGGAGGGCTGCTCGTGTTGAGCCTCGGGGAAAAAAATGAGTCTCCTTTCCGTATTTTGGAGCTGGAGGGGGATGTGTGCCAGGCAAGGGCTGCTGCCGGCAGTCGCCACCTCTCTGTCCCGAGGGACGTGTGGCCCCCAAGCTGGGTGCAGCCCCCACCGTGGGGCTCCTGAAGCCTTGCAGACCCGGGAGCTGAGCTCAGGCTCTTCTCCCTGCTGGGTCTGGCCTTCCCAGGTTGTTTTTCCTCTGGCTGCGTTACACGCCGGTTGCTGGCACTGAGGCACCCCGGCGCTCGCCCGCCTCCGGGATGCTCTGACGTGGTGGACGCTGCTGGGGCCAGCTCTGCTCCAACACAGAAGCCAAACTGCCCCAGTCCAGGGCTACCCCAGCCCCACCGAGGATGGGCACCCAGAGCCTGCTCCAGGGGGTTCATGCCATGGCATCCCAGGAAGCCCTCCCCTGGGCTCCCACCCCCGGGTGCCCCAACCAGGCGCCCTGCTCCGGCACCCGCTCCTGCTTTTTGGCACCTGGGATGCATTCCTGGGGATGAGCCACGGGCCGGGAAGGGGCTTCCCTGCTCCACTCAGCTCAGAAACCTTCGGCACAGGCAGCTGCCCAAGGGTGGAAGGTCCCATTGTGATCCATGTCCCTGGGATGGCTCAGCCCCGTGACTCACGGCCGTGGGAGAGGAGAGAGGGGAAAGTGCAGCCTGCGGGGTCCCCGGGGACAGCAGGGGACACAGGTTGTACGAGGCTCCTTCTCCTGAGCCCATGGGCACACAAAGGTGTGAGAGGTGCGGGGAGTCTGTGCCCCGGGGAGGGTGCCCAGGTGGGCACATGGGTGTCCATCACCACTCCGAAATAGCCCCGTGGGTGTAATGGCTGGCTGTAATTGCAGCCTGGGAGGCAGCTCTCCGAGGGGCACTTAGCCCTGGCTCCTCTCTGCTTCCATTTTTAGTTGTTGGAGTCCACCCCTGAGCAGTAAATTGCAGTGTGCTGGGGCCGTGGCAGTGGGGACGGTGCCCGATGGGAGCCCGAGACCCCCCCCTGCCTGAGCTGCCTCATCCTGAGCAAATGGTTTCCTGCTGGGAATTGTGTAAAAGCTGTATAAACGCAGAGAAGAGCCATGCCCCTGTGGGCACGGGTAGGAGCACCCTCCCCACTTCCTCGCCTCATGCCAAGTGGGTGCAGAGGAGCCCCGGGGGGCAGGGACAGGTACCAGGGGGGCTTCCTCAGGCTCCTTTTCCCCGGGGGAGAAGGGAAGGGTCCATGCTGCCCCATCCCTTCAGTATCCCCTGCTTCCCAGGGTGATGCTGAGCCTGTCGGGGGGAACAGGCAGGATGCTGGGTCTGACCCCCCTGTACAGGATGGGTCCCTCTTGCCTCCCTGCCCTCTGGTGCTGCTGCCACCTCCCCATCTGTCCTGGGGAGCTGAGCACTGGTCCTGCGTTCCCTCTGGATCCTGGCACGCATCCCTGCCTCCTCCCCATGACTCTCCCTGACGCGGGGCAGCTCTGACCCTTCGACGCCATGGAAATACGCTGCTGTCGAGCCCCTGAATCAGCTGGAAGGCGCCCGCCCCGAGGTGTATCTGGAGAAGGGCTTTGCTGTGTGCAGAGCCAGCACTGACTCATTTTTCAGGAACTGCCACTTCTGGAGGCTCTGCGCTCCCCTCCCTCCATCCCTCATCCCTCCCTCCATCCCTCATCCCTCCCTCCATCCCCTCGGCACGGGGCCGGCTCTGGAGGCCCACGCAGACGCTCCGCATTAGGGCATGTTCCGGGGAGCATGTGCTGTCGATAAACAAAACCACTCAGAGACAGAAAATAATTTCCAGAAATACCAAAGAATTTTTTTTCTTCTTCTTTTTTTTTCTTTCTTCTTTTTTTTTGTTCCTTTCCCATGAAGAATTCCACCTCCCCCTTTCCAAACCTTGATAAATTGTTAACATTCAATAACTATTTTGGAGCGTGCTGCCTGGCGCCTGGGAGCGCTGGCGCTGGCTGATAACACCGGTGTTTGCTGGGTGCTGCTTTTCCCGGCCCGGTGGCTTGTGTCACCTCAGGTCCCAAATGCTCCCACGGTGGCCGGAGCAGGAGGAGGCAGCCAGAGTCCCCAAACCGGTACCTCGGCTGGGTTTCCTTGGGCTGCAGAGGCTGCTCGGGGGGTCTGAGCTCCCCAGGACACTCTTTGGGGCTGGTGCTGGCAGCTGCTCGGCCCATCCCTGGGGAAAAAAGCTGGTGCTTTGGGCAAAGGGAGCGAAGGGTCTCGCTGGAAGGGGACAGGCGGCGGCCACAGCTCCGAGGGACCGAGTGTGTGGGGAGGATGAGTAGTGGCTCATTACTCACTACGATTATTACTCAGTGCTTTTAACAGCTCACGCTCTTAGACGGACGCCTTGTGGGAGAGGGAAGCGCTCGTTCGGGCGGCAGGTTGGGAACGGCTCCGCATGGGAGAGGAACCGGGTGAGCTCCGGGGGCACGGAGGTAGGGCTGCTCCCCGGGGAGCAGAGGAGGTGTTTTGGGGATGGCATCAATCTGCTCACACCCTGGTCATTCCTCTTCTCCCGGAGCATCCTGGCTGGGCCGCGGCCGAGCTGGGGTTGTGCAATGCACTGGGCAGGGATCGCGCCGGCCAAGCCCAGCGGGACCATTAACGGCCACCGGAGTCAGGACCCCCATCCCAGGCGCCTGCGGAGTCACAGATGTGTCGCGGGGGTGGAATGGGGCCGGGGGGGGGGGGGGGGGGGGAGCGCGGGGTGGGGGGGGGGGGGGGGGGGGGGGGGGGGGGGGGGGGGGTTGTGAGTTCACTCGCATCCACGCTGCTGGAAACAGTTGGCCAGGGGTGGCTGGGCTGGGGCTTTGGCTCCAGCGTCCCCCTCGGACGTGTTTTGGCAGAGCTCCCCGCTCCCAGCGTGGCAGGGAGGAGGACGGTCGGAGGGATGAAGGCCACGGAGGGCACATCCCCGGGGCACCCTGAGCCGGGATGGGGCTCTGCTGGGTTTCTCTGGGCCAGAACCTGTCTCTGATGCCTCCTGGCAGGGAGCGGTGTCCTGGCAGGGGAAGGGGACGAGGACCTGAGGGGACGGGTGGGCTGGAGAGCCCGGCGTGAGAGCTGGCAGGGACAAGAGCGAATTGCAGTGTTGGCCGTGGAAGCCGGGGGATTTCTCCCCAAACGGCTGCTCCGAAAACAGCTGTTGGTGGAAAGAGATCTGCTGCAGGCGGGAGGTAACCCCTTCGGCTCCAGGAAGCCTTCCCATAGCAGGGGGCTGCCTGCGTGCCCTATAGATCCTATAGGGGATGGGGCAGGGGGGGTGTGTTTGCAGCAGGATCTACCTGGATGGGGGTGCATGGAGACATGGACAATGTCAGATTTTGGTCTGGATAACGTGTGATTTGGGGTAGTGAAGCCTTGGAGCGAGGCCCTGCTGTTCTGGGGGTGCCAGGTGGGGTTCCAGGGGTGCTGGGAGCATTTGGGGCAGAAGATGTGGAAAGAAGGGAGAGAGGCAGGGGGGGTTTGCTGGCATTCACACGGGGGAGAAGTGGCCTTTCGGAGCCCAACAGAAACAGGACATTTTTTCTGTCCCACAGAACTTGTCAAGGTTTTGGGATTGTTTTTCGTCAGAGCAAAGTTAAAGAAAAATTGGAAAATTCTGGGAACTGACACACTGTGGTGACCCAGCTTGGGCCGAGGGGGTTTTGGTTTCAAAAATTTGATGCTGATAGAGGTTTCCTCTTCGCAGCACGGAGCAAGTGCAGGACAAGGAGAGGAGCAGAAATCTCCCTTTCCCTGACCGGCCTTTGAAAATGTCTCCCCCCACCCCCCCGGCCCCGTTCTGGGAAATTTTGCTGCATTCGATTCTGCTTCGCCAGCGGTTTTCCCTCTCCACACATCAGCGCTTTCGTGCAGGGAAAACATAACCCTGTCTGTCAACGCGGGGTCACTCCTGCCCGAGGAGGGGTCTGGGGGGACCTGCCCCACGGCTCGGGGGGCATCATCCCTGCCTGGGGTGGTGTTGGGGGGGAAGATGCTGGAGGAGCATCGCCTGCGCTGGGTGCTGGGATGCGGGGGTGCCTCTCACCCTGCCCTGACTCTGCTTTCCTCCTTCGCAGCTCGGAGGGGCTGACGGCCCGGCGGAGACCCCTCCCCGCCCCGGGGTCCCCATGGAGTGGGAGTTGCGGAGCCCAGTCGCCGAGCAGTAGCCGCAGCAGTGGGATGTTTACCTGGCGGTGCCTCATCCTTTGGGCTGTGCTGGTCGCAGCCGCGCTCTCAGCCGCCCGGCCGGCCCCCACCCTGCCCGACCAAGGTAAGAGCCCCCTCCTCCTCTGCGGGTCTCTCCCGGCGTGAGGTCTGGCCACGTCCCGGTGCCACGCTGGTGGCTAGTGCCGGTGGGGATGTGGCACCTGTTGCCCGCCGCGAGCAATTCCCCAGGGCATGAGAAATTAGAGAATCATAGAATGGTTTGGGTTGGAAGGGACCTTAAAGATCATCTAGTTCCAACCCCCTGCCCTGGGGGGTTGCTCCCACCCCCCAGGTTGCTCCCAAAGTGCGTGCGGGGTTCCAGCAGTGCCCGTGGATGCGTTAAACCTGGAGGGAAACTGTGTCCAACCCCCAGGCTGTTGGTTTGGAGGAGGCATCCCCCTCGCTTTCCACTGCCACTTCCCTCTATAAAAGCCTTGCAGGGGTTTGTGGCCCGTGACGGCCAGTTCCTGCTGCAGCCCTGGGGGTGCTCCACAGCCTGGGGGCACCCCAGGATGCAGGGTCACCCAGCCCTGGTGACAGCCCCTCCGGAAAGCACCGCTCTGGCATTCCCCAGCCTTGGCTTTCCCCTCCGTGAGGCGGAGAATAAGCAGAGCAGGCAGCGCAGGGCTTGCTGCCTTTTGGTTTTAATTACCCAAGAATGTCTGGGCTGTGGGGTACTGCTTTTCTTTTTAAGGCTTGCTCCCCCCTTCCCTCTCCCCCCCGGCCCCAGCCCCGAGAGGTGAATCGCCAGTGCTGCTGGCGTGGGCACAGCACGGAGCCCTCGTGAAGAGCCATGGTGCCCATGCCCACGGTCCCTTCATGGATCAGGGGTCGGGATGGGGCAGGAGCTGGCACCGATGAGTAAATCGTGCTGAGGCTGGTGTCCCTGGCCTCGGGGGGGGGACACACGGACACAACTGGGTGATCCTGGCTGGAAGGATGCTGTGATGCTGGGGTCAGAGCAGAGGGTACCCTGGTGACAGACACGTCCCGCGAGGGGCTGTGCATGGTCCCGGGGAGCTGCGGGCTCCAGAGAGGAGGCCGGGCAGAGCATCGCTCGCGGGGATCATCTCGGAGATTTTTCCACTGGCATGTGTACTCCCCCGCTTCTGTAAATAACGCGGCTGACGGCCGTAAACATGTTTTTCTCGGGAGATTGCTCTTCCTGGAAGAGGTTTCCTGGCGGTGTGTGGGGAGAGGATGGCTGTCATGCTGCCGGGCGAGCGGCACTGTCAGCCCCGGCTGTCACGTTGGGGTGCTCAGGCTGAAGGCTGACTTGAGGAAAGGTGGTCTTTTTGGGGTGCTATGGGAATCCCACCCCCCAGAGGGCTTGGGGAGCAGCCTCAGGCAGCGGTGGAGGAGGAGAGGTTGGAGAGGAGGGAGCTGGTTCCTCGCCAGCCTCATGCCAGGGCTAACAATAACCTCTGGAAACATTTCCCGACACGGTTCTCACCAGGGCAGCCCAATTAGTGCCACAGCAGGAGCCCGGCTGGGGCAGAGTCCGTCCCTTGGCTCCAGAGCTGGCTGGTGGGAACACAATGTTCCCGGCGGGACGTGCGGGATGGGAAGAACCATTCCCGGGCCAGGACCCACAGCTAGGGCCGTGCCACCAGGCTCCAGGTCCAGCCCTGGGGGCGTTTGGGGGTCCCATGGGGTGTGTTGGGGGGTTCAGCTCCCGTTGTGGGGCATCACGTCCCTGGGGCTGGGCTCGCTCTCCTTCCCCTGCATCTCACCAGCATCGTCCAGGGGGGTGGTGGCCACACTCGGGTCCCCTCCGCGATGAAGGCAGCAGCTTTCCCGGACTTTGTTCTGGATGTTTATGGGGTTTCAGTTTACTCCCGGTTCTGAGGCAGATAAGCTCCCTTCTCAGGGAGGCAGTAATCCCCCGCGCCCGGCCCGCAGCCCCTGCCTCCCCTCATTCCCAGCCCTCGTGGTGTGGGGAGGGGGCTCGGGAGCCCCTGCTTTTGTCGGGGGCTCGCTCCCGTCACTGAAAAATCTGCAGCAAATAAAATATTAATGGGCACTTACAGCATTTTATAGTTACCTAAATTTGGAGGTGGTAAAAAAACAACCCCTAGTTAAGGGGAAAAGCCAAGAAATTTCCATGAGCAGCCTCCGTCGCCTCCCGCACAAAGCCCGTCTTTGTCTCCAGGTTAAATAGAAACCTGCAGAAAATTGCCGAGGGGATTTTTTTTTCCCTTTTTTTTTTTTCCCGTCTCTCCTTGTCTGCTATTGTCCTCGCCTCTGTTCAGGCATTTCCACTGCTCAGGGTCTGCCTCATCCCTGCCTGGGGGGTGCTGGGGGTGCAAAGCAGCCGAGCTGGTTTTTGTGAGGAACGGGGGGCACTGCCTTGGGGCGGTCCTGCCTTGGGCAGCTGTTTTTGGGGCACACTGAGCCCCGACGGCCGCCCCAGAGCAGCAGGTACTTTCCCAGGGGGGTGGATGTGCCCTGTAGGAAGGGGGGTTGGCAGAGGAGCCCGGGCTGCAACCCCTTCCCCGTGGAGCCGAGCCCCCTTTGGGGCAAGGGGCTGCCCCATTTCCCGGCCGCCCAGCTGGCCACAGGCTTAACCTCCCCCCGGCCCATCTGTGGGGCCAGCGGGGGCCCTGGCTCCCGGGGCTTTGTTGTGCCTGGCTCCTCCGGGGTAGGGGGGGGGTCCTTGCTTTGCACCCAACAGTAAAGTCTAGGGCTGGGGAGGGGGTGCTCAGCTCTGGGACCTCTGTGAGCATGAGGCTGTGCTGCTGCCCCCTCCTCTTCTCCCCAAAACTCAGCGCTTGGCAGGAACATGGCATATGAGCCCGGGGGGGGCTGCACCCCTCCCCAGCACCAGAGATCTTTGGGACTCAATGCCCCAGCTGTAGCCTGGGACATGCTGTCACCAGAATCCCCGGAGATGGCACCACGAGGGTCCTTGGCTTGTCCCCGCTGCTTCCCGGGTGGACTGCTGTCCCCCCATCCCCAATTCCCTGCTCTCCAGCCCCCCCCCCCCAACATGCTGCTTTTGCAGCTCTCGGGGTCTCCCCCCATCCTTGCCCCCGGGGTCCCCAGGGAATTAGGTTTGGAGGAGCCAATTCCTCACTGGAACCCTATGAGATCCCCGGCCACGCTGTGCACCTTCTGCACTTTTCCCAGCCCAGGGTCATCACTGGAGCTTGGGGGGGGGCAGCAGCCCCCACTCCCACCTCCGAGCCCTCTGCTCCCCCAGACCCCGAATCCTGCAGCCGCGGGATCCCCAGGGTATCGCCTTGTCCTCTGGGGCATCGTGCTGCCTCCTTCCCCTCCCAGGCTGTTGAGCGGGCATTGTTCCCTCCTCCCGCCTTCCCACTCGGATGCTGTCACTCCAGCCCTTAATTGAGGAGGAAAAAAGAAATATGGGAGCAGCAGCGGCGCTTTGCCGCAGCCCGGGCTGCAGGGCTGCCCCATGGCCAGCGGAGCCAGGAGAGGGGGGTACCAGGGGTGTGTCTGGGGGTAGGCTGGCTATCGAGCCCCCCATATCTGCAACAGCCCTGGGGCTGCTCAGGAGAGGTGTTTTCGGCAAAGCCAGGGGTTGCTGCACAAAGCTGTAGGTGCCTGTGCGGATCAGGGTGTTCACTTGTGCCCCCCAGAATGGGCAGGACATCCCCCTCCCCTGCCCCAAATCCATTCCCCACCTGGCGGGAGGTGATGGGTGGGTGTCTGTGTGTGCCCCCAGGGATGCAGAGCCCCGAGCGTGGCTGGGGGTGTCCTGGGGTGGGGTGGGGAAAGGGGTGGATTTATTCTGACAGCTTTGCAAACTACCAACACGCTTGTTAATTACACGCTGCTTCAGCTGATGAGCGGGAGGGCGGGGGGGCAGCACGTAAATCCCTCTCTCCCTGCTGGAGGAAGCATCCAGGGACCCGAGGGTGGGGAGAAGCCCGATGCTTCCCTGGCCTGGCTTGATCAGAGGAGTCAGGGGTGCCTTGAGCCCCCCCAGGAAGAGCCAGAAGTGCCTTGAACCCCCCAGGAAGACCCATGGGTGCCCTGAGCCCCCATCCTCCCCTGCTGGCATCTCCCTGCTGCAGCCTTTTTGCAGGAAAAGAGGAACCAGGGATGTGCATCACCCGGGGAGCAGCCGGGATGCAGGGATGCTGCTGGGGGGGGGGACCCCCTGGGAGGGGGTGGTCAGCAGGGAAAGGAGCTTTTTAAATAAGAAAGAAGCCAATCCCCACGTCCCGGTAAGCGCTTCCTGTTGGGATTAGCGGGGCTGCCGGGCATGTGTGTGCTTTTTCTTCAGGAAATACCTTCGGAAAGCCCCGCTGGGGTCTCCAGGGCAACCGGCGCCCCCGGCCCCGCGCCCCCCGCCCGCATTGTCCCCGCGCCGCTTTGTTGGCCGCTTTATTGCCACCGCCGTGGCCGGCACAGCCCGCGGCTCCCGCGCTCGGGGGGCCGCTCGCCAGGCTGCTCCGCTGCGGGGACGGATGGGGGGGACAAGGGGGACAAGGTTAATCTGTGCCCCTCCTCTCTCCGTGTCCCTGTCCCCCTGCCCCGTGTCCCCGCTGTCCCCGGGGGAGCGGGTGACAGTGATACGTGCTTGGTGACACTCTCCATCTGGCCGGTGCTCCCCGGGCTGTGCTCTGCTTTTGGGTCCATTTCAAAGCTGGAATAGAGCAATAAACCCTCGTCGGGCCGTGCTGGAGCCTGCAGCTCCCGTTTCGGGCTCATTTGGAAGCGCAGGCGCCATCGGCCGGGGCCGGGGCTGCCCCTCGTCTCCCCAGGGACTCCTGTCCCTCCCTGCACCGTGAGGGGCTCTGCCCTGCGGCATCCCCCCCAGGGAGCTGGAGAGGTTCAGTTAAAAAGGGAGCAACGGATGGTTTAGATGGTGCCGGATCTAACGTGTGTATTTTGCTTTCTGGTGTTCTGTTGGCCCTCCTCCTCCTCTTCCTCCTCTTCCTCCTCACCCTGTTTGGCTCGGAAGGGGGCTGTGAGCATCCCTGCAGCCAGGCTGGGGACAAGAATCCCCCCGCCCCAGGGGCTGCCCAGCATCCCCGGCCGTGGTGCGATGCTGGGAGCACCCGGAGCCCGGTCGGGCAAGCAGGGGCCAGGGGAGCAGAGCCAAGCGTTTGTCCGGCTGATTAAACTCTGGCTGAAGTGGCCACCTTGGGGCTCGCTCGTGCCCCGGGGGAGCAGCCGGCCGGGCCGGCGGCTCCTCAGAGGGGGCTGCACCTGGAGCCCTGGTTTAGGTTACAGAACAGCAGAACCTATGAAAGAGGCGTTTCAGGCTGATGGAGCCCAGTGATCAGAAGGGCTGGTGCTAATTAACATGCGCGGAGGGCAGGCAGGTAACGAGGGGAGCCCAGGACCATGCTGCCATCCCCGCTTTTATGGAGCGGCTGCGTTTCCAAGGGGACTCCTGTGCCTCTGCTGCAGCAGGCACTGGGCTGCCCCGGTGCCATCCCAGTGGCCACGGTGCCATCTGCCTGCCAGGGCCACCCCACGTCACTGTTAGACCCCCACCCCCCCCCGCAGTTTGGGCTCCTTGGTTTGGTGGCCTGAAGGAGCGGTGGCACTTGCCTGGGTCCCTGCCTGAGGCTGGGATGCTGCTTCCCTGAGCCCCAGTGACGGACTGGGGATGGCTCAAAGTTTTCCATCCATCCAAATTCCTCCTCTACCCCCCGGCCACCCCCTCCCCAGTCTGCAGGTCCAGCTGGGGGGTGTTTGCCGAGCGTGGGGCTGCCAGAAGCTTCCCTTCCCTGCGCCAGCACGGTCCTGACGACCTTTGTGGACAAGCTCATGGGCAGGTGGCTTTTACGTGGTGGACCCTGGGGCAGACTGGGGGAGGAGGTGACCTCTACGAGAGCTTTGTGGCCCACAGCAGTGTTTTCCTGGCTAGAACTGGTTCTTTACTGGCCCAGCATCGGTTCAGCTGGGCTGCGGTGGGACCCCACAGGTCCGTGGCCACGGGGCACTAAACCCTGGACCCGTGCATGGCTCCTTATGTGCTGGCAATGGGGATATCAGGGGACATTCGTGGGCAGTGGGTGTCCTTGGAAGCTCCAGCCACCTTCTGCAGGTTGTTCTGTGTGATAAGGAGTGTTTGTCGGTCCCAGGGAGGGGGAGGGGGCAGGCAGAGCTGAGCGTCCTGGGGGCACGGACGGAGCCAGATAAGGGCAGATACGGCTGCGGCTCCGGTCTCGTGATGGTTTGGGTGTTCGTGGCTGTTTGTCGCTCCCTGACCTTGCTCTGAGAAGGAATCGGGAGGGACATGAGGACGTCGTGTCACTGAGTCCCAGGGTGGACAGACACACAGCGAGGGGACAGAAGGCAGTTGGAGGACACCTGTGACCCATCACTTGAAACACAAATCAGAGAAGTGCCCGTCCTGCAAGAGGAAAACAGGGAAAATGGGATTGCAAAAGCAGGATCCTCTAAGGGACACCCCCCACTCTTCATATGCCACGTGGAAGCGCTTTGTAACCTCTCGCTGCTGGATCTGGAGCCCTGGATTCTGCTCTTCTTGCACCTGAGGAAGGTGAATTCTTCCCCAACGCTGTTTCCCTTCAAGCAAAGGAAGGAGGAGGAGCTCGGGAGCTGCTCAGGGATGCTTTGCCCACGAAGCTTCTCATGGGTACGAGGAAAGGAAAAGGGGCTGGAAAGCGCAGTGCAGATCACGCCAGGGTAAATCAGAGTTTCTGAAGAGCTGGTTTTTGGAGAGTTTTGGCTCCACTCTGGGGGTGCTTGGTGGCAGCAGGGACCCCGTGCCTGGGACGAGCTGCTCCGTGGCTGCTGGGGGTGCACAGAGGAGGGGGAATGGGCTCGCCTGGCTCGGTGGGCACCGAGGAGAGGGCAGTGGTGTGTGTTAGTGCTGCGGGGAGGCAGCCCCTCCAAAACGTGCTCGGATGCCATGGGCCTTGGTAATTAGCTGCTGGTTTGCAAATTGTCCCTCTCCTCACTGGGAGCCACGTGGGTCCCAAGGGAGAGCTGTGGCTTTCCTCTTGCCCCCGTGGCCATGGTGTGGTGCCTGCAGGCTGTGTGCCCACCTCCCGCCTTGGGGGAAACAGCCCTCAGGACACGGACCAGCTGAAGTTAAAACACTTCTGGATTGTTTCTACTGGGCTGCCTGCGTGGGGCTTGGTGGGAGCCCTCCTTGGACCCCTCGGATACAGAGCAGTTGCCCCCTGGAGACCTTCAGCCATGCCCCCATGGCACCGTCGGCACTGTCACAGGGAGCCCCAGCACCCGTGGAGCTGCAGCAGCCAGCACTCTTCCTCGGGCTGTGGGATGCAACGAGAAAATGGCTTGGAACCCAGCCGCCTGCCCCAAGCCCAGGGGAGCTCCACCAGCGCTCAGGGACGGAGCTGTGCCTGCCCTGCCAGGGCCAGGAGGGACAAGAGCACGTAGCAGCGGGATGGAGAGAAAGGATCTTTGTGCTGCTGACACAAATGTGGCATCGGGAGCAGCTGCGGCGCTCCCTGCCCGGGGTGGCTGCCACCGGGGACACCGCCAGCGGCACCTGTTTCGCCGGAGCTCCCCTGGGCTGACCTTTCCCAGCAACGCAGCCCCTCGCTGCCCTGCCTGCTCTCCTGCTGCAGCCCCTCATTCCCCCCTGGCACCCTGCCCCAGTGCGCTCTAACCAGGGCAAGGCACGGGGACCCTGCCCCGCTTCGCTGGCTGCCCGCTCGCGGTGGTGGGGATCTGCTGGGTGGCCGAGCCACGCAGGGATTCGGGATGCTCCTGGCTTGGGTAGGACCCGGCCCCCCCAGGCACTGCCTGGGATGTCTCAAACGTCCCCTTTCTTCCCCCATTTCAATGCTCCCCCCCGGGCCAAGGGGTGCCTTAGTGCTTTGGGACTCCCCGGGCACCGAGCAGATGCTGCTGCGGGGGTGAAGTGCTTGGTGCTGCTTGGGGTGCTCGCAGCCTCTGTCCCCCCCTCCCTGTGCTCCGCCGGGTCCCCTGCCCTGGTCCTGGGTGCCACCGTGGGAGCATCCCGGCAGCGCATGTCGCCTCATTAACACAGAGCTGCCGTGGCAGCAGCAGCAGCAGCAGCATGGTTTCCTTTGGTCTCTATTCCTTTTCTCCTTCTTTTTTTTCTTTTTTTTCCTTTCTTCTTCTCTCTCCGAACTCCTCCAGTTCTGCCCAAAGCAAAAATCGAAGTGGAGTCCTACTCGGCCCACCCTGGGGACCTCCTCCAGCTGCGCTGCCGGCTGAGGGATGACGTCCAGAGCATCAACTGGGTGCGCGACGGCGTCCAGCTGGCCGAGAACAACCGGACGCGCATTACCGGGGAGGAGGTAGAGGTCAGGGACGCGGTGCCCGAGGACTCGGGGCTCTATGCCTGCATGACCAACAGCCCCTCGGGGAGCGAGACCACCTACTTCTCCGTGAACGTCTCAGGTTCGTAGCAGGGAAGGGGCAGCCCCGGGGCCGGGCTGCAGAGGAAGGAACGGGCTGCCCCTGCACGCCTCTGCATGCTGCCGGCACGCGTACGTCTGTCCAGCTGCTCGGGGAGATGGGGACAGACAGAGGAGGTACTGGCGCGGTGCAGGGAGGAGCAGCCAGAGGTTGTCGCCCGTTTGTCTGCAGGGGGGGTCAGGGGAGGGCTGTGGGGCTGCCCCCAGGAATGGGCACACGCTGGGCGTAAGCCCAGATCCACATTGGAGCTGATGGAGCATGAGGTTGGAGAACAAGGTTTGGAGGTGTCCACCAAGGCTTGGGGCGTTGCTGTGCCCTCAGAGACTTGGCTGCCACCCTGGGTGGGTTGGTGGCACCAGCCCATGCTTGGACACGCGGCGTGGAGCTCTGAAATCACCTCGGGAGGCACAGGGCTCCACGATGGCCACAGGCTGTGGGCACCGGGACAGCAGGCACTGTCAGCCCTGGCTGTGCCCCTGGGCACACACAGCGTTCACCCGGGACCCCCGCACCTCCCCACTGCCACCCCACCACACACAGTCCTGTGCCACCAGCCCATGATGCTCTGGTCCCCCTCGGGAAGGGAAGGGTCTGTGCACGGATGTTCAGCTGGTTCCTCTCTTCTCTTGCAGACGCGCTCCCCTCTGCCGAGGATGATGACGATGAAGACGATTCCTCCTCGGAGGAGAAGGAGGCGGATAACACCAAGCCAAACCGTACGTGGGAGATGGGATTTGCCCCTGGGGTTGTCCTGGATTTTGGCGGGGGGTGAGGGGGGCTGCGCACACAGACAAGCATCACCCAGGGATGGGGAAAGGTGGGTGAGGGTGGGCAGGGGTCCTGCTGCAGCCCCAGGCACCCGGGGGTGCTAAGGGCTCAGTGTGGGGAGCGGGTCTGGGTCTGGGTGCTGAGCCCCCCCCTTGCTGTGCTCCCCAGAGGCCATCGCTCCCTACTGGACCTATCCCGAGAAGATGGAGAAGAAGCTCCACGCTGTCCCTGCTGCCAAAACAGTGAAATTCAAGTGCCCGTCCAGCGGGACCCCCAACCCCACGCTGCGCTGGCTGAAGAACGGCAAGGAGTTCAAACCCGACCACCGCATCGGGGGGTACAAGGTAGTGGGGCCGGGGTGGGGAGGCACCTGGGGGGGCAGCCCCTGGCCCTGGCTGCTCTGGGCTCCATCTGTCCCAGGCTCTGCTGCACCTTGAGGGGCCGAGGGCTCGCTCTGGGGAGGGGGAGGATTGGGAAGGGGCTCTGCAGCTTAAGAGGCACCAAGCCCCCTGCCCATGCGGCCCCCGGCGGGGGCAGATGGGCCCCTCTGACATTCCCGTTGCAGAATAGCCCTATGGCAGTGACCTGCTTCTGGGTCATGTTTGCACCAGCTCAACCCCTGGGGGAGGGGGACAGCCTGCCTTCGCTGGCTTGGACTAATCCCCCCGCTGAGGAGAGGGGGTCTTGGCGTCCCTGGCCGGCGCGGGGGCTCCTGGGGGTGGCTGGGCAGCCCTGGGGGCTACAGGGCTGGAAAAGCCCCTCCGTGTCCCAGCAGTGGTCGACAGGAGCTGTGCCAGCAGCCTGGGGGCACCAGGAGGTGGGAGGGGGGTTTCTGGCTCACACAGAGAGGCCACGTTGGCTCCCGGAGCTGGGCAGGGGGCTGCAGCACTGCTCCCCCAGCACCCACAGGGAGCCCAGGCTGCAGGGCCCCCCCAGGAGGGATGGGGGCTCAGCTTTCCCCTTCTCAAGGCTCCAGTGGCAGTGGGGGTGCTGATGACAATGCAGAGGAACCCCAGTGGTGGGACCAGTGCACTGGGACCCCCTGAGCTTCTCCTCCCTCAGACAGTTTTCTGGCGTGGGGCTGCAGCCTGCCATGGGCTGGCACCCCTGGGAGGGGTGGGGGGGGCAGTGAGACCCCCACCTGGCGTGGGTCCCCCATGGCAGCCCAGCCGGGTGCTGCAGGGCTGTGGCTTTGGGGACTCGCAGCCACCGAGTCCTGCACCGAGTTGTGCAAATGGGCTCCGGCAGTGGCCCTGGGTGCCACGGGCTCCGGCCAGGTGCCAGGGACACGCAGCAGGAATGTGGCCACGTCATGGCTCCACATAGCACATCCTGGGGAGGAACATGGGTAGGGAGGAGAAGGGATGCTGGCAGCGCTGTGACTCCCCAAACAGTGACAATACAGTGCCCTGGATAGGTAATGGGGCTGAAATGCTGTGGAAATAACCAGTTTCCAGCAGGGAGGGAAGAATGCAGCCCCCTGGCAGGGAGCGGGGCTTGGGGAGGTCTCCAGGAGGAGCTGAAGGCAGAGCCAGTGGCTGTCCCCATGGCCAGGGGGGACCTGGGGAGGTCACAGCCCAGTAGAGCCCCCAGGACTCGTCCCAGAGGAACTGGGTCTGCTCAGCAGCACCCACGGAGGTGTCCCGGGGGCACGGCGTGACCCTCGGTGTGACCGGCACAGTACCCTCTCCCAGTTGGGACTGGCCACGGGTGTGAGCCCAGGACCAGCCAGGGGGCAGCGGCTCTTGCCGTGCTGTGGGGGAACAATGCTGGTCTGTTCCCCACGCGTTGGGGCCGCCAGAGAGGGGTGTCCCCCACGGGCCGGGCCAGCCCATCACCCTCGGCTCACAACATCTGCTTCTCAGCACAGTTGGCTCCGTGGCCAGGCTGTCCTGGGACAGCTGGGAGCAATTACGGTCCCTCCATAGGGAAGGGGAAAGGTGACCTCAAAGGGAGATTTACGTCCCGGTCGGTGGGGCCCGGGGCTGAGCCAGCTCTGACGTGGCTGAGAAGGAGAGCTGGTGGGCTCCAGTCCACCACCAGCACATGGCATGTAACGGGGTCTGTCATCCCCCCCCTCCCCGTGTCCCCAGGTCCGCTACGCGACCTGGAGCATCATCATGGACTCGGTGGTGCCGTCTGATAAGGGCAACTACACCTGCATCGTGGAGAACAAGTACGGGAGCATCAACCACACCTACCAGCTGGACGTCGTGGGTGAGGAGCGTGGGGCTGGGAGGGTTCCCCCCAGGCTCCCCCCTACTGCCCCCCAGCAGAAAAGGGTGCTGCACCCTGTGAAACGGGGATGGGGAGTACCCATGGGGACGGGTTTCTTGTCCCCGAGGCTGTGTCCCCCCCCAGCAAACAGCTCTGGGGCGCAGCGGGTCCCCGAGCCGGCGAGGGGGAAGGTTCACCTCAACCCGTTCTGGGGGATTTTTAATTGTGGTGGAAATAATTTCATAGACCAGACAGAAAACTTTTTCTAATCGCCTTATTAGCCATAATTCCCAGCTGGGAAGGCTGGTCTGAGCAGTTCCACATGTGGAGCTGCTCTAAATGCCAGTAAATGAACCATTAAAAATGTGATTTAATTTGATTACACTGAGCAAACTGAAGGGAACAGTCAGCGAGGTGAACAAAGGGGTTTGTTAATGCTGACTCACCACAGTGGCAGCCGCTTTGTTAACGGCCGGGGCCCTCGTTAGGTTTGTTTGACCTCTGACCCCGCCGAATAGGTACCGGTGTCCCCATCCCCGCGCTGCCATGTCACCTGTCCCCATCCCCAACCCCTCCTGGCTCCTCTCGCCCCACGGCGGGGGGGTCCCCTAGGGAAGGGGACACCATGGGTCTGCTGGGAGCATCACTGCCCACCCCAGTCCCCGTGCATGGGCAGGGGGGGTGCAGGGTGGGTGGTGGAGCACCCCGAGCCCCCCATAAGGATCCCCTCTCCCCGGGTCCTGCAGAGCGGTCCCCGCACCGGCCCATCCTGCAGGCAGGGCTACCTGCCAACAAGACGGTGGCCCTGGGCAGCAACGTGGAGTTCGTCTGCAAGGTCTACAGCGACCCCCAGCCCCACATCCAGTGGCTGAAGCACATCGAGGTGAACGGCAGCAAGATCGGCCCCGACAACCTGCCCTACGTGCAGATCCTGAAGGTAAAGCCACACGCCGGGCTGCCCCACACGTGTCCCCACAGCTTTGCTCATCCCCTGGGGCAGGAGCAGCCACGTGGGATGGTGGCCATGGGCGAGAAGAGCTGCCTGGGGCTGGGGGCCACCGTCCAGAGCCCCAGAGCCATCACCAGCCAACCCGGCTCCGTGCCAGGGTGCCCGGAGGAGCCCAGGGTGAGAGGTGGGCAGGGAGGGCTCCTCGACCACGTCCAGGCAGCGCCAAACCTCTGCAGCCCGAAAGGCTGTCGCTGTGGGGCTGGAGGTAGCCCAGGGGGGCGAGCACGGTGCTGGAGGGGAGCCCGGCCCCTGCTCTGTCCTGACGAGAGCAGCTCGCCCTGCACCCCGGTGGTCCCGCTCACAGCCAGCAAAGCAGCTGCTGTGCCAACCCCAGGGGGCTTGTGTCACCTGCCACACGCCAGCAGGGTCCCCAACATCTACAGCCATCCCCAGCTGTGCCCATGACATTCACAGCCATCCCCAGCCCTGTCCCCAATCCTGGGGTGCACAGCCACCCCCAGCCATGCCCCCAATGTCCCCAGTCATGTCTCCAATCCTGGGGTACACAGCCACCCCAGCCATGCCCCCAGTGTCCCCAAATGTGTCCCCAGTCCTGGGGTGCACAACCACCCCCAGCCATGCCCCCGATGTCCCCAGGTGTGTCCCCGGTCCTGGGATGTGCCTTCATCCCTAGCCCTGCCCCTGGCTGGGTCACAGGAGCAGCAGGATTACAGCCCCGTGACTGTCTGCCCCCACCTCCTGTGCCCCCCTGTGCACATCCCCAGCCCTCTGGGGCACCGAGGGGTACCCAGCGGGTACCGGGGAGGAGGGGGGTTCCAGCAGCCCCCCGCGCTGGCAGAGCTGGTGCCGGTGCTCCGGGGCGCTGCCGTTGGTGACCTCCTCGATGTGACTCCATGTTGTTGGTCTGTTCCAGCACTCGGGGATTAATAGCTCTGACGCGGAGGTGCTGACCCTGTATAATGTGACAGAGGCGGAGAGCGGGGAGTATGTTTGTAAGGTTTCCAATTATATTGGCGAGGCCAACCAGTCTGCGTGGCTCACTGTCACCAGACCTCTGGCGAAAGGTAATCGGAAGAACGCCCGGCGGGGTGTTTCCTCGCACCGTCACTCCCCGGCGGTGGAAAACAAAACTCTGGGCTCTCTTGTTTCTGCTGTGTTTCTGGTGCGACAAAGCCATGGAAAAATGCTCAGCGGGGGCCGGCTGGGCTTTGTGCTCTCTGTGTGTGTCCCCCCCCTCCGTGTTTGTCCTGTGTGATTCCCACCCCGTCATGCAGACGCCCTGGGGGTGCTGCCATTGGGCCACCCCGTGCCCCGTCTGTGCCCGGCTGGGGACCCCACGGCGCTGTGTCCCCTGTTTGTGCCCACCCTCCCGTCTCCGTCCTCCCGTCGCCGTCCTCGTGCCCCGCACGCCCGCCGGCTCTTCCTGAGGTTCATTTCTCCATGCAGCCCATTGCCAGCATGTTCCGATGGGCAGGAGACTCCGTTTGGTGAAGGGTTTTTAACCAGCCTCTCCGTAGGTCCGCCCGGATGAGTGGTCATCCCGAGGGTCTCTCTAGCAGGGCTGCGGTGGGCTCTGTCTGCTCCCCGGGGGTCTGGCAAATGAGACTGGGCTCTCCCTCCTCTCTGGCCTCCTTCCCAGAAGATCTCATGGCGTTTGCTTCTCCGTTTTTGCTTCCATTTTTTTCCTTCTAGACGGCTGGCGTTAACACAACAGACAAAGAAATGGAAGTCCTTCACTTAAGGAATGTCTCATTTGAGGATGCTGGGGAGTATACATGTTTGGCGGGTAATTCTATTGGGATCTCCCATCACTCTGCATGGTTGACAGTTCTCGAAGGTATATACTCCTCTTCCTCTCCCTTTCCTCCCTCCTTTCCAACATATGCATTGCAGTCCGGGAGAGAGCGATTCCCAAACCCTGTCCCCCCCCTGGAGCTGGGTACCATGGCAACAGGAGAGCCGTGGGGTGTCCCCCCTCTGTCTGTCCCCTCCTCTGCCCCCAATTGGGGTCTGTCCCCCGCTCTCTCCCTGGCCCAGGCAATGCATACCCAGGGGAACTTAACCAGGGGCTGCTCCTCTGGAGCAGGATGGGCCCTCGCTCCAGGGCAAGGCCAGTGCTGCCCACGCAGGGGGGGCACAGAGAGGGCAGGGGGGGCTCGGGGAGCACTGGCAGCTTTGCCTGTGCCCTGCCTGTCGGGGGTCTGGCCTTGCCCTGTGGCACAGGACCCATGCTGGGGCTGTGTGTCGCTTCTGCTGTGCTGCCGGGGACTCTGCCCCCATCCCCATTGATGCCCCCCCACCTCAGGCATCAATGCTGCAGGGACCAGAGGCTGATAACAGCAACCGGGGAAGTTTTTGGGGGTGCTGCATGGGGGCTGCTTTCCAGCCAAAAAACTTTTCCCCGTTATCAGCCGCTGCTTGGTCCAGCCGGGTGTGCTCGGAGGTGGGACAGAAACTTCCACTCCCTCTTACACCTCTCTCTGAGGCTCTGTGCTCTTGGCGGGGGGGGGGATTAGGCTGGGGGGTGCAATGGCAGCTCCCACTCTGCCAGGTTCACCAGGGCTTGTGGCCACACTGGACGGTGCCACATGCTGCAGCTGCTCTGAGCTCTTCAGGGCAATGCCACCTCCTCTGCCACCGGTGGCCACCAAAGCGGGGTCTGTCCCACGGCACGGTGGGGACAGGACCCTCCTCCCCACCAGCCCGGGGGTCCCACGGCAGGTCGCTGCTGCTGGTCAATGCTTCTGGCTGCTCTGCCCCGAGCTCTCCCCAGTCATTACCAGTAACACCTAGACTCCTGCAGCCCCGGGCACTGATTGATGGCCCCCTCCATGCCCAGGGCACCCCCTGGGTCCCAAGGGACTCGCAGCTGCGAGTGTGGTCTGAACACGGCAACCAGGGAGGGGACCCATTCCTGGGGCTGCCCCGATGCCCCCTCCTTGTGGGGTGATGCAGGGGAGCATCCCCAGTGAACCCCTACAGGAGAGCTCTGCTCTGTCCCGCATGGCCCCAGCCGGGGGACACGGGCACTTGCTCAGTTGCCCCCATCCCTGGATCCCATCCCACCCCATCCCATGCCTGTGGCTGCAGCGGCTGCATTGCATGACCATGGGGATGAGGAGCCCGGGGGCACCCACACACTGTCCCTGCTGCTGAGGCCACCGGAGATGCAGAGTGTGTCCCCACCGAGCGCGGGGAGCAGCCGGGGGGGCTCCCCCAGCCCCGCTCTGCTCCTGAGCCCCGGGTGCTGACGCCTTGTTCACACTGACCCAGCTATTGAAGACACCCCGGCCATGATGACGTCCCCCCTCTACCTGGAGATCATCATTTACTGCACTGGGGCCTTCCTCATCTCCTGCATGGTGGTGACCGTCATCATCTACAAGATGAAAAGCACCACCAAGAAGACAGACTTCAACAGCCAGCTGGCCGTGCACAAGCTGGCCAAGAGCATCCCCCTGCGCAGACAGGTAACAGAAAGTAGAGAGGGGGTTTGTTTGCACTTACTGCCCCCCCGGGGGACCTGCCCTTCCTGGGGAGGGGGGGAGAGGATCTGGAGGAGGATGGATGGGGGGAGACCCAGGAAGATGCTCTGTTGCACGTGCCACCCCCTCCAGCCTTGTGCCCATCTGTGGCACGGGGTGGGGACCATCCACGGGCTGTGACCCCAACTGGGAGCATGGTGAGCAGAAAGGGGGGCTGCAGAGCCCCCCCATGCCCCCCCAACTCAGCAGGGGTGATGAGGAGAATCAGAAGGATTTACAGCAGTTTGGTACTCGAGCAGAAGAGCTTGTTTTTTACACACTGAGGAGACAGGAGGTGGTGTGTATCTGGTGGTATCAGTATGCTGGAAATTAATTAAAAATTACTCAGTCTGGGTCCAAGGTGGAAGCAGCGCTGGGGTGGGGGCCTCTCACCTGGAGATAGAGCTGGGGGGCAGCAGGGGAGGGGGGCTGTGGGTTGGGGTGTGAAGGCTCTGGGTCAGCATCTCCCTCCCGGCCACGGTGCCCGGCGCTGCGAGAAGGTAACGCACGGTCCCCGCTGCAGGTGTCGGCCGACTCCAGCTCCTCCATGAACTCGGGCATGATGCTGGTGCGGCCCTCGCGGCTCTCCTCCAGCGGCACCCCCATGCTGGCCGGCGTCTCCGAGTACGAGCTCCCCGAGGACCCGCGCTGGGAGCTGCCCCGGGACAGGTGAGGTCCCGTCCCCCCCTTGCGGGGACAGC
This sequence comes from Scolopax mira, assembly GCA_004320125.1. Lineage (NCBI taxonomy): Eukaryota > Metazoa > Chordata > Aves > Charadriiformes > Scolopacidae > Scolopax > Scolopax mira. Next base: position 587,807 of record BJBW01003488.1, read on the forward strand.
CTGGGTGGGAGGATGGTGGCACTCCTGGTGCTCTTTCCCAATCCTGGCGACCGACCGGCTTCCCCCCGTGGCCACCGGTCCCCGCCTCAAGGTCTCTCCTCCCTCCAGGCTGATCCTGGGCAAGCCCCTGGGAGAAGGGTGCTTCGGGCAGGTGGTGCTGGCAGAAGCCATCGGCCTCGACAAGGACAAGCCAAACCGCGTGACCAAGGTGGCCGTGAAGATGCTCAAGTGTAAGTGGTGGTGAGAAGGGAAAGGGAGGGGGTTCCCAGCATGATGCCACAGGCTGGGGCTGGGTGTGCAACATGGGGGGATCCAGCCTGACCCCCCCTGACTGCTCCATTCTCCGCCACTTTAGCCGACGCCACGGAGAAGGACCTGTCCGACCTCATCTCCGAGATGGAGATGATGAAGATGATCGGCAAGCACAAGAACATCATCAACCTGCTGGGGGCCTGCACGCAGGATGGTGAGGGTGTGCGAGTAGGGGCGGGGGGGACACCCCCTGTGCTGCCCCTCCGGCTGCCATCCTGGTGCCAGGAGGGGGCTGACCCCGCTCCGTGGTCCAGCCGCTCACCCCCCCGTCCCCGCAGGACCCCTCTACGTGATCGTGGAGTATGCGAGCAAGGGCAACCTGCGGGAGTACCTGCAAGCCCGGCGCCCCCCCGGCATGGAGTACTGCTACAACCCCACCCGCGTCCCCGAGGAGCAGCTCTCCTTCAAGGACCTGGTCTCCTGCGCCTACCAGGTGGCCCGGGGCATGGAGTACCTGGCCTCCAAGAAGGTGAGGAGCTCCCGGGGTGCGGTGGTGGGATGGGGAGCCTGGCGGCTGGTCTCCCGAAGGAAGGTGCACTCTTCCCTTCCAGCCTGTTTCTTCATGGGGGAACCATCCAGGGGCTTGGGGGTGACCCCCTGACAGCCCCGTGCTGGGTCAGTGCATCCACAGGGACCTGGCGGCCAGGAACGTCCTGGTGACCGAGGACAATGTGATGAAGATCGCTGACTTCGGTCTGGCCCGCGACATCCACCACATCGATTACTACAAGAAAACGACCAACGTGAGTGGTGGGCGAGGGGCTTCGCTGGGGTGGGTGAGGGCAGACGGGCTCTCAGGGTGCCAGGGGTGCCCCGACCCGGGCTGGTGGTACTGCAGGCAGGGAGGGCTCTCTCCTTGGTGGCACTGAGCCCACGTGGGGCTTTCTCCTGTCCCAGGGCCGCCTGCCGGTGAAGTGGATGGCCCCAGAGGCTCTGTTCGACCGAATATACACCCACCAGAGCGACGTGTGAGTACTGGCCGTGGGGGAAAGGGATGGGCTGGGACGGGGGGAGATGGGGAGCCAGAGAGGGGGAACCCCTCACTTGTCCGCTGGGCTGGGCTTGTCTGCTGGGCTGGGGGCTGTGGCCCTTGGTGGCCACCTGGGCCAGCAACTCTCGCTGCCTGTTTCGCATCTCACAGCATCTCTTGGAGGTCCCAGCACCCACCGCTGAACAGGACCCGCAGCGCAGCGGATGTGATCCCTCTTAATTTAAGGAAAATATAATTAGCGTGGGCAGACGGAATATTTTGAATCCAAATTGCATTTGGCACTGGGGCTCGTTTGTCTCCAGAGCAAATGGAAGCTGTTCATGCTTCTCCCTCCCCGCGAACGGGCTTCTGAAGTGAAAAGGGGGTGCCCCAGCGTTTGCCCTGTGCTTGCCCCGGGCAGGTGGTCCTTCGGGGTGCTGCTGTGGGAGATCTTCACGCTGGGCGGCTCGCCCTACCCCGGCGTCCCGGTCGAGGAGCTCTTCAAGCTGCTGAAGGAAGGTCACAGGATGGACAAGCCCAGTAACTGCACCAACGAGCTGTGAGTGTGGCGCTGGGACGGGGAGGGAGGGGGGCACTGGCACCCTAAAGGCCCCCCGTGGGATTGGGGGTGGGGGGACACAGGCAGATGGTCAGAGTCACTTTCCCGGTGGCTCCCAGCCCTGCAAAAACATCAGCTCCAGCTGTTTGCGGTCATCGCTGCCTCCCTGCGATATTTCTCGCCAGGAGTGGATCCCGGGGTGACCCCAGAGCAGGGACTAGCTCAGCTCCCCAACATCCTCCTCCCAAAATGCCTCCATGTCCATCCCAGCGCTCACAGCTGGGAGGGTGGACAGGGGGGTCCTGTCCTTCCACCCAAGGGATTAGCCCTGAATCCCTGGAATAGTGTCTTTGCCGGCCACGGGTCCCTCCCTGAGTGCCAGGGGCCGTCCCTGGGTGCTGCTCTGCTCCCAGGGGTGGGGGGTCCCCAGCCACTCGCCCCAGGCTCAGCCCTTCCCTCTGTCCCCCCCCCAGGTACATGATGATGCGGGATTGCTGGCACGCCGTCCCCTCCCAGAGACCCACCTTCAAGCAGCTGGTGGAAGATCTGGATCGGATCGTGGCCATGACCTCCAACCAGGTAGGAGAGGTGGCACCCGTGAGACCCCAACCCCCCGCCAACCCTGCCTGGAGGGGTGGGTGCTCCCCGGGGGGATGCTTGGTCCCCTCCTGAGCCCCTCCTCGGTGTTGGTCCCTCCCAGGAGTACCTGGACCTCTCCATGCCGCTGGACCAGTATTCTCCCGGCTTCCCGGACACCCGCAGCTCCACCTGCTCCTCAGGAGAGGACTCTGTATTCTCCCACGACCCCCTCCCAGATGAGCCGTGCCTTCCCAAATTCCCCCCTCAGCACACCAACGGCGGACTGAAGCGACACTGAGGGTGGCACTGCCGGCAGGGACTGCCTCACCGTGCCCGGGGGCCACCGGTGCCTGCTGCAGAAGGGGGTTCAGAGACACAACCGCAGCATCTCACCACCCAAACCCACCCCCTGCCCCCTCGGCTGCGAGCTCTCCGCACCCCAAAGGTTTTCTTCCCGTGGTTCCTTTGGTGTTGCCTTCCATTATCCTTTTTTTTTTTTTTTTCTTTAAAAAAAAAAAACAAACCAACCCTTTTTTCCATGAAGTCTGTGCTTGAATATTCCCACTTGGTGAAGCCCAAATCCTCTCCCGTGGGCAGCGCCTGGCCGGGGAGCTGCCACCCGTCCCGGGATGGGGGGGGTCTTGTCCAGACGACTTGGAGAACTCGCCCGGCGCTGGGTTTCTGTGGCCACGGAGCCTGGATGCCTCGCCGGCAGCACCGGGATGCTCCAGGGCCGGTCCCGCGGCACCGAACCCCTGCTCCCCTGGAAACGGGGGGGACACGGCGCCCGCGGGGCTCAGCACCGGTGGCAGAGGCGGCCAAACCCACCAGTGCTAAAAACAGAAGTCCTGTGTACATAACTAAAAATATGTATAAATATGAATATATATTTACATGTCTTTTTAAGAGGGTTGTTACCAGAGATATACCAGTTTGGTAGTAAGGTACTAGTGGCTGGTAGGTATCAGTTGCTATAAAAAAAAAAAAAAAATTCATATATTTTGCTACTTTTGCTGTTTTTATTTTTTTAAATTATGTTCTAAACCTATTTCAGTTTAGGTCCCTCAATAAGAATTGCTGCTGCTGCTTCAGTTTTATATGGGGTTGTATTAAACAGTAATAATAATGTGTCGATGCCTTTTGGGAATACGTTGTCATTACGTGCCTGGCCTTGCCCTGGTGTGTCCCCCCCCGTGTCCCCCCCCGGGGCTCTGGCGGGGCTGGGGCCGGGCATCGCCTGCGGCACGGCACCATATTGGTGCTTTAGGTGGTCCTGGGGAGGGGGCTGCAGCCCCTGCCCTGCCGCTTGGCTCCCTGTGGGAAGGAGCTGGGGGTCACGAGGCACTGGGACACCCGTGCCCGGCTCGGTGCCCGCTCCCATCCCCGCCGTGCCCCGGCCGGGGGATGCGCACCCTCCGTAGCCCCTCGCTCCCCGGGCGATGCCCGCCAGTGCCTTACCGGTGCCCGGGGGGTGGCACGTTCTGCCCATCCCTGCCCATCCCTGCCTTCCCGTCTCCGTTCCCGAGGCTGTTGAGGTGCCCGGGCTCTGCTCCCGGGAGCTGGTGCCAGGATGGACGGACGGGGCAATTCCCCGGCCGGGGAAGGGGCCACGTGTGCCCCCTACCTCCCCGTCACTGGCCTTTGAGACTCCCGCGCCGGGACGCTGTTACTTGAAAAGTTTATTTTGCCTTTGTATGGAGAAATATTATTTGTTGTAAACTCTTCTGTAATGAATCTGGAATTCTTGTAATTATTAAAGACTTTAACCGAGACTTTGCCAGTCCTGGCCCTGTCCCTGGCGGGGGGTGGTGATGGGGAAGGGGCTGTAAGGGGTCCGGGTGCTGAAGGTCCAGGGAAGCAACGGTCAGAGAACAGCTGCTGCTTTTGTGGGAACTCTCTTTTTCACAGCTTCAACGTTCCCCATGAAAATATTCTCCTGTTCAGCCACCAAACACCATTCACCACCTTTTTGCTACCGAAACGCCGCGTGGGCGACTGTGATGGTGCCAGAAAGTGTTGCCTGGAGGGTCCTTTCCTGGGGACAACCCACCCGAGGACCCTTCAGAAAGTGCCACTGTTCCCGTGGACTGGGGGTGACGGAGCTCTGGACCCTGCGAGCCCCCACTGGGGTGGGATGGTGGGGGTCTGGCCAGGCAGCCTCCCCCCTCCTGATGTAACCACCGTGGCCCTGCTTTAATTTCCATTTTTCCTGTCTTTTTTCCTCCTCCCAGGACAGAGCCGGTGCCAGCCCCAGCCTGTTGGTGTTTAAACCTGACCTGCTGCCTCCACTGGCCCTGGGTTAAAGATGCTTCCCGGGACCCTCAATTGGGGTATCACGGGGGATCCTGTGCCCCACGGCCCCCTCTGAGCTGCTCGGCCATGGGGGGTCCAGGTGGGGGCTCACACAGGGGTTAAGGAGAAGTGCGGCCCCTTTGCCGAGCACCGAAATGGTTAAGATGAAGCAGCTGCAGCATCATCGGCCTCTCTGGCCCTTTTAAAAGCATCTGCTTGTTGCTGTTTCCCTGTGTAAATTAAATCGATCAGCTGCGCTCTGCTCCCCCTCCTCCCCCCCTTCCTAAATTAAGTAGAGCTTTTAATCAAGTGATTTATGTTGAATTCACAGGCCGAGATTAAACTCGCAGCCCAGGCAGCCGGCAGCGGGGGGAGCGGGGCTGGGGGTCTCCATAAATCACTGCTCTCCCCGGGACGGACTTGGCCGGGCGGCGGGCGAGCTGGAGCTCGTGTTTACATCATCAGAAACTGCTGCTATCACCATCTTCTGCTCATTTCCTGGGGTTACCAGGAGGGCAATTAAATATGATAATAAGCAGAGCAGCTCCAGCAGCGCTGCTAATGCACACTGTGGGGCTGGGGAAGGGGTGGGCACACGCGGCCGAGTGTCTTCTGCATCCCCTGGGGGACCCCTGGGGCACGGAGGGTCCCTCCCGCAGGACCCTAGGGACGCTGCCAAAGCCCCCTGGGGTCTGCAGGGACTGGTGGCCCCAGAGCAGGGAGATCTGTCTCCTCTTCCCGGTGCAGCATCCTCTTCATCTGGGCGACTCCAAGAGATGGAGACACCCCGGTGCCAGCACCCATCACTGGCAGAACCAGCCACGAAGGTGGCCCCCTCACGGAGCAGGACCCCGGGGGTCTCAGCGAGCCCAGGACACGGTGGCAGCAGCTCATCCTGTGACCCCCCTGTGGGAAACCCTGGCAAGTGGGGACCGGCAGGACCATCTCCAGCACTTCCTGGCACCGGACCCTCCTCCAGCAATTGAACTTCCAAGGTGGGTGGGACAGGACCCCTTGGGAAATGACTCCAAACCAACAGAGGATCCGGCACCACCACCTTCAGGAGCTCCCCTGAGCTAGTGGCCAGGGGCATTGGGCACTGGTGGCCACCAAGCCCTGGGCCCACAGTGGTGTGTTTGGTTCCCACAGCATCCTTTGTCTCCTCCACTCCTCATCTTCCTCTTCCTCTCTTTTTAAAGCCCTCCAGCTGTGCAGGACCCAGACCATCCATTGGTGGGGGCCCAGGAGCTGGCCTGAGACCACGGGGCTGAGCTGGGCTTTGTCCGGCTGCCAGCCCTGGCAGGAGACTTCTGCAATTCCACCTGGGGGGATCCCACGGCCCCGCTCCTGCAGCACGGCTCGAGGGGCACCCTGGTATCGACCCCCCCCACCCGGGGCCATGACACCCCCCCACCCTGCGTGTCCCACCCAGCTGTGGGGTCAGTGGGACCAGGGGTCTGGCTCCAGCCCTTTCCCCTCCCCCCCCACCCCCCCGGCCACCCACAGCTGAGGGAAGAGGGAGCCAGATGTGCACAGCTGCAGCAGAGGCAACCTGCGAGGGGGCACGGGGCTCCTCCCAAAACCCTTGCTGTGCCCCAGAGCTGCAGTGGCCAGGCAGACCCCGCTCTATGCCATCCAGGGGGGGACGGGAAGGGCAATCTCCCCAGCGTGGTGGGCAGAGGGGTGATGCCAGCAGCCCCCAACCCCACAGCCGATGGTGAGCAGAGCAGGAGGGGATTAGCTGTGAAGCCAGGGCAGATTTCCAGCCGTAAATTGCCTTTTTGCAAGGAAATAAGCCTGCCCCCCCTCACCCTGAAAGGTGGGGGCTGCTGAGTGGGCACTGCAGGAAGCTCAGGGGGAGCAGGATCGTGGCTGCAGCCCCCAGGAAGGCTGGCAGCTGACATCTGCCCAGGGCTCGGGGCAGCGCTCCCCAAAATCCTGGTGGTGCCTGGCAAAGGAGGACCCTTCACACCCCCCACCTCTGCCAGCCCCGACCCTGGGGCAGTGGGGCAGGTGCTGGGCATGGGGAGGGCAGGATGGAAGGGCCCATTTGCACATGGGGCTCCCACGCCGAGCTCTGCAGTGGCCATCGGTGGCCTGGCCCGTGTCCCAGCCCCGGCACCGGCCATTCCCGAGGCGGGAGCGTGGCACGGCTCTCTCTCCCCCCACACACCAGCCCCTCTCAAACGCCGCAGATCGGCTCCATTTCATCCCAACAAAGCCTGGGTTGTGAACCGGGGCCACCGCAGGCAGCTCCCCCTCCTCTGCGAGCCCCGAGGCTGTGCTGCGGGGTCAGGAGGGACCTGGCACCCTCTGCACCCCCGGGATGTTCCCAAATCCTGAGCACAGCCTGGGCCTGGCCAGTGGTAGCATCACAGCTCAGCTCCGGCTATGGGGGGAAGCCTTGCAGCATGAGCCCCCCAGCATCCCCCCAAGCATCCCCCTAGAATCCCCCCAGCATCCCCCCAGCATCCCTCCAGCATCATTCTGCCATCTCTCTGGTATCCCTCCAGCATCCCCCCAGTATGTCCCCAGCATCTCTCCAGCATCTTCCCCATCCCTCCAGCATCTCTCCAGTATCCCCCCCCCATCCCTCCAGCATCCCCCCAGCATCTCCCCAGTATCCACAGTGCTGTGGCCGGGGCTCCATCGGGTACAGCTGGGGTGTGAGGAGGGGGCAGGGGCAGGACGGGCCCATCCCTGGCAGACACTGTGGGGACATCGCCAGCTGCGCCCCGTGGTGCCCAGTGCAGGGTTCGGCCGTGGATCCCTGGTCCCCCGGGACCCGGCGCGGGTGTAAGGCTCCGTCTCCTTTGTTACAGATCCACGACAGAGACAGAAAGGCTGTGAGGAATGCAACGCCCGATACAGGAGGCCATAAATCTCAGCCTTTGTTGTGCTTGGGCCTCGCTAAATCAGTGCTTTTTCCCTCTGAATATTAATCTACCATAAAAGTGCTGACCGGTGCATCTTTCCCCGGCAGCTTTCTGGGGGAGAGGCTGATGCAAAGGACGGGGCTGGCTGTGGCACAGGAGACGGTTCCCACCATCATCCAGCAGAAATCCCCCCCCCATCTCCCG